>CM029367.1:24313740-24716472 GCA_017165825.1 Hepsetus odoe | reverse complement strand
CGCGCGCGCACACACACACTTTTCCCCTCCTGTAAAACAGAAGGCATGAAGTGAAAGTGACTATCATTTTGAAACAGCACAGCACACGGTGAATCACGACGACATGCATCCTCAGCATTTTACCCACACACACTGTAGCAGTGGACAGCCAGATCCAGCACTCAGGGAAAGGCGATGGGACGGTACCTTGCTCAACAGTACTTAAGGACAACTTGGAGGTCTGGGATTAGAACCCACAACCTTCGGATCCTGGAACCTAGTCTAAACACTAAGCCACCGCTGGCCCACTTATCTAATAAAAAAGGGGCGTTGGGGGGGATCTAGCAAAAATTCTACATTTTTATTTAGTGCCATCAACTCAGTTCAGACTCCTTGTGACCATATGGATACATTTCTGATTTAACTGATCTTATTGCTTACTGTCCGCTTCCTTTTACTCTCAACTCTTTCAAACGTCAATGTCTTTTCCAGTGAACTGGTTCTTCTCACAATATCTTCTCACAAACATCAGTTTGGTTATCTGTGCAAAGGTTTTGTTTTGGATTTGGTCAAGGATGTTTTTTGTTTGCTTTGTCAACGATGTCAACGTATCTTGTTTTTGCATTTTACTGTTCATGTTTCACACTCGGAGCAGCACAGAGGAGACCATAATCTGGACAGTCATGAACTTTGTTTGAAGAGGCAGATAAAATTTGAAAACCTTGAAAAGTTCTTCCATCTTTGCGCGGCTGAGTGTAAATCGGTGTTGTATTTTTGACGGCCGGATCCTTTGTTAATAACCGATCCACAAGCATTAACTGCCACAAGCCGACTTGCCTCTGTCACACTTTGCTATACCCCACTACTGTTCAAACAAGCGAGAGGCAAACGCCATGCATTACTGTCAGAAGCTGTGGTGTTTGTTCACTAGGAATCAGCATTTGTCTGAGACTATTTTATCTGATGTCAAGATGATGTCTGATGAAGTTTTTTTTTTTTTTTACTGAGAATCAAAGCTGTTCTGTCTGACGTGTGAAATCTGATGCAAAGGCCTGAGGACGCTCTAAAACGAAACACCTTAACATAGGTGGCCATTTCAGCAGACCCATCAACCTGCCACAGATAAACTTCCATGGTTTTCTAGGCTGCAAATAAACCCCTCCAAAAAACAAAACAACACAACAAACAAAAACACACACAGCTTAAAAAAAATGAAACAAAATTGGATGATTTCGGGGGTGTATAACCCAGAAAGCCTGCTTTTGGGAAACATCCACTGGTTTTTGTCAAGTTAATGTTTACAGAAAAGAAAACACCATCAGCCATAAGTCATCAGGTGTGTCTGCCTTTTTTAGACTAGAGTATCAATGCTGGTACATTATTTCTATCAATGCTAACATATAAAAAAATGAAAAATTAAAAAGTCTGACACTGAAGAAGTCTTTTGTCAATAACACCCAGCACTACACATCACATAAAAGTACTCACAAAGACACAGACAGCTGTTAAAGGACAGAGGTATTCATCAAAAGACTGACGTTTGACCCCTGTGTCTTTATTGACTCGACTGCCCCGCCCTTTCCTTCCAGGACATTCCATTAACTTGACTTCCTCCGACCCAACAGCCTCAATTTACACTGTCTGAAGCCCAACAAAATCAATGCTGTGCTGGAGGCTATAACTGTGCAACGACAGCTTTTAAGATTAGAAACACATCCAGTCATCTTTAATACTTTGCTGATGTCAGGTGTGTGATCAGGTCTGAAATCTGAAGCCACTTTTACATACACAAACATATACACTGCTTTGTATTTTTCCAGAAGCAGGCACTTACTCATCTTAAAAAAAAGAAAAGAAAAAAAAAAGAAAAAAAAAGCAGTGGCTTAGTGGTTAGGGACTTGGCCGCAGGATGAGAAGATCATGGGTTCGAGTCCCAGGCCAGTAGGTTGCCCTGAATTACACTTGAGCAAAATACCGTCCCTGTCACTGCTCCCCGGGCGCTTTCAATAGCTGTCCCTTGCTGCTTGTGTTTGTGTGTGGGTTAAATGCAGAAGTGTAATTTCATTGCGTTTCACTGTGTGTTGTGCCTTGTACTCACAATGACAAGAATGGTCACTTTCACTTTCATCTGTGTGTCATGGCTGGTGCTTTAATTTGAAGGGAGAGGAGAAAAAAAAGTCAGTTGAGGGGGTAAAAATTATGTTTTTTTTCAGTCTTAAACAGCTCCACAGTACCAAAGCATGGCAATGTAGTGACACTAGAGATGCAAACTAAAGATTAAGTTTGTGCACAAACTATTAAAGGATCTATTCATTCAGCACCACATACTACTGGATTCCTTTACTGATGCAAGAAAAGACGGTTCATCATCAAACACAATCAAAAAAGATGCACATTAATATGCACACAAAAACAATGCTGCATAGAGCAGAGTCATTAACACCCTGTATGTAAAGGAAACATGAAGCTGCAGATGTGGCCTCAGAGGAGCAAAGATGCACTACATACTCATATTACACACAGCTGCTCCTGAGGGATTCAGCACAGCTGTTGACCTGGTGGTATTAAAGGCACAAAAAGACTGGAATGTAAGAAAGACAAAAAACACCACAACAGGAAGAGGTGGGAGAGAGATCTATAATCTCTTCAGTGGAACAGAAGCTTTTCAATAACTATTTTTCTAATACAGCTCTTGAATATTGTGATATAACAAAGTGCTTTATCCACTCAGGTTTAGACTGAAAATACCATCAACGAGGACTTTCGCGGTCGTGAGATAAAAAGGCTCATCTCAGACACCAAGACACGACCCTATGATCTTTATTATTAGAGTGTAAACAACTTTTTTTTTCCCCCTCCATCAATATATAGCTATAAGAACAAGCCCCACAACACATTTTCACTGGCACAGAGAGCTTCACAGAGCTGCAAGCTCTTAAACGGTAATTTTTAGCAAGAAAAGAGGTCATTCTATGGAAAAGGAGGAATACAACAGGGACGAGACAGGCAGGAAAAGAGAGAGGGATAAAGTGAAGAAGAGCGTGATGAGGACAGAGATAAACAGCCAAGGAAGGTTCCGGGGCACATCTGTTTGTGACCGCAACAAGGCCATTCAGGTGCTGCATCCAGCGGCTGCAGTAGACAAGCGCTGAAAAATGTGTGCTGCCACACCACAGCGCCTGTGGCCAAACACACACACAGGGCAATACATCTCTGATGAGTGGAGCAAACACACCGAGGCTACAAGAGGCAAGGCTCAGTAACCACAACAGATGAGACCCGCGAAATGACTGAGGTTTCATTACGGCGGTCCACCTTAATTTTGCCTCGTGGCTCAGGTGGACAGTGTTTTGGGGGCAGAAAGAGGAAGGAGAGTTAATAATGAACAATGTGCCACACCTACACACATGCAAGAGCCGGCCTGGCCTTTGAGCCCCTGAGGAATTCCTGTCCGAGTGACATCTGAGCCATCAAAGCCATCAGTGGATGAATGGATCAGCGCCTGATAGCCCCTCATTAGCCAGGGTGGAGGCCCAACAACTAAGGCCAACTATACGAGCTCTCTGCCGTCTTATTCATTTTGATTCAAACCACGCCCTGGGGCAGCAACACTGAAGGAGGCCATCTGTGTGTGTCATTGTATGTGTTTGTACCAGAGAGCGAGTGTCCGTGTGCGTGTTTCAGTGTGAGTGAGACATAGAGGCTACGTCCACATGTCCTAATGCTTAAAATGTTCTGCTCAGGTTCAATTGATCCCCTTTTGTTGTTTCATAAAATGAAACAGAATATAGAGCCTTTCGCTCAATCCAGTCATAGCAATTTGTCGGTCCCATGGACTCCACAAGAAGGTGTGCAGTTGTACCTGCTGCCAAGATGCTCAAGTACATCCCACAAATGCCCCATGTTGTGGTTTGGGATACTTGGAGGCCAAGTCACCACACTGAAATTTTCCTCAACCATCTCTGAAGTGTTTAAGGAGAACGATAGCTTACTGCAAGAAAACGTGATTCATCAGATCAGGACACTTTATCATTGCTTCATTGTCCAGCTCTTCTGTGTATTCAGGCAAGCCTTCACTCCCCATTCCTATCAGATAACCTTTGGCACCAATGACCCCTTCACCCAATACACAATGTGCCTGGCTTGAACCACTCTGGTAGGTACTAACCACTGCGTACTTCAGTTTTGGAGAGTCTCTGACTCAGTCGTCGAGCAATAACAATTCTGGCTTCAAAATGCTTTCCCATTTTCCTGCTTCCAACTCATTTAAACATTTTATAAGATTTAAAAAAAAAAAAGAGGGAAAAAAAAAAAATAAACCCATGTAGTCTGAGAAATAATCCAGCCCAATGATGGTGCAGGAGGCCCGATATAAACCGCATACCACTTTTGACAGGAGTCGTCTAGGCCTCTGGAGAGGACCACGGGCCAGGCTCAGAAGAGGAGAGCCTGGGGCATGAAGGATTACCTGAAATATTCATTGAGGTTTTTACCACCTTCTCTCCATCTCCCTGTACTCCAGTGCATAGTGAATCCTCATTCCCCAAGGCCTGCTGCTTTAAAGACAGATTAATGCTAATCCAGGTTAATGTAGGAGGCAGGAAACGCACACTGATTGTGTGTGTGTGTGTGTTCGTGTTCCTTAGAATCATGGTGCACAAGAGGGAAATAAAGAAGCTTGGAGAGAGAGAGAGAGAGAGAGAGAGAGAGAAAAAAAACAAAAACATATGGCTACCCAAACGAATGATTGCAAAGTCTCAGTTTTGGTGGAAGGTTTAAGGAACTACTTCCCTTTTTGATACATTCTGCCTGGGTCTGCGTGGGGTTGTAGAACACGATGGCTGCGCACAGGAAAGAGTGGGCAGGCTTGGCGGTTGAGAGGCAGGCGGAATGTGATACAACTCTGCACACAGCAAATCACGCTTAAAGCAATGCTTAATCCAATAACGAAATTAAATTAAAAAATGTTCCTTTCTGGAAATTTTGTCCATCACCCACATCTTTGTGTTTGTTTAGTGTTGGAGATATGAAGATAGCAACTAGAAAAACTACTTTGCACCCATTGTCTGCTGCTTATCCCAACCAAGGTCCCAAGGGTCAAGTGATTTAGTAATATTAAATAGATCTGACCAAGTGCTTTCTTGAATTGTACTACATACTGTTATTTTAAAAACAGACAAAAGGTACAATCAAAACTCAGGCTTTAAGATGAGTCAATGATAAGTCTGCTTTTGTGCACAACATGGCATTTAGCCTTTTGCATGCCCTTCAAGCCGCTACCTAGACCTGAAAGAATGGAAATGAAAAACGAATGAACGAACAGCCTTAATAAAGGATGAGCTGGCCTGGGTAAAGACAGAACAACATGCTAAACATCACTGGTGCTCATGTATCAAGTCTGTGTGTTTACTTATGAAAGCGTTCTGGTCTTTTACTTTTTAAACTGATGAAAATTGTATTTGTACGATCGTGCAAGTACTGGTTAATACAGGTAATCTCAAGGCACTATGACCAGCCCTCCCATAAAGAGAATCTTTTGTGTCCTACAAGTAAATGTAATTCCTGAATGAAATTAAATTGTCTGCTTTAATAGATTTTTTAAAATAAAATGTGTGAAAATTAAGGGAATTTTCAAACAGCAATTGTTTGTGAACCAACCATTTTTTCGTTTTTGGTTTTTTACTTTTTGAGAGTGGTGAAAACAAATACTAATGTGTCTCTACACAAATGAACTATGTGACGCCAGGTACAATTGAATAAAATCCCAAACAACAACAACAACAACAACAACAACAAGTGTGAAAACATCCCGTGTGCACTGATCGCTTGCTGTAAACCTCCATTATTTGTCAGCTACTCCAACAAATAAGCAACTTTGGACAATAAACATTTTAGTGGTCCAGCATTATTTGAGGCAGGGAAAAATTGGGAAGATGTCATTTCTGGTTGAACTATCACGATCACTAAATGAGATGGTTAACACTATTTCCCTTGGAGCACAGGAGGCGTGTGAAGCTGCTCTCTGTCGCTGCGTTTAGAGCTGTGAATGGGGAGCTGAAGGGTCCTTATCCGAGCCAGGTGCCGAAGCTCTTTGTGTGGATGGAGGAGGGAGGCCTCTCCGGGCTGTGCTTGCTTTCTCACTGTCTGTCAGTATCTCTCAGTCGCGGAGGAGGTGGAAGAGGCTGTGTGCAGCTCTAGCGGAGCATGAGGAACGGGTCAACTGCTCCACGCCACTCTGCTCTTTTTAAAAGCGGTTCTGCTCACAACACATGGCTCCCCGCTGAGAATGTGCCAGCCTGGGGAGAACATGTTGACTCACAGCTACACTGGAGGCACACACACCCACACAGGCATACATACAAATGCACATACACAACTAAAACTTGTCCGATGACATACATTTATAGAAGCTTTTGATTCAGATTACAGTGGCAAGTTCTCTCCATCGAAACACAAAATGGGGGTACTGCGCATGCACTTACGCAGAGTGCATTGGGAACAATGAATGATTTCATTCTTTCAGCATGATTTAGCGTCCGAAGCATTCTGAACATATTACCTTTTACCCCCAATATAACAAGTAAAGAAGTGCACATTTCTCTACTTCTCAGACCCAAAACCTAGCAGCAGGATTGTGTAACTGCATTACAGTTAGGCCAATGAAAACCTCTAGCGAGCAGAGTGGTTGGGCTAATTACAAAAGCTATTCACTCTTATCATTTTACATTCATGATTTACAATCAACTCAGAATTAATAGTGGGAAACCTTTACATATTTAGAAAACATGCCTATTTAGAGCAACAATTTTAAATGATCTTACTTCTTTCTGTGTTCTTTTATCGGTAAAGCAGTGTTCTGGCCCGATAGATCTCCATTAACAACCGATAAGAAATTCATCTCGTCAATTTAATTTGTGAATAACATACCATCAGCCGATAAAACAACAACCCCAATTAAGAATACCGATCTCTCAGTAATCACTTATTTTATTACTGTAATACTATTTTTAGTCATAGGAAATATAGTGAGAGTATGGCAGGGCTCTTGAGATGATTAAGTGTTCAGAATAGACATCAGAATAAGTGCTGTTGTCTGAAGCAAGGCTGAGATTGAAGGAGAGAAGCCTGAAAAGTGACCTGCACACAGCCTCCAACAGATGCCTTTAAAAACTGAGGCTGTGGCTGGACAGGAAAGGGGGAAGATAGTCATGCTTAGTGACGAGCTGAATGTGCCCCTGCACCCAAGAGACACTCCTTCATTCAGCCTACAAAAGAAAAGGGGGGTGTGGCTGTTACCTATGCTCACTCCTTTAAAAGGGGGCCTGAATGAACGTGCAGATAAAGCAGAAACTAACAGCTAACTCCCCAGAACTCACTGTTTTTCTCTCTCTCTCTCTCTCTCTCTCTCATGTGAGCTACACTCACAGCAATACAGCTGCTGGAGCCATGCTTAATTCATGGGGGCATGTAGGGACAAACATGCACTCGACATGCGCAACTGCACATGCACACAGCTTTCCCTCTGCGCTCGTCTCATTAAACAGCTGCCTGGAAAGCAGAAGTAATGCCATTGCAATGCTTCTATCCACAGCCACACATACACATATGCTTGGTATTATGACAGCACATGGGTTCATAGATATGTCAAAAACAGTTACATGCACAAATTTGGGGGGGGGGAACCTGGCCTGAAAAAAGCCAACATATTGTATTTAACACATTTTTAGTCCACACACACACACACACACACGTATATATTTATACACACATACATAATTCATTATATTTAAATAAAACATGTATTCTGGAAAGGCGCGCTCAGACTTTTGCGTAAGAACACAGTTCACATAGTCAATGGTTCCAGTTCCTTTAGGATTGTAGCCTCAAGCTCTCATTCTTACAGCTCACGGATTTCGTTACAGTGGAGGCTCTCAAGGGATGCTGAAGCTGCTCATCGATTTATCCAAGCAGCACTATACAATTTAGTCTCCTGAAGATGCAGAAGGTATCGCTTTAAAGCCATTTGAGAGTTGAATTTGAACAAGAAGGCTATAATTACTTATTCTATTAAAGCAACATACATTGTGTGAGCAGGTGGGCTTTAGCCTGCACAACTATGGATGGTATTGATGCTTAAACAGGCAAGCACAATACAACTGGTCTAAAATGTATTCAGAAAAATTCACATTAAATGTTCACCACGTGAACATTCTGCTCTTCCACCATTTTAATCTCATTTTAATCAAACTGGCTAATCTAAACACCTGACTGATTCTAAAATATTTTCCAAGGAGAAATCAGTAGACACAGATATGATCCTAACCTCATTGTTCATTCCTAGATTTAAGCTCTCATATTAAACACCCCTTCATTGAAAGGTTATTCCCTAACGGCAGATTCAGCACGATAATGTGCCCTGCCCAAAAATTGCTCAGGAATTGCTTAAACATCATAAAAGGACTGCCTGGGTCACCTGGTCTTGGTGCCAGCCACTACATCTCACCTTCAGAGATCACGTGGAGCCCATGCCTAAACAGGTAAGCACAGATTTGCAACACGTATATTCTTAAACTCATGCTCTTTAACTCCGCCTGTCCTTCCTCTTTTAATGCTACTGCGCCTGGAGACATCTAAGTGAATAATATCTGCCGCTGATCAGATTTCTAAAATCCATTATCACTCTGTCACAATGGCTCATACACCCACTCTCTCTTTAACATTACTCAGATATTCCATTTGAATTCTCAATAGTCATGAAACAAATTCAGCTTTCATTTCCCACTCGAGAACCTATTAGTAGTGGAACTTGAACATCTCCTGCCTTGAAGTAATGTCTCCAGTCATTTTAGTCTCCAATTAAGCCTGAGAGAGGAGTGTCATAACAGCTGAGGTGAACTATTACTGTGGTAGACACTGAAGGACAGAAGAGGGGAGAGAAAAAAAAACAAAACAAAACCAAAACTGTGATGGAGTATTTGGCATTCAAAACTGAACATAGTGAGATGTAGAGAAACAGAGAGAGAGAGGGAAGAGGGGCTCTGCATTAGATAAAATTCAGATAAGATGAGAAAATGATGGCTTACTTTATATAAAAAAAAAAAAAATTAAAAAAAAAAAGGCATCACAAAGCTTCTAATCTATTGCAGGTTGAATTCCATATATATTTATATATAAAAAAAATGTCAATGAAGCTACATGATCATAGTGACATTTGAAGATTCTTCTGAAAAAGTTTGAAAAGATTATTTGAAAATATTAAGACTTGCAGGAGTCACTCCAATTTCAAAATGTATGTTCATGATGAATCGGCTTAGTTTTCACTTTTCAACTTTAATCATAAACTAGGCCGTATTCAGACCTCTTGTTGTGAGCCAACGCACCTGAAGGGGAATAAATAGAACGTTGCAATGGGTAGCGGGTGCGTTGGCGTTTTGGTTCTCCACGAGATGCAGCCTGAAGTTCATTCTTAGATAAGTCTGCTATTTGTCTGCTTTTATATGAACCACAGTGTTGATGATGACCTTGTTTGCATGCATGTTCAACCCTGCTAGACGTTTCTTGTTAGCGGTTAGCGGTTTAGAGGCTAGCATTAGCCACGTTCTTTGTTAAATTTAAATCCCGTATATTCAGATAGACCCCAGTTTTCCTTGTTCAGGTTCCGTATGTGCTTAAATGTCCCTCGTTAGTCTGATGTCTCCATGTTTGTTCCCCTTTGTATGAGTTAGTGCTTTGTGTTGGATTTCTTCCTTAATAAAGTTTAAAGTGTTTTGTTCATACTCCTGGTCTGTCTGAACCGTGTTTTCTATCAGTTGGAAGCAGACTAGGCAGCCCGGCGATCCTGCTCAGGTGTCTTTCCTTTTCCCCGGTACAGGTGCACATAACACCTCTAAACAGAAAAGAAAATTGATTTTGATGAGGAAGTGGGAGCTATAAGCTTTTAAGAGTTTTAGCCATGTGGTGGCCAAATCATTCATGTAAATGTCACTCCGAGGTCTAAACTCTGTCCTTAGCACAGCCACATTAAGTTAATGTCAGTTGATTAGAAGGGACTGGTTTACTCCTAGTGTTGCCTCTTTTAGTCACACTAGATCTTATTTACTGCCACTCCAGTTCAAAACCCAGAGCACACACAGCTGGAGCATCGCTCACTAAGTATCTACTGATACTGTAGATTTCAAACATGTACCCAAAGATGACTCTCAATACTACCCTTAAATACAACCATATTTATATACATAAACCCTTTTAATGTTCTTTAACAAACACTTGCTCTCATGCTCTGATGGTCAGTCAAGAAAGATGTTAGCAAAAAACATTCCATTCCATAACGAGGCCCCAACACAAATGGAACAAACACACACACAAACTGCTAACAAACACACATTTATTCTCTCCCCCTTCCTCTAGAAGTCAGTTGAACAGCATACTAATGGAACATGAAAACAATCAAACCACGACCCGTTTCCACCCAGTTACCATTGCTCACAATAAAACACACACTCTGCGGTTGACAACAGTAATGGGACACTGGCATGTTTTTAACACTTGCAAAACCACCCTAGCACACCTAACAGAACATCACTATATGTCATTAATATAATAGAGATGTTTTGGTCTCCTTATGACCACCGAGAGGACAGGTCCAGTAGGAACTGACAGTGATGGAGAGATTCTGAAGGTTTTCTTGGCATTAAATTAACACTAATTAGGGCAAAATTGATTGAGTAGAGATGAGGGGAAGGCATTCGCTCATTACGGTGTGCCCATTACTCTCAGCGGGACATGTTGCTGACACAGTTTAAGCTAAGAGTGAAATCAGTAAACGCTACTCCTGAAAGCTGTATCACTCACACAAACCTGCAACAGAAAGAGCCGTAGCGTTAAAGCCCATCTGCCACAGCCCTAACAAATGCTGGTGGAAATGTGTGTTTATTTAATGTATAGTTCTGAACACAAAAAAGACAGCCTGGCTTTTGACAAAATGTTGACCTTGAGACAAAATTTGACCGGTAGACTTGAATTTGAATGACAGGAAAAGCAAACGTGCACCGTTGCTTTGTCATGAGAAATAACCCGAGTACAGCTCTGTGGCATCTGTGATGCCTGGCAACACGTCGATGAAAAGTCTAGCATTTCTAACTTTTTAGTATTTTCTTGCCTCGACTGACATCTCCCACAGCACGTCCCTTCATGTTGGCCAATGCATGGTGCACACTTGTAAATAAATCGAGAGATGCTGCTGGTCCTGTGTGAAACAGCAAAACCAAGGACAGGTCTGTAGAGCCGTGGCAACAACACCTCTGTGTCTCTGACGTCTCCTAAGGGGAGAATCGTGAGGGGTTGGGTCTTCATCAGGGCTGTGCGATATTGATATAAAATAAACAAACAAATAAATAAAAACAATTTTCTGGACATTTGTCAGTGACGGTAATGAGACTGCATTTTCTTGTGGTTCACCCTGTGTTGTGCCCACAATGACAAAATGGTCACTTTCAGTTCAAAACTATTATCAATGAGTGCATTTTACACAGGGCTTCTAAAATGCTACATAACGAATCCAAGGTAAACTATGACTGAGCCTGGATAAACACTGACAATTATGCTACATGTCAGTTAAAATAAAAATCATAAAATCAAAAAGAAACGTACAGTATGGCGATGTTTGACATGGTGACCATCATGAAAAGCAAAAAAATTGTGTAGTCTGATCCTAGCACAAAAGACTACAAAGCGTCTCTTTCAAGTTAGTTTCACACAACTGGGCTTGATTCTCAGGCCAAAGTCAGAGATAAATAGGATTTACATTACATAGCAAAAATCCACTGCGACCCCTGTAATGTAGACAAATATTTCAGTCAAGAATAAACAGCAAGGGAACCTATAAAAGAAACCCCCTCCCCTCTTTCCCACCACCAATCACAAACCCAAACCCAGAGACATCCAGCTAAGAGTTCACTTGTGTCGGGTCCAGCATTCATCATGTTCACAGGATGATTACTCTCCATCTACTTCCAGTGGCACTTGTCAATAGATATGGTCTCAGCAAACCACCAAAACCACTCATTCTCCTCCTGTTTACACACAGGCACCCGTTTGCTATCGCGCTCTCTCAGTTTGGGTCGATAACAGTCTGAGGAACAGACTGAAAGGGGATCTCTTGCTCTTACTATGAGATTTCATATAAGCATCCACCATGGACAGTTCCCTTTGCCTGAGTAGAAGGCAGCACGGGAGGATCAGCTTTAATTTGGGGATGTTCCATCTAATAATCGTAAAGCTGTCCCTGCCAGCTATATAATCATATTATATTAGTTATAGTAACATACTAATTAGTCAGCTTAATAAAAGAAGCAAAAGAAATTGCACGAGGACTTCTTTTCAAAAGCAAGAGAATCTGTCCTGTCCAATGGACAACTTAATTTTTTTTTTTTTTTTTTTTTTTTTTTTTTTTAAGGATAATAAAAACAGTTAGAGTACTTTTTCGAAAATATCCAAGTCTGTAAAATGGTGTTCAGTCCACTGCTCATGAATTTACCATGATACCATTTGATTCTAATGATTCTAATTAATAAAAAAGGGGGGGTTGCATCTTTTTCACTACTATCAAACAAAGTAGTGTAATGTAGACAATGACAACACACTACGCTGTTTCTTATTAAAGCGTAAAAGTTCTCTCATTATTTATGAACAATTATTTTAGCCAACACTTAAAAAAGCAAAAAGTTGCTGAATCCCCTCAGATTGATCATGACCACAATGCATTAACACATGCTTACAACACCAACACGTCATAGCTCTGATAGGGATGCCTCCATGCTCTTTCACCTGCCCTGCTTATTGAGAGCTTCCGCCTTCTATTCTTGTCCCACCAATCACTTCCTCTCCTCCACCTTTCCTCCGACATTCACCCTGTCCCATACTCCGCTCAAACGAGAATGGATGGCCACAATTACCACTAAAGAACCTTGAGATCTCACACAGACCTCCAACTTGGAGAGAAGGCAGAGGGGGAGAGGGATAATGGAGCTCATGATGGGAGTGTGTGTGTGTGTGTGTGTGTGTGTGTGTGTGTGTGTGTGTGTGTTGGGGGAGAACCCCACAGACAGGCACACCGCTTGCTGAGACTCTGTCGTCAAATTAAAGGCTATAGATTTCCAGGCCTCTTCTCTCCGTGTGTGCATTTACTCATGTATACGTTTTGTTGCTATAGTACTGCATGTGTGAATGTGCTAATGTGTTAATTCAGGAGGGGCAGCTGCTGCTCAACAGCCATTTCTGGTACAACAATCCTGTATTACAACTACAATATAGAAAGTAAAAATGTGTCGGTTAAAAGCTTCAGCCTTTTATGTTTAAGCTACAGCAAACGTGCAGCGCCGCCTCACATTTTAATGCAACAACTGCTGCCCCACAATGATCCAAAAAAACATGAAAATCTGATCTGATGAGTCTCAGTGAACTGCCTTTAAATCTCCTTTCAAATGTGGCTCGAATCTGGATGAAGAGTTGGATTTCCTGTAGCTTTCTGCTGCTCAGAGTGCAGAAAATATGAAAAGATATGCTGCCTGTGAACTAAATTTCATAAAGACGATATAAACCTGACAACAGAATTTAATACGGTCATTCCCTTTAACCTTTATGGACCAATGAACAATTCCATTTTTCAGTTCCTCACTCCGCCTCTTCACACAGCAGTTTCATAGGAGTTACCGAGGAGCTACCTTTAGGGTTTCCCTGACGGTCCCAAACTAAACCTTTTTAAAGGCGGAATCTGTACTGAAAATGTAGTCTCGCCCATGGCTACACTTACTACTCTTCAGGAATCCAGAACTTGATTTTTTTTTTTTTTTTTTTTTTTAAAAAGACAAGAAAGTTTACTCTTACTCAACCAGCAAGTACTCGTGGAAGAAAATAAGGAATCACCACACAGAGGATAATCATCCAGTGTAGCCTACATAATGTAAATAAATCACAAATTTAAAACAGCATTTTTTCCAGACAGAGAGGGGAAAAATCTATTGAATCACCTTGTAATTCGCATTTTCAAAACAGAAACCACCACAAGTCTAAAAATGCAAATGAATCCTGAGTTAAAAGGATGCCTGCAGACACTGTTGGACATGTCAAACTGAGAGGAAACAGAGGCCAAACAAGAGGGTTGTCAGTTGAAACAATGGAAAAGATAAAAGTCCTTCGAGAAGGAAACCCAGCACAGACAGGACTGTAAGAAATGGACTAAATTAATAGATTTTCAAACAGGAAAGCAAACGCCCTTATCCAGAGCTACGTACATTAGTGCTTCGGAGTTCACATCTGTTCTGCTCTAGCCATTACTAGAAAACCAGTCCTTCCTAATAAACAAACCTGAACAAAAGAAAACTAAGCTGAAGTGGCTTAAAGACAAGTGATCATGGAGTGTGGATAAAAGTGATTTTCACTGATGAATCATGAAACAGCATTAAGCAAAACACTCATTTCAAATCTTCCAATGTCACTAAGATCTACTGAAGAGAACAGTCCAAAAAGTCAGGCAGTGATCAGCGTAAACACTCAACAACCAAATGATCCAGGTTCAGCTTCTTCAAAGGCAGTTTCCCTAAAATTCAGATTTAACATCGTTGCCCTTTACTAGAATGAAGTCAAAAACTTAAACATGTCTGGTGTCCCGAGACATCCGTCAACCTAATTCTGGTTGGTAAATAAAATATTGCTCCAACTGCTTGTGTAAACCTCAACTCTCCCCAGTGTTACTTCAGTACTACATCTGTCACTGCGCTCTCATCTGTATGTATGAATAATGCTGAACAAGCACATTTATGGCACCCCTTTCTTTTGAGATCCCGCTCCTCGCTCCTCACTCCTCTAATAGCAGCCCTCAAGCAAATTACGTCACCGTGTATAGACTATGCCACAAAAGCACAGAAAAGTGAGCTTATTACATGAATTGCGCTCTTCTTTGTACATTCCACCCCTTCAGAAGCTGTCTTGCTCTCCTTCTTCCTGTCAATGTCTCTCCCTGTCTCCTATATCACACTTTTACTCCCTTCTATGTCATTATTTCACACAATTAAGATGAAAGTACAAATCACAGGCTGTTACCTCCCAGCACAGTGCAGCAAACAGACAGATCGTTTCACACTTATATGCTCTTTCTTGCACTCTCCATCAAAAAAAAAAAAAAAGTTAAGAAACATTATAAGCATGTAGTGAAAGGGAGGCAGAGCAAGAAATTGAGAGACAGAACAGTGCCTCTCCACTCCCATCTCCCAGAGCAGCTGTGTGATTGGAGCTAAACTGCATGCAGCTCTAACTGCAGATCACCCGGCTCTGGGGGAATCCAACAGGGATCTGGCTCCAACTGCCAGGAACATGCAGAACACGCTGTGCTGTACACTTTCAATCACTGCATCAAAGCTTGCACAGAGAAAACAGCCATAACACTCATTGTGGTGCTTTTTGATTGGTCCTGGTCCAAATGAAAGTCTGAAAAAAATGCCACATTTATAAAAACACCTTCTAACACAAAATGTAGTCAATAAAGATACAGCTGGTGACAGAAAAGTACATCTTAGGTTTTTGCCTGGAGCTAGGAGGCTATTGTAGTTAACAGGTCATGGAAGCAGTTAGCCACCAATCAACATCACAGCATGCATTTAAGAGCACATATAGCCATGATTTTATCCTTATTTACATTTACAGCATTTAGCAGACGCTCCTATCCAGAGCGACTTCCATGTCCTAATTCCCCCTGGAGCAGCTCAGGGTTAAGGGTCTTGCTCAGGGACCCAGTGGTGATAGTGCCAGAGGTGGGATTCGAACCTGGGACCTCTTGAGCCATAGGTCCATAGGCAAGTATCCTACCACTAGACCACCACCACCCCAATTCACTAAGCAGAATCAGAAACATGCACAAGCCTATCTGAGATTAATCAACAACTTGATAGTCTGAAATGTGCGATTTTACTATGTAGTTTGAACAGTGACAGTTGGAGAGGATACTGTTCTGGCGCTTGTCAGCTACATTACATTGTACAGCAGGAAACAGGAGAAAAAAAAAAGTCAGGATGGCAAAAATATCCTGCATTTCTTAGCTGAGCAATGGTATTTAGAGTAAAGAGGAACATTAAAATGAACAAGTGTGCTTTTATTATTTTATGCTAAATTATTAAAGAAGCAGCATGTGTGCATTCCTCTGCATCATCTCCTACAAAATGATTTGTGGTAAGCCTTCACAATGTCACTACTGACTGCCTCATGTTGATTTAGATTATTATTTCAAAATGGGGGGAAAAAAAAAAAAAAAAAAACCTGCTTCGCTATAGAGCTGCATGCAGATCACTGGGTCTACTCAGCCCCTCCTTTTCTCACGCTCAGCCTTTTTTCTCTCACACGCACACAAACACACTGACAATAGACCCATCTATGTTCTTAACACAACACTGTCAATCAGGAAGAGCCTAATCTTCAAATAAACAGAGCTTGGTTAGTAAGGAAAGCTAAACATGAGGTTAAGACACAGCTGGGCTGTCGAGGTCTGAATGCTGTACACAGGGGATGTGTTAAGCATGAACTTTTACAATGTACTTTCTGATTTGCATCTAACATCCCATACAAGCACATTTTCTAAATCCTCCAGTGGGATCTTCTGTCCACAATGTCTGAAGAGCTAGAAACGTCGTGCACTCTACAGTATCTGTGATCTCTCTGCTCAACACCTCTGCATTAAGCTTGGGAAGACATCAGTCACATAACAGGTCAGTGTAGGGTTTGATGTGCTGTTTTGCATTAGTGGAGTCAGACTTGACTGAGCGCTCCTCTGTTCTCACAGTGAAAGTGATGTTGTATTGAATGAGTGCTGTGAGAAAGAGAGAAAGGAGAGCGAGCTTTCTGAAGAGTGCCTGCCTCTGGTTTGTTTTGGTTTTTCTCCTGCTGATTTCAGCTCACGCCAAGCCTCTCAATTCAGCTCACCTGGCAATGAGCCATCCCGTCTTTTCAGCAGCTCACAATCAACGTTGCATCGAGTGCTTCCCCACTTACACACACACACACACACACACACTCACCTGCATACTGCTCCTCACTCCCTTATTACGCCACACTTCTCACGCACACAGATAAACACAGCCTGAAAGAAGTTCATCATGTACTATTCTTTCAGGTCTATTATGGGTGACAAAAACCTCACCCTCACTAACAAACAAAATCACACAAATATACACACACACACACACACAGCAATCCACAAAGTGACTAAGACAGATTCCACTCACACCTCACCATCTCGCCTATGCCTGCGGCCTCCTCCTGTCGCCGTGGTGACAGCTGAGGGAGAACGGGCGGCGGGCGACAGTGACAAATGTCCAGCCTCAGCCCCCGCACAGCCCTGCAGAGACGAAGGAGAGAAGGAAGAGAGAAGAACGCTGTCCGAATGAAAGCTCTTCTATCTCACATTTCACAGAAAGGCATCTACACTGCTGCAGGCCCAGAGGCCTAGATTTAGGTTCTCTATTCACCACATTCTTAATTCTCCTTTATCGGTAAAAACGCCTTTCTCTTCCTCACGCAGAGTACAGTAAAGTCTGCCACATATCTCAAGGAGGCTGTTTATATGGTACTTCTCTCCACACTTGATAAATCAGTTGATTATATCCAAGGGCTGAGCCATTAAAAAAATCAAATAAAAAAATTCTCATGATGAATAAGATATTTTGTTTTTGTGTCATCTGATAATTTGGAATGGACAAAATAGAATCAATTGCGCCTGGAAAAATGGGGAGGGTTTGTTAGGAAGGGCTGGTGGAGGTGGAGTTTTAATACTTCTTATTTTTCTTATGTTTCTTTAAAAAAACAAAACAAAACAAAAAAAAAAAAAAAACAATTACACGCCACACCAACTGGCTTGGATTCACCTCTGCACTGGTAGAGTGTGGAAGGTCCAGCACACTACTAATGAGTCAGAGCTTTGGGGCAGGGCAACTCATTATGACTAGAGCCACTGGCATGCACGCCACTGACAGCAAGTTTAGTCTGAATGCATAAATGAGTTTTTGCTAATTAGCCTGCTTGCAGTCTAACAAGTAAAACAATAAGTTTTGGCTCCCCCGACCACAGAGGAGGGACAGCAGCATATTTGGCTTCATGAGGTTGAAGCACGTTTATCGCCAGACCAGTACATAAATGCACACTGCGAGCAGACTCGTCTGACAGAATGTCATCCATCTCAAACTGGCACTGCTCAGCTGTGGAGGACCAGCCATAACAGGACAAACCTGATTACTGGAACAGGAGGAAAAAGGAGGGGAGTGTGCGTTCAGAAAACATCTGAAAACATTATTCCGTACAAAACATTCACAAGACAAGGCACACAACAAAAAATTATTTAGATCATTACAGGTGTTGGCATTATTCATGAAAACATTGCGGTCAGTGAACAACATGATATTGCAAAAAGTGCACAACAGATCGCTAAGCCAATAGTCATTTCTATTTACATTTTTATCCTGTTACTTTATCTTTTTTTTGTGGATTGTTTATGAATAGTAGCTTATTTTTTTATAACTAAGACCACATAACCATTTTCTTCCAGGTAATCTGTTCATTTCTGTGAACTACAGATCACAAACCCTTTGTTTTTCGGCATCTAATCTGTTAGCCCCACATTACAAACGTGTCACCGCAGAGCGGAGGATGTTTTGCCAACCCATTAATAAAAGCTAGGTAGAGCTACTGTGAGTTTTAGACTATTGATGATTGGGCTCTCAAAATATTCATTAAAACAAAATATTTAATAGAATTTTGAAATAGTTATTCTAGTTTTTCTTGTGTGCAGAATACATTTTTGGAATGGGCTAACACGATTCCTTCTTTTAATTCTTTTCCTTTTTAAACAGGCACTGGCTATTCTAACAGAATCTCCCTTTTTTTTGGAAGATGTCATTAGTACAACAAAGACTGTACTAATGAGTGAAACACTCCATTTTGCCATCACAGTACAGTTGTTGCTTAGTGACTTTGGTTTCCATGGTTACATCATCAATGAAGACTTATTTCTGGTCACATAGCCATCCCTTAAGCCGTCGACGATTAAAAGACTGTACTTTGAGCAAAGTATGGAAACACACAAACTGGGTCCCTGAAAAAGTCGACTCAAATATTTCTGCAGTCTTGCTGAACGTCATGAGTCGTGACTCTTCAAGGCTGCACTGCTCTAACTCTAGGGCACCAGGTAGGCACAGGGTCATACTGCCATGCTGAGCATACCCAGTTCAGTGCCTACTGGTTGCCAGGTTGGACAGCCTACAGAAAAATCATTATTGTTGCCATTTAATCCAGCAATGAATCAACCAGAAGAGGCAGGCAAATTAATTTAGCTTTTTAGATCATGATAGGCTATTGTGAGTGTTTAGACACGGAGAGTTCTCATACTTCAGAGAAAAGAAAAAAAAAATCTGAGGGGAAATGGTCTTATTTGGATGCTGACCAGGTCTCTTACATCTTACTTCATCACATGAAGCGAGAGATCAATACCTGCATCTTAAAGAATACGTTTTTTTTGATCATTCTATATTGATTTTATTTTTCACCCTTTCTCTCAATTTAGCGAGAGTTATATTGCAGTCTCTTCTCACTCATTTACACTACTTCTTAAGGGTCAACAATAAAGACCGGGTCTGATCCTCCCTGTCTAGTTTAAAGGCAGTGGCCACTGAGCTTTCTATTAAGTAATATGCCTTGGGCACTCAACCTGAAGAAAGCCAAAGCATAGAAAGAAATACAAAGAAATTAAAAGGTGTTAAGAGTTTGAGTCACAACACAAAATGCAAGAGGAAAAAAAACAAAAAAACACAAACAATATTATTTGACTTTAATATGTTCTCAGTAAATCTGAAGCACCATAAGCCTCAGCAGTACCATTTTACTACCAAACCTATATGAATACAGTTCATTTTATTCAGCATTTGGCAGATTGCATAGAATAACAGAATGAACAGAATTATTACTGAAAATTTCACAATATGCTTGGAAAATGGTAGGGTGGCTTAAATCACCATGATCGTAAATATAACTAAAATCTGTATCAAATACTAATGTCGCCTTGATTTTCATACAAATTCTTTTATTGCCTTGCTTTGAATTTCAAGACAAAACCTAGACAAAACTAACTTTAACAAAACGTAGAAAAAAAATGTTATGGTTATAATAATACATATTTCTTTAAAAACAGAAAAGGTTAACGTTCCTAAAACTTTACTCTCTACAAGCTCATCAATTACTGGAGGGAATTTCTCAACTTTAAAGGATTTCCCTGCCTTTTCTTCTCCTAATCTCACTTCCACACAAACACAGACAGATTCACAGCAGTGAGAAGTAGTGAGTAGTGCCCTGCTGATACAGAAGCAGCCAATCTCAGGTTCATCTGCTGTAGCCCAGGAAAAATGATCTGAAAACATCACACAGGGAGCAAGTCTACACCAGCCACACTGCAGCACTCCCAGCAGGCCCAGATCAATTGGATCAATGGAGGTGATCAGCATCATGAGCTGTGATCAGAGCCCATGTGGAGATGATCTAATTCACTTAGGCCATTAGCTGCCTGGGACAGATGGGCCACGATGGGCTCCCCTCTCATACATGAAAGCAGCTTATTAGCAGAGAGCCATATGGAGACAATAGAGCGGTACAAGTGAGAGACATCGGCAGAGTGGTAGAACGACTGAGACATGAGGGCTTTATGTCTTCATGTCTAGAGTGCTAGACATGTGTGGATATAATGGTGGAGGGGGAAGGGAGTTAGTGAGAAAACTGAGTATGAGATTGTCAATATGACTTTGACAGTTGAACAATGGCGAGAGTAAAAGAAACAAAAATCTTACCTTTGAATGAAATGAGCGGAGTTGGGGAAGGAACACGAAAACAGGAAAAGCCTGCAACGTCAGGACAGATAAAATGGTCCGGTCTTTTTCACAGCGTTTCTTTCGGTCTACAGTTGCTTTTCAGAGGGATCAGACCAGACAAGCTGGCTTTCGCTGCCTACATGCATCAGTGTGCCTTTAGCTCCCACAACCCTGTTGCCAGATCACCAGTTTTCCTTCTTTGGAACGCTTTTGCTAAGTCCTAAACACTGCATACCAAAGCAAACTACCAGTGTTAAGCAATCACAACTCTCAGATCATTATTCACATCACCGCCCGCCATTGCTTTTAATATTACTGATAATTAGTGAATGTCCAACTCAGCCTTCAACACTTAGCCCCACGTGTGTGCGTGTGTGTGCGCGCGCAAAGTACAGTGCAGCCATTGCACTAGTCTAGTCTGAATATGACAGCCTTAGGTAAACTGCTTGCTAGTTAAATTAATAACTTCCTGTTCCTCTGATAACATGGAAACAATACCTCTGGTCTATTATGCTGAAATCTTCTCATCATTTGTATCCCACCTCATTAGCCATAGTTTTTTGTAGCCATATTGGTGCATTAGGTCATTTTTCTATAAGTCATTTCACAGCATAAATATAGTATAACTGTAATACTGGTAGCCACAGTTGTTTTTGCAGCTACCAATATTATTTAAAATTCAAAGTTCTCTCTTTTAATATTGCAAATACTTGCTACATTTGTACTTGGTGCAACTCTTGCACTAACTCGACAGAACTATCAGGAAACACATGCACTGAGTGCAAACTGATGATAAACATACAGCAATGGGCATCTTAATGTGATTCAATCAGCCCACAGAAGAATAGAGAGAGCCAAAGGAAAGCAGGAAGGACAGCTAGAAACAAGTAATAACAGGGTGCCAGTGGTGGGTGTGCAGGCAAGATGGAAAAGATGAAAGTTGAGTCATTTAGAAATGGCAAAGGAAACTAGTGGGAGAAAGCATTTCACAATTATTACATTAGCTGGAAAGAATGAAGCTTTTCTGAATAATGAAAGGCATTAAACATTGGATAACTAATACAAATCAAAGCTCACTCGAAATGAGGAAATGTTATATTTTGCTCGATCCCATTAAGCAAAACAGATGCCCAATTTTAATCAATTAATAAATATTACCCAAGAAGTCAAAAGTGTGATTTTGAATAGCAGGAGGAAAACAGAGATTTGCATGGCAAAGATGACAGAGATGAGCCTGCAGTGTAGTTTAGTTTCAATGCAGCAGACTAAGAACAAAAAAAAAAAAAAAAAAAAAAAAAATCTAATTCTCTTTGCCAAGTATGGTCACAGCTAAACAATGTGGCATGTACTGTTTGTGCAGGTTACAAATCTCAAAACTCTATTTCAAACATGCCTTTTGCAAATTCTAGGGCTCAGACTTGCTGTCTAATTTACACATTAACTCAGTCTTCTTAACATCATGCTTTTATAAAAGCCCTACTAGTTCACCTTCAGATACTGCACCAGGAATGGGTGTCAAGTCCAGCGTGCTAGTAGCGCCAGATTACTAGGCAAATGCTGTCCCTACTATTCACATCTAGCTTACATCCACATGCTTTATATAAAACAAAACACAAAAACACAGAATTCCACCATAATCAAATTTACAAACACGTTAGGAGCCAATTCACATCAGAGGTGTTTTACTAGAATCCAATCTATGTAACTTTCTGCAAAAACAGTTCATTATTCCCATTGGCTCCGGCAACACCGGTGTCAGCATGATATGAACTCTCATGGAAAACCTTGTTTGCCACAGAAGTGAGCAAATTTCATGAGCAGTTCACCTAACTAAACTGAAACTGTGTGCATCTTATTCTTTATTGGAACATCCATTTGCAGCCAATACAGGGTCAGTGTCCTTCTTGCTGCTGTGATTAAATAGCAGGGTGTCTGCATTGTTCTTCACAATGAATAGTTTTGTTCATTCCCATACACTGCCAGGTTCTATACTTGCCTCTAATGAGAGCAGCAGAAGGGATTTTGCTCTCTGCATCAAAGCTGATGTAGTATGGCATGTACAGGACATTCATTAGTACTTCTTGCAGGAGAAGCCAGCAGAAGCAAGCTCTTCACTTTAAACACTACTTCATATGGGCTGACCAGCCAATAAGCTATAGCTAAAATTAAATAATGCAGCACCACCTGATGAAATACTGAATTATTAACATACATTTTCTTATCACTGTTTCAACAAGAAGATAAAAGTTCAGTTTTAACAGCAGCACACCTAGAAGGCTGGTTGAGGTACATCGTCAGTGCCATGCCAAGGTAGGAAGAAGAACTCCTCAAATACTGCAATCACTTAGACTTATGACACTGCAAATCTTACACAGCTTAATACTTCTTCCATATCGATTAACCAACTCCGCAGAGGCACAAAGCACAAACAATTTCCCCAGACCGTGGACAGAATTTTTAATCCTATCTATGCTGCTGCCCAATGCATTTTCTGCAAGGAAATAGAGCGAGAAATGGAGAGAAAATGCAGGCAGGAAAATTTTGGGAACAAACGAAAATACAAAAACAGAGAAGAAAGGTTGAGAGCCATGAAGAGAGACAGCAGTCTGGCGACACAGTTAGCATGTCATAACAGAATCACCTGTGGAGAGGGAGGCAGTACTGCCTGACAGAGCTGCTCTCTGCACACTTACTCTACAGCCAGAACTGCTTATGAAAGTGTCAAACACCCTGGGGGTTCTGATAGGAGTTTAGCTTGCTGCTGATTTAGGGCAGAAAGGTACCATACTGCACTTACGGCCTGACTGATGGTCGGCTGATAACAGACAGTATTTAAGACTAGCACTTTAAAAAGCATCTGCAGAAATAAGTCATGAGAGTTTCAGAGTTACCTTCTCTTTGACATGATGACAATGCAAAATGAAATGAAGTTAATGAATATTTATTTTATTTATATATATATATATATATATAATATATATATATATATATATATATATATATATATATATATAAAAAAAATATATATAAAATATATATAAAATTTATTTTTTGTTAGAATAAAAATGACCTCAACCTTGCATACACACGTAAAGCAGGCTGTGATGAAGATGGTACCTTGCTCAAGGGTACCTCCGGGCAATCTAGGATTGAGATACAAACCACAACCTTTGGATCCTGGGGCCAACTCCCCAACCACTACCAGAAAACGGTGGGTGGCAGTGGTCTAGTGGTAGGGTGCTTGCCTATGGAGAGATCCCAGGTTCGAATCCCACCCCTGGCACTACCATCACTGGGTCCCTTAACCCTGAGTGTCTCCAGGGGGGCTGTCCCTGTAATTAGGACATGGAAGTCGCTCTGGATAAGAATGTCTGCTAAATGCGTACGTAAATGTAAAACAATACCAGAATTATCGCTGAATTTGGTCACTTGACTGAAAGTGCCCAACACTCCGCTTGCTCTCACTACTTCCTTCTACTCTTTACTGATGAGCTAAATATTTATTTATTTGCGACAGATGTAAAACTTACTCGCAAATAGTACCGTTCAATGGGAGTTTGCCCTCCAGGGCTCGGTGCTAGTCTTGTGTGTGAAAACTATAAAGTGTCATTCAAAACTTTTTCATAAACATACTTAACCTCAACCTACATCCAATTCTTCATTAAAATGATGCAGACTTATTAATGCTGTTTGAATAAAAATTGTAAGTACATTTTGAAAATGAATAAAACTTCACCGCTATGAGCAGCAATAATTAAACACCACCAGGATGGGTTCATAAGGACTTCATCTGCATCACATTCCTCAATATGCTGTACAATATACACTTAAAGTTACTGCCATTAAAACTGATTCTGGATCAGCAAGATAGTCCATGAAAACCTATCCTATATGGCTATTAAAGTCGTCCAAAGCTTGTTTTATGAATTTTTTAAGCTCATAAGAAGTTACTCTGTGTAGTTAAACTAAAATAAGTAGTATGTGCCATCTTAAAAAAAGAAAAAAAAAGAAAAAAAAAAGCTGAATGTGGTTTGAGTGGGTTGAAAGTGCATAGATTTGTGAGTATTTGTCAAAAGAAAACGTTGGACAGTCTTAGCTAACTGGCAACATCTGGGGTAAATGGAGAACTGTGTAAAATAGATACCCTCTGGCAAGTATTCCTTTACTGATATAGTTCTTAAAAGCGTGGAATATGATGCCAGCATTGTGCCATAAAACTGGCTCATGATTCATTTATTAAAAAGATATTGAAGATTTATTAAAAGTATTAATTCATTTTACATCCTGCAAATGTTACATTTAAGTCAAAAAACCAGTCAGAGGCAAATCAGCTCTCAAACAAGAAAGAACGAAAGCAAAGCACTGCTTTCCCCACACACAGTTTTAAAGAAGCTTTGTACATGGCAGCACAGAGCTCAAGCATACCTCTGGAAGCTGCTCCTGGAGGAAAGAGGAAGACAATAAGAAGTTCTTGGAATTAAAGTTTGGGGTCAAAAGGAGGGAAATGATCTGCGAGCACCTGTGTGGTGAAAAGATTCATCCCGTACATATTGGCACCAGCAGAGTTCACTGGGTGACATTTGCAAACTGGCCATTCATGGTAGCGTTACAACATCCAATTCATTTCCACCCCACATGCACAAACATGTGCCAGAACACAAAAGGCAACAGTAAAGGTCACTCTCTCCGACACTTCTGAGCCTGCATACATACCTCCTTTCAGTAGCCAAAGCTAAAGTGAGGCTTCAGAAAGAGCAAACAGCACAAATAAAGTGGCCTTTTGTGTGTTGGGTTAGCCAACAGAACAGAAACGTAGCCTTTTCGTCAGGACTCCAGGCTCATAATAAATGCATTTGTGCTCCTTGTGACTTTTCCTATTGTGGCACTCTCTTCAAAGCTAGGTGTGTGCAGAATAACAGCGGTACCTTGACCTGTCTCTCACTCCAGGGGAGAGTGGGCTTGCCAAAAGAATGCAAATAGAAAAAGCTGGTGGGGGGGGAAGGGGGGGGACTACGCCACAGCATATTCCACTCCTTCAAGTGCTTTGCATGCTGGGATGGGAATCTATTATATATAGAATAGTCATACGCAAGTAATACCCTGATACCTCACTATGCACATGACCCAACTCATATCAACACTTCATTATTCCACTGGGTAAAAAGATATGTGGAAATGCTTATATCTCAGCTGCCCTCGTAGATGATGGTATATTAGGACTCGACCGGATGCAGACTGGATACTGAGCACTAGAAGGCCATACTTAAATTAGTACTGCTGCGCTGCAAGTGTACACACGTCTATATCAATGTAGAACAGAATCCTCAATAAGGAAGCTAAAAAAAAAACAACTGCAAAAGAAGGAAAAAAGTCAAAGTCACCGCCTCTTTATATTTTCAGACATACTAATGCTTTCCACACAGTGCTGGGGGTTGAGCAGTGAATGAAGGGCCTGTTTGGGTAAAAAGAAGGATTTCCTTGCAGGATATCAGATTGGACAGGAAAAGAGCAAAAAGCTCTGCAGTAATAACAATGACAGATCTTTGACATAGATTACTGCGGTCTGTGTCGCTTTAAGGATTTGCTCGTCAAGACTGCGCAAAAATATCCAAAAGAAGAAGAAAAATTCCAGAAAGAGGGGCTTTGATACGGCACCGCAGCATGACCGGGCGTATCTGCAAAAGGGAAATCAATAGAGCAGCAAACATGCAATGACTCACCAAGCCACCGACAGGTCTGCGTGTAGCAGAGCGACAGCTGGCACATGCACTCCCGTGTCTGCTTAATGAAAACAGGGGAGTCCTGGACGTTCTTAGCAGGAATTTTACCAGGCTCTCAAAAAGGACACATCTTAAAAGATGGATGGGCAGTAGTCAATATTTTATAACCATTATATAGCTTCATGTATTAAACCATAATCAAGATTTTTACTTCAAAACCATAATTTCCAAGCTCAAACATATATATAAAAAAAAATTAAAAAAAATAGTGGAAGAACATGGCCTGATCTGATGAGTGTGTGTGTGTGTGTGTGTGTGTGTGTGTGTGTGTGTGTGTGTGTGTATAATCCGGAGAATAGAAGGCACCAGGGAAGAATGCACAATGGGAAGAAGACAAGCATTTGCAGAAGTGATCTTCTCTACTGGTAGAAGCCTCCTGTATGGATAATTTTGTTATTGCAATGGGTACCATTCAATGTAAACATTATGATTTATTTTAACCATCTGTGCGTGCGTGTGTGTTTGCGTATGCAAAATGGCTCTCTCTTATCCTTCTCTTCACTCTGGAGGTACCGCCAAAGTCTACCATGAAGGCAGGCTGAAACGCTCTTGGGCTCTGAGCATATTAAAACTGGCCTTCAAAATACTGATTCTATATCACATGCTGCAAGAGTTTAATATATTGTAATGGATCACAACTGCGATCTGCAGAAATATAACCACCATATATGTTTGATCGCGGTCAGGCAGCTTTCCTACAGTATGCAGGTTCCCTTACTGTTAACAAGGCTAGCTTTCTCTCAAACTCGTACGCAGAGCAAAAAAAATTCAAGTCAAAAGCTTGCAAAAAAGCAAAACACATTCCCAAGACACAACAGCATCGCCACAAACGCACACTCTCAAACACCAACCCCTGGATTAAAAAAATAAAACAACTACTGACTCAGTCTGAGGCACAGGGCAAGGAAAATAAATATAAAATGTCAGCCCTAAAATAATTTCATTGCAGAACTGCTCACCCTGGCACTTTTTCCTCAGGAGGGAGAGCGTGACCACAGGAGAGATTTATGATGCGCACAGCATAGGCTGATCATTCCTTTGCAGGCAACAAGGACTAAAACATTTTACTCAAGTCACTCCACAGCCATGTGGAGGGGGACCTCCACAATATATCCAATAATTATATCTATGAATATTTCAACACAAAAATAAAAAATACACAGATCAGAAATACACAGATCTGTGATGTACTGACGACCTGTCCGGAGAGCTTCTTCACCTCTGTGTGCTGCTATAGGCTCCAGCACCATTAATAAAAAGTGAGCGAGTAATACACATATGCTTTCAGCAAATGTAAAAGATTTATTGGAATAAAAACTCATCAAAAGCCAAATCTTCATTGTTTTCTCAAAATCCTACAGCTGACTTAGAGTGCCAAAACAAAAGCTTCATATGAGAAAGGGATTTGTGCCAAATCAGTGCCTTATTAACAGTTGGACTGCACATTGATGAGCAACTGCCACCACAGCAGGGTCCCACAAATGTGCATCACCACACAGGCTCGATTTCTGGGCAACAGTTTTGCCCAAGTATGTCACACTAACCAAACAGCATAAGCCCTCCTAATTCAAGAAAAGAGGAGAGCATGTTTCAAAACAGGCCAGAATTTTTTCTTCAAGGGATTCTGTAATTACTTAATTTCATAGCAGAAATTAGTCAGGCTGTACAGACTAATTCAAAGCTATAATTAGCCTAATCATTTTTCGCATTTTGCAGCACCACATCCATGTTATTTGCAGATAATCAATTATTTCATTTTATCCTTCAGTTTCCCAGATGTGTCCAGCAACAATGTTTTCTTAAAAAAAAAAAAAAAGATAATATATAATATATAAATGAAAAGCAACTTATGAAGCTCAGACTAGCAGGTAAACGGTCAGTTCTTGACCTGCCGTTTTAGTTATTTGTGGAACTAAACGCTGGCAAAGCAACAGCAGATGCTGAAATAGGGAGAGTTAACATAGATCATCATAGCACAACTGTCAAACGTTTAGCCTGGTGAACTGCATCAAATCATCAGCTGTTCAAAAGCATTTGCATGCATTCTAAACCTCAGTGGTAAATATTCTAGTATTTTAGCACTGCTGTAAAAGCAAAGGACCCCATCTGCAAAGAGAAGAGAAAAAAGAAAGAAGCATTTCGGTGTCTTGTTTTGGCTGCTGGACTTGTAGAGGCTTTTTCATAAACATTTGTTTTCAATTAGGGTGGAGCACTAAAAATCTTACACATAGCATAAAGCAGGCTTGATATTTATTATTTAATATTAATTAGCCACCAAGGCTTGGGAGAGCACATTGTCTTTTGTTTACCCTTGACTGATGAACCAGACTGACGTGTTTACTATGCCAACCAACCTCTGATTGAAACTTCTTGTATATGATTTATTAAATCCTTAAACCGAAGATAAACTGCAGCGCAAACACATTGGCGTTATCATAGCAGAACTGCTGAACCTGTTCAGCTCAATCTATTATTGTCCATCTTTAAGCCTGTAATACCTGTATCAGCAGGTCTGAGAGCGCCGTTTCCTTGCATCCTGGGCATCCCTAATCAGAGGCATACGAAGGCAATTCGTGTTTTGCTGAGATTCTTTTTTTTTTTTGGGTTGTGCAGTATCTATTCTTCATTAATTCATAACACTAAATCTGTGAATGAAACAGCAGTATAATGAAAACTGGTATGAAGAGGTCTTGACCGCTCTCCTCACTGGCATGTGTTAAAATAGAACCAGTAAGGGTCTTTTATACTCCTACATGCATTAACTAGGAGTTGTAAGAGCACAGGGGGAAGAATACTCAAGCAACAAGACTGACCTTGTAGGCTTTGCATAATCAAGTTGTGGAAGGCAATTTAAATTGCTTGGATTTTATGTTTGAGTGTGCATGTCTATGTTGAAAATACAGAAGCAGCTTTAAACTTAAATCTGAACTAAGGTGGGTAAAATTATTCAACAGATTTTAAATACAATAAATTAATAAACAGTCCAAAAAGTCTCAATGAATATTTGACGCTATCCTCCTGATCTCACAAGGAAAGGAAAAAAGATGGGCAAAGCAAAGGCAAAGATTCTCATTTTAATTCCAAACTCTTTTTGGTCTTAGGACAAACACTGCATCCACATGTGGATGAAAGTATAAACAGGTTCTTGGTGCCCTGAAATAGAATATCATGGTCAAACAGAAAAGGTTTCAAAACTTGCTCAATTCTCTTCTCCTTTTACAACAGCTGTCCTGTCTGGTCTGACCGTCAGACGCACTGATGGACATTCAGCTGAACAGAATGACAGACAAACATTAATGAAGAACAGCACTGCAGTTCATCCTCCAAGGACAGAGGGAAATGGGACTTGAATTTAAAAGCCATACACCAAAACGCAATCACGCAGAAAACAGCCAGCGAGTACTCCAAACACGTACATACACATAAGGGAAAACGCGGACAGATGCTGTTCACAACATGGTGCACTGCCACACAGTTTAGCGGAAGAGAAAGTAAGACATTTCTAAAAGGGAGGTACAGCAGAAAACATACAAGTTAACAAGTAAGCAAGCGCAAATAAGTTATTAAGGCTAATGTGAGGCCTGTCTGATGATGGAAGACTTCTGTTTTTCATAAATGGACATAGGTCACGGTGTAAATGATATTTAGAGGAGATGAGGGACCTTGACACAATTCAGTGTGTTGAGAAACAGTGGGAGCTCCAGCAGGCATGTTTCCAGAGGTCTGTGTTTTAGTATAATCCAGATAATATTTAGTTATTCAGAAGCTATATGTCAACATTGCTCTAACATTACATTTTACCATTTGTTTTCCATTACTTGGCCAAGAGAGGAAGGAAGGCAAGCCTTTTGAGGCAGTGTTATTCTCTGGAAGATACTCCGCTGGAAAACTTCAGGTCTTGCCATTTGTGTAGATGTTGATAAATACCACCTATCTAAACGCTGCTGCAGACCATGAACATGTCTAATTGGAGATATTGCTCTCCGATAGTGGTGGCTTTTTTTTTTTTTTAGCAGAAACATGAAGATTTCAAGGAGATGACTTGGAGTCCATCTTCCCCAGGTCTCAATGCAATCGAGCATGTTTGGGATGTGTTGGACAAAATAGTCTCCGGGGAGTTGTTTTTGAAACACACACAAACCACCTACTCAAACCATAGTGCACTCATGAAGAAAGAACAGTAATAAACGGCAATGAGGTAACACTAATGTGTCTCTATTCTTTACAGAACACTGTACCACTGGAAGATTGAACAGAGTTTCAGAGAGAAAGTGGGGAAAGAAAAAAGAAAAAAGAAAAAAAAAAAAAAAAAGTCCCAGTCAGCTTCTAACTGCTATCGTTTTCAGTGTATACCTGCTGTCCCACCCTCCCCCATCAACCAAATGTCTGTCCCCATGCTGACCTGTCAGAGGAAATTAAACTTCCACCCTCCACCAAATAGAATTGGAGCACTGCATGCATGCCAGCAGCACACAGAGACACCAAAGTCTAACTAATAAACAGAACACACACATATGATCAGTCACAGGAAAAGTTGGTAATTTAATTACTCACTTTATTCCGTTTTATTAATGCATCTACATTAGCTTTACTTTACATTGTGAGAATGTTTCATGATGAGTGAAGCAGTCTGAATGGTTAGGGCTTTGGATGTGTTCTCACTGTGCTATGCGATGTTACCAGCCTGTCAAATGCAAAGGCATGCTACATGATTTGTTCTGTTAAAACATGATGAACAGCCAAGGCCTGACGGTTATAATTCAAAAGTGGATGAGCTGCTATAATTTGATGAACCTAGAGCACCTGAGTAATAGTAGCCCTGTTCACGGCAAGATAATAAAACAATTTTTTTTGCAGACACTGCAGTGTGTTCCTGTTACCGAGTCCCACTTACCCGGCCATTAATATGGAGCTTATGATATTTCAATCTAAGCAGTTACTGGGTATTTAGGAAAACTGCACGAATAAAAATACACAAAAGCCTCAATCACGAGCAAAGTGCTTTAAAGAGTGCTGTTATGTGCCGTGACCATCATGAAGTTACCAGATGTTTGTGTTTATTAAGAAAAAATCTATACATATAAAACCTGGGCCAGTATTTAACTACATCAACCAGAGCATTTCTGGATTTGGGGGGGGGGCGAGAGAGAATTAAAAAAATTTAAAAAAAAAAATTAAAAATAAAATAAAAAAAAAAAAATCGGTGGCATTGTCTCTTCTTGGCCCAGGCAAACCACATTACAAGCCCTATCACTGCTCCACTTACTCCTCTTTACTCCCAATTAAGATAGGGCACCAGCAATTAAACTGCATGCTTTAATCGGAGCACCAAAGAGTGAGGTAGGTGTAGAGAAGGAACCAACACCTCCCTGATTCTGGAGAGCACAGACTGGGTGGCAGAAAAGATTAGAAGAAAGCAGTGAGAGACAATGACTGAAACAGAAGGCAGTGCATAATGAAGATAGTTTTCTAGAGAGCTTTCCCATATTTAAATAAATAAATTTCCTAATAAATAAATAAAGTTTCCCACAAGCCAAAGGGTCTGTGTTCCAACTGGAATCTCATTACTCCACTCCACAGGCAGCAGAGAAACTATTAACACAACAGCTGGAGAGGGAGGGGGAGAGAGGGAGAAGGAGGCAGAGGCAGAGGCAGAGGGCAAGAGTGCATAAGTAGACACAGAAAGAGTGACAAGGAGGGTAAAATAAAAATAGAAAAGACTTGAAAGGGAAAAAAAAAATAAATTGTGCGAGAGACAAAGTGAGAGCACAAGAGGGAGAAGATGGCAAAGACAAAGACGAGAAAAGAAGTGCAAGCAAAACAAAAAAATTGAGTGATCTGTATAACAAAGAAAGATGACAAGGGTTGGAAAATAGAAGAAAAGACAACTTTGTTTCATTCTGCTTTTAAATCACACTTCGTTCTCGGTCTCTCACCGTCTCTTTTACGTTATGCTCATTGGACGTTCTTTAACTAATGCAGTAGTGGAGAAGGTAGAGGGCCAGACTCAAACCCATAAGCTTTGGTTCACAGCTGAGTAACCTACTCCAAGGCTTCCTCCACCCGTCTCATTTTTAGACACATGCATGCAGGCTGCCAGACAGGCCATGACACATCAGGCAGATATCACATCTGGGCTTGCTGTTTTGTAGTAAGGGGGGGAAGCTTATTTGGGTTTCTTGTGCTGGTACACGTCATTTCATTTGTCTGTTAATGAATGCTCAGTTCTTTCTACATCAGTGATGCAAATTAAAGTTCTCTTTGTCTTTACAGAAAGACAGCTTGCTTTTCCAGCAGACTTCAAAACAGATAATTTATGCCCCAGATGCATGTGATTTCAGGCAGGCGACATAAATGTCATTCAAAGTGACATTAAGTGAAGCAGAATGGACTGATTCTGATGTCTAAGGAGCGAGCCACACAGTTAAGAGCTCATGATCAGAGGCTGGCGTGATCAAAGATGGCTGACAGGCAGCTTTCTCCAGCAAACAACCTTCGCTGACGCTTATAATGACTGGCAACGGCGCAAAGACATTCTGAGAGCTTGACTGAACTAGTCACTTTTGTGAAATTTAAGTGTGCACAACACTGTCGTTCAGCTCAGCACACAGACACGACATGCAGTTTGTAGACTCCTGTTTATCCTAGAGTAACAACTTAAGCTGTTCTCAGACAGCTGAAAACCTGATGTTGGAACATTGCTGTGAATATTTGATAGTATTAAGAAACAAGCAGAGTCAAGATCTGAGGTTGGATAATTAGTTCTCCTACAAACTGAAAAATCATTGGTTCAGGGTTGTCCTTCAGATGGACTATCCTTTGCAAACAAGCTCTTCAGAGAGACTGAGAGTCAAATATTTATTCCACATCCTCTCCCACATTCGCCTGTACAGCTCCAGCTGCTCCGTAACTGCACTGCCATAAATCAAAGCGTGTGCGCACGCACGCACGCACGCACGCACAAGCTGGACAGGAAACACTGCTCTGTCGGTTTGGGAAGCATTTTCATCGTCACTGGTCAGAAACCAGTGTAGCAGAAGATGGGAGAACCAATTTCACAGGCTTCACGAGAAAGCCAGCACATTTCCTAGTCTAGGCCTGAAACATTCAAAATAGTTTTACTGGCGTGTAAGCTTCTACGGTCCTAAAATTCAAACCTTGTGCCACTAACACTCAATTTAGTGTTATTTTACTGGATTTGGTAATTTTGTAGAGGAATGCCTCTATTAATGTGTTTAGCTATTATCAACATACATTTTTCAAATGATATAAAACAGCATCAATTCTAAAATTACCCTAAAGACAGAAGTAGGTAATCAGGTTCAGTGCAGACAAGTTCGGTTCAGTGTTTTCTTCACAGTTGTAAGCCCATTTGTACTGGCATTACAGTTATCCATGATATCAGATATGTTATACAGACAGACTCATTTATTAAAGAGGCATTATGCTTAAAACAGTTGAAGGTAAAAGCCAGCCAGTATGGTAGATCCCTACAGGAAGATCCCTCAAGATCGAAATGGAACAGAAGGATGTTCAAGAAAAACAATATCCATGTCAATGCCAGGAATCACAATCAACTTGATTTACTACTACTGACAATAATATGAACAGCAACGACAAGATTTCAGGTGAAGTAAACTTCATTTTGCAAACCAGCAGCCCATTCAAGACCCTTTTCACCTTTTTCTTACTTTGAAAGCATCAGACACATTCTTTCCCCAAAGCTTGTACTTATATGAACAAAATACACAACCCTTTCACACAATTTCAAACACCTGATATTTTTTGCACTCATACATGCTTCACATTACTCATTACACCACAGATCTTATAAAAATGGAAAGAAAAATGGTCATCAGTATGTAAGGAATAAACATAAGTCAGTTTTGATCACTGGCCATACAATTATCCCCATCTGCTTATTGAAAGGCAAAACAACTGTGTCATGATCATGGCACCTTTACAGATTTCCTTTTAATAATCAACTTGTCACACAGCATGAAGGATGAACTGCTCGTTTCTTTTTCCACGACAGTGTAGACGGGATGGGATGGGATGTTTACTGCCGGAGTTGTGGCCTGTAGAGAAAGAAACTTCTGCAGCCTCACAAACAGGGAATTTCACATCTGCCATCACAAATGACAGTCTTTACTCTCACCTGCTGGGTTTGGAATTAAATCTCAGCGAGGGAAGCTTTCATCTCCATCTTTCTCTCACCATCACTTTGTTCTCAAGGTTCCCTAGGCCCATCTTTTTTTTTTTTCTTCAGAATTGTTCATATCTTTTTCTTAACTTTGACCACCTTTACTCAATAATTCAGACTACTATAGCACATGAACAAAACACCAAATTACACACCAATCAGCCTGGTTATTGAAACGACCAGCCTGCTAGTGTGAGCCATCGTGTGAGCCATCATTTTAGCAACCGAATCTTTTTATTCCTGCAAGTTGTAAAGTGAGCCCTTCACTGTATGTCGTTTGTCCTGCTCATCCAACACATGGTCGACTGGACTGAGGTTTGGGGAATTTGGAGGCCAAGTCAACATCTTAAGTCACCTAGAGTCAGCTGTATGTTCTGACACCTTTTTATTATAGCCAGGAGTGATGTGTTCAGTAATGATGTAATATAAGACCTGACGTTCTAGTTTTCATAGCTCACACGCTTCAATGAGTCTAAGGCACCAATCCCTCTATTGTTGGTTCCCTGATTACCCCTTCCTGCACTGCTTTTGGTAGGTACTAACAACCGGCATCAGAATTTGGCCCTTGTAAAGTAGCTCATATGCTCATGCTTGCTCATTTATCCAACTTGCAAGAACTGACTGATCTGGGGCAGTGGTGTTCTAGTGGTCAGGGAGTTGGCCTCAGGACAGAAAGGTTGTGGGTTCGAGTTCCAAACCAGTAGGTTGCCCTGAGGTACCATTGAGCAAGGTATGTCCCCATCACTGCTCCACGGGTGCTTTAAATAGCTGCCCTGCTGCAGGGTGTGTATGGGTGAAATGCAGAGGCTGGATTGTGTTGTGGTTCACTGTGTGTTGTGCCGTGTTTCACAATGACACGTTGTCACTTTCACTTCTATCAATTGTGGCTCCTTGACAAGTGCCATTGTAATGCGATCATCAAGGTTATTCCCTTTATGTGCCAGTGATTAATGTGGCTGAGAGCTGTATTGTTACATACTCTCAGAGGTGAGCAGAGCAGCCGAACCCATCAGGTTTAACAAATTGACACTAGAAGATATAAATATTTAAAATCTTCTGCAAACTTGTCATGGTGCTTAAGTGTAATAAATAATTTTACAACTGAATAGTACCAAAATAGTTGTTTTGTGCCCTGAGCTGTAAGGGCGTTTCATATGGCATGGTCCTAAAGACGTCAGACACCAGATATTCCCCTGCTGGGGTGTGTTGCAATATTTCATCCCTGAGGACTTTAATAAAAGACATGGAGCTGTAGTGTCGCTCAAAGGGAACATCTCTACCCTGTTGGAGCTACAACCAGCTACTTGTCACTTTACCATAACACAAAAGACCTTATTCTGCTTAAAATTGTTAAGCAATGTGTTTTCCAACACTATCTTAGAGCTCAAAGTTCAGTTTCATCACAAGTGAAAAAGCTTCTATAGATGAAAACAAATCTTGCTCTGGATTGAAGACTACATTTTGCTGATTAATATCAAATATGTACAGATTTACACCCATGCACATCAAATAAGAATCAGCTAAAATGATAACTAGCCTGCTGTCTTTATTGGTCTCCTTCCATTTCAGGCTAAACGAAAGGTTGCTGCTGCAGCAAATCAGAATCAGGAGAATAAAATGCAAGTGTGAGCCTTGTTGGCTTTTGTGACCTCTAGCCAAGATTAGAAGCTGGCACAATGTGATTTCAGTTATGGTCTGCTCCGTTGCACACTTAAACCAGAAATGACAAATCAGGGCTTTCCTGTGGACATTCTTGCTATAGCTGAAGTAAACATCCTGGTAAATTTGATCCAAATCAAACAGATCAACCTTTCAAAGGTAAAACCAACCACTAAGCAGTACAGATGCTGATAAAAATAAACCACAATGAAGGTACATTTTGACAATTAGAACACATTTCTGAAGAAAAAGAACAATTCATGGCATTCTGGACACAGAAATAGCTGTACTGGTGGTCAAACTGTGTCTCTTGGTGAACACACAGGAGAGCAGCTAAAGCAGCAGCAGCAAGCTGTGGAAAGCGACAAGCTACTGCTGACTATTTGTGCTCTGGTACAACCATCGGAATCTTTGTACTACAATGAGGCTGGCAATACTTTTCTAAGATTCATTATCATCATTCATACAGAAAGAATGAAAGAAAAACTCTGTTGCCAGGCATTCCAACGCACACTAACGCATACAAAGACAATAGAATTGCTGTTCATAAAATGTTAGAGACCAACACTGCAATTTAAAAGAAAATTAAAGGAAAATAAATCCAAGCTAACTGGCTCAAGCTCAGGTGTTTAGTTCTTCTCTCTGTTTTCAAGGGTGGTTGGATCTGACAATTCTGAAGAAATGGCTTGTGAATTCTGCATGCTGGACAGATTGATCATCCTCTGGGAAAAAATAAATACGTATTCTAACATCTGAAAATCTCTCGTTGCATCATCTTAATATGCCTGGTTTAAATGTATAACGTCTAATGTGAGTGGGTGAATATTGCAGGCAACACAGTCTGTACTGTTTGACAGTGAACGATTCACGCTGTATCTTACACACCAGCCTCAAAGGGAAAAAGGGTAAACTCAAGCATTTTCAGTGTTAACTGCAAGTGTGGTAACTAGCTGCTACAGTGCACTGTGGAAACTCCCAGACTTATCAGCCCCAATTAGCTCTCCATCTGGAGCTGGAAACACTACCAAATGCTGAGAAAATGCTTTTAAGAAAAAAGGGCAAAACTAAACCTCAGATACCTAGAGTCTGCAGCTGTGATGAACTCACGGACTTCAAAAGGTATTAGACAAGTAATTCCAAACACACTTTCAGCCCCACCATACACGTTGCCCGATACAGCCAATGTGCAAATAGAAAAGGTAGGTACAGCAGAGAGGCAATTCTCCTTCCACCCAATTCAAAAGGCTGAACTTTTTCCAATTATTTCCTATTTAAACTCTTCCACTCACATAATCGATTTGTTTCCTACCAGCTTACTCAAGTCACACCAGTAATAATCAGACTTCTAGCAGACATTAAAGCATCTGAGGAAGGACCCAAATCTTGATCCATGTAAGCTATCCAATTACAGTCTAGCATTCTTATCTAAAATGTCTCCAGACCAGCTACAACACCATGGATCGTCTGCATCAGTGGTTACATCTGTCAACTCTGCTTCTCAAATACTGTTCGACATCTTATTCCGACTGTTCGGCTTTCTCTTTTTTATCTCTTCCTATAGTCAATGTTGAGAGGTGATCTGTAGTCAGGAGGCATTGAGGGAGGGGAGCGATCAAGAATCAGGTCAGAACTCTAAACCTTCCTAAAGCCCTCCAGAGACGGCCTGTTTGGAGGAGGCTCGTCTGGATTGGATAGCACTCGAGCGAAGCACTGCGGAGAGTAATAGCGAGAGAGCAAGAGAGTGCAAGAGAGAAAGAGAGCGCACAAACTACAGCTGTAAGAGTGATGGTCAGATGATGGTGGGCGGAGCAGAGTGCAAAAGTGAATGGATGAAGGTGATGATAAAGGTTAAAAAATAAGATGAAGGAGAAATACTGAGTAAGAGTTACAAAGAAGAGAGGAGAAATACTAAATGAGAGGCACATGAAAGAATGAGACCAAATGAGTGGGGAAAAAAAATGTATTAATTAAAAAAAGAGGAATGAGGAACATTTTACAAATTAAAAAAAACGGCAGCTTGTCAACTTATTCCGAGAGTGGCGCTCAAAACCATTAGCATGACGGCCAGACTTAGACCTAGATCTTTTTCAAAGACCTTCTTTGTGTCTCTCACATACTCCCACAAAGACAATAAGATATATTATCATGATATCATTTAAAATAAATACTGAAAATAAAGAGAAATAAAAATGAAAAGATTTTTCTTCTCTTTGCTTTTAATGAAGCTGCTCCACCTTAAGAGATGCAACATATAAGGGAGAACAAAAAGCGTTAATAAAAAGCTAGCCTATCTGAAACTTCTCCGTTATCCAAAATGCTGAAGTTCTGTCTCATTAAGCAGCAGCAGCAGATCGACACTGAAAAGGTTGGCTGTCTGGAACTATTTCCCAGCTTCTACAAGACACAAGATGTCTTCATACATTCTAAGAATAAAGAGGTGAAACAAGACTTCATCACAGGTGTGATTTTACTTACAAAACATGGCATTCAATATGCAGACACGATGGAATACACTGCCTTGGGTGACCAACCATCTGAAGCACATAACATATTCACGCCCTGAAAATCAGCAAAGGACATTCATTTTGGCGCATCACTAAAGAAATTGAGGTTTCTGAGTGTCTGAGTAGGGCACCACCAGGATTTTACATTTTTCAAACTTAAAATATTAAGACAAAACAGCAATGTCAAGGACTACGGTGATGATAAATGGAGAATACGAGAATTAAGGTGACGAGTAGTAAGGTGCAAGATTACATATTAGCACATTACTTGTGTTTTGCTAAATTATCCTCTTTATGTATATCCTCGTAAAGAGTTTATAATTTATGACCTTTAGAAATATAAAAACCTATAAAACATGCATAAAGCAGTGCCAGCAGAAAAGTAAAGAATCTCTCTCTCCCTTTTTCAAACTGGTAACTAAACCTCAGAAAAAACTTAATGCTGTTTTTCAGAAAACCCCACTAAGCACATGTGTGACATGATGTTATCCTTGTTGCACAAAAAAAAAAGGAGAAAGATCAGCCAGCCCAGTAATGGGTCGGTGGAAGAGAGAAAAGAGAACAATAGGTGATGAATAGCCAGGGATCTAGGGCAGACCGTGTGTGTGGATGTGTGTGCGTGTCCATGCACTAGAGATATGTGGGGGGGGGTGCAGGGAAGAAAGAATGTCCACCTCCAGACACAGACACACACACACACACACACACTGCCTTATGAGCATGTCAGCACCCCAGTGCTGCGATGAACCTATTAAATCCAGCCTGACTAACTTTATCTGCCTGTGCTTGTGACAGCAACATCCTTTGGCCTTGAAAACATAAATCCTGCATCCCTGAGATGTTTCTGCAAATGGAACAGCACTGCTGTGCTAACATCTGCAACAGGAACATTTATAGAGCAGTGGCCATGGCGACAGCACAGTGTGTTCATGGTGACAGGGTAACGGAGGGGTGTGTGGAGGACTGGGTTTTAACACATTGCTAACACTACAGATGGTAGCTCCCCATTACTGACCTTACAACACAGTATCAATGCTGTAGCACAACAGCATGTGATCACACCTGCTGAAACAAACTCTGCCTTAATGAAGTCTGTTAATGACCTCCAGTGTTAATCATGCAAGTGGTCAGGGAGAATAAGGAAGATGCAGAAGACTGGAAGAACTGGGAACAGATGTGTGGAGGGTCTGAGTTTTAGGAAAAACACTGTCGTGTCTCCATTTTTTCTTGATTTCTCAGGCAAAATAATGAAAAATGCATGAGGCTAACCAAAGCAGCAATAGGGATCAACGTAACGACAGTAAAATTGTTGCGGCACTTGTAATTGTATCGTTTCTTAGTAAACCACAATTAAAAAGTAAACAGTAAAAAGAAATTACAGTTTGTTTTGGGACAAAATGAATTACAGTCCAACTGCAACTTTCAGTTTTCTTACCGAGCCTCAGACACTTGGATTTATAATCTGTAAACCTTATGATAAAATAAGTGAAATATCTTGAAACTTAATAACAGCCATCCTGGTGCTTATATTTTGTCTGCATCTACTTGTCATGTATGATTTGACAACATATGGGCTAAGGTAAAACATTCATAAATCTGACTTTTTTTTTGTTATTTTCCTGAAAACAAAAAGTATTATATATATAAACAAAATAGTATATAATATATAATTTTTTTTAATAACAAAAAAGTACTAGACTTGCTCATGATCAGTCTGGGTTTTCACAACGTTTAAAAAGCTTCGGTTCCAAGAAAACGGCCCCAGGACACCCCCATCCCACAGTGCTTCGGCGAGGGGAAGAGTAAAGGTCTAAGCATGTTCAGACAGGCTAATGCTGGAATGCTGCCACACAGCACTCCACATACACCGGACTGGGACACTTTAAACTCACTACGACACGGTAAAGTTGGGGCTGTTGCCAAGGAAGAGCTGGGGTCACCATGAGGTCAGCAGGCTACAAAACAGCCGCAACTCTTAGATCAAGGCATCCTATCTGAGAACACAGACTCAACCTCCCTGCAGCACCTGGCCAGCAACAGTCCGAGAGAAAATAAAGAGTCAAAGAACTAGGGCTGGACAAAACAGGTAAAAGCATGGGATCCTAATGTTTAGCAGCTTTACATCCCTGGATATTCAATCATTCTCTCAAAAATGTCTTAAAATATTTTAGTTTTGCAATTAGAAAAAAAATACCGTCACTAATTTTCCACTGAGACTAAAATGATGAAAAATAATGAGGAATTCTTGTGTTAATCGTATTTCTTTGGCACTACTTTCAAGGTCTTAACACTAAGCTTAAGACCTCAATAGGAAATAGGTCTTCAGAAAAACAACTGCCAGATTCATCAGAAATGTAAGCATTTACATACTTTTTGTTTTTAGAAATTTGCCTTTTCCCCAGACCAGTAGGTTGCCCTGAGGTACCCTTGAGCAAGGGACTGTCCCCATTGCTGCTCCTCGGGCACTTTAAATAGCTGCCCCCTGCTTCAGTAAAGAGGTTGCATTTCATTGTGCTTCACTGTGTGTTGCGCAGTGTTTCACAATGACAGTCACTTTCACTTACAAGAAAGAAAGAAAATAAATAATCTGAAACTTGTCAAATACTCAAATCATTAATCCGTCTTTAAAATAACAGTGATTATCCAGTGTCTAACAACTCATTGATTATCTCATTACGGGACCACTGGTTAAGAGCTGGGGTATATTAGGCAGCAAGCGAATCAGTTCTCGATGCTAATGTGCTGGAAGCAGGAAAAATGGGTAAACATAAGGATGAGTGACTCTGACAAGGGCCAAACTGGTGGCTACACGACTGTGGAGCATTCCCAGTTTCCAGTGATTAATACTGCTAAAACTGGAGGACATACAGAGGAGATGCTCCGGGCGAGATCCGGCTGATATTCCAATGCAATCTCGCTTCTCTTACTTTGTCTCTACCACACATGTAATTCATATGCAAACATAAATCTCATAAAACTTTAGTTAAGACATGTGGTTTCATAAATATTTCAGCTGGTTTGCTCAACACACATTCAGTAACTTGTTCAGACAAACAAATATTTAATTCAGCATCAACACCTCATTTATTTATCTGTGCGGTAACATTTAATCGATTTAATGAAGGATTTCATTACCTATTGAAACAACTAAAGTGCTTTCCACTTTTTTCTGAGATAACCAAATAACTTGTATTTTTGAATCTCATTTCCTTTTGTGTAAACACTAGTAATGTCAAAATTATGCTGGATAGCTGTGTTGTGGAACCTGTATGCGTATCACACTCAGTTTAGATGTTTAGTCTCTAGTTTAGAGAAGGCGATCACACAAATTGCATTATTGTAGATACTGATAAAACTACAAGTTAGCCCTCCTAATAAACTGTTCAGCAGATAACCTTCTATTATACTCTTCCAGAGTAGAGTCATTAGGGCGAGAAACACTCACTGGCATGAATATCACGCAAGATCAATGTGCTGCTGCGACTTAGCAGCCTTCCAGCCACACAAACTCAAGGCTGACTTCACCTGTGAGTCAGTCTGGTGCGCACGATCTACCACACCGCAGAGAATCAACTCAATATCATTTCCATGATAATTGCATACACACCCACAAGTCAATCTGCTGTTTCACAGACTCATTCAAAAAAGCCTGGGGCATAGAGGGAGGAAAGAAAAGAGAGGGCTCAGGCAGAAGCAGATAAAGAGGGGGGCACAGAGAAAAGGATAAAGTGCAGGAGCGAACGAGAGAAGGGGGAGACAGAATGACAAGAATGGAAGAGGATGAGGTAGTGAGAGTGTGTGTGTTTGAGGGAAGACGAAGAAGAGTTGATGAGAGAGCTCGAGATAGGGCAAGAGGCTGACAGATCAAGACAGCAAAAAACACTGTTGAAATGTACATGATATAGATACAGACCACTGATCTAAAAAGGTGACAATGTGCCTCAGACCTGATAAAGTTAGAGTGTCAACAAGCAGTAGTGTTTTGCTGGCCTACTATGTCTGTTCGGATTGTTGGCAGATCTCTGAAAAACTAAATAAAGTGCTGTGCATCGTGGAAATGACGAAAAGTTTTTCTGATTTAATCTTTCGTATTTCCCTGCTTTAGCAGTAAAGCATCAGAATCCAACTAGAGCCTGAGTTGTCACTGACACATGATGTGGAAGTCTGCAGGGAAGAACATGCACTGTATATCTTACATTATTTAAGATACAGACACAGATGCTTTTTAGCATCCTGTCAAGCATAACATGGTGGCACTGGTTGCCTAAAAGAGACTCTGTCCCTTGACCTAAAACAGCTTGATGTAAGCTTCCAGATACATTTACATTTACGGCATTTAGCAGACGCTCTTATCCAGAGCGACTTCCATACCCTTGTTGTAGGGACAGTCCCCCTGGAGCAACTCAGGGTTAAGGGTCTTGCTCAGGGACCCAGTGGTGGTAGTGCCAGAGGTGGGATTTGAACCTGGGACCTCTTGAGCCATAGGTCCATAGGCAAGTACCCTACCACTAGACTACAAACACCCCAGACAGACATACATGGTGCATGAAGAGCTGCCAGGACAGTTGCAAAGAACACCAACAAGGGTCTCCAATTTACTCCTTAACGCAGCTTAATATTTAGTTAAAAACAAGGTCTGTACTTCCAGTCTGAAATTGCTCCGTTAATACACTCGCCCGTGCACTCGTACCAGAGAAGGACAACATAGGACACAGACTTGTGAATATGTGTAAATGCGGTAAAAAGTTCATTGTCACCAGATTGCAGGGCTTAGACCTCAGTAGTAACAATGAGATGCCTAATATAAGATTTGCACAAACAAACTGACAGCTATGGGTCAGGTTTGCAACCCAAACCAAAATGACTGAGCATGTAAAGGTCACATAACCCACCAGACCAGGCTGCTGTCCTGCAACGAAGCTCTTTAGGGTGAGGAAAGCCTTGCGTGTGCGGTGCAGACAAAGGACTTGGCCAGAAGGTGAAGACTCTCCATTGTAAGATCAGCCTTTTATTGAAGCAGCCTGTTTAAAATAAAACAATTACATTTTAATTTCCCAGCAGTTTTACATCACATTACCAATTACAGAGCAAAAATAACAGCAGCAAGTTTATCATCTGTACAGACATTAACAACACAGGTCTTCAGTAATTGCACAAATAGGCATGGAAAAAAAGGATATGGGTATGAAAAAAAATATATTAGGGCTAAGGGTTAATAAACCAATATATTTCTAGAAGAGATGAAAAAAGGATTAGTGCATTATTCATTCAGTCTGGCCCAAAAGTCGACTTTTTTTGCTATAAACCTTACACTCAAATTAAAAATGCAAATTTATGCCAATTCATAACACCAGAGGTCTCTACAGGTGCACAGTCTGTAAATGTAAATCAAGCGAAAGAACCCTGAATGTGAACAGCACTCCCTGTCGACCTCCCTCTTGCTCACTCTTTTCTGCTCCACACAAACACACAAATTAGGTTCACCCAGGTATGCTGGAGTTCTGCAGGAGCCCTACAAGTCCCATTTGTTTACATGAGTGCTAATTAACAGCACTTTAATGAAGCTGCAAAAATGCCAACAACAGCAACCCAGGAGGGAAATACAATGATGCTCACAGGTCCCTACATGCTACTGCGAGAACCAAAAAGAAATGGCTTCTTAAGTCCAGCACACACTGTAGCTGTAGAGCTTTAAGGTTGAAATATTTCACAATAACTGTGGCTCATTTAATTGTCAGTTTACCTTCACTTGACCAGTATGTGTGTTTGGAGGGGGTTAAAGAAGGGGAGAAAAAAAATTATGTATATGAAATTTCCAGGGTTTGTTGAAGGCATCATATGGCACAAGCAGCTTTCTTTGTCTCTCCTACAAAATGGCCAAATGAAATATTTAAAATCATCAATATTGATTAAACACGCAAGGCTGCTGAGAATGAACGTGCCCTTTAATAAAAAAAAAAAAAAAAAAAAAAGTCTTAAAAATGTTTTTAAGCAGATGACATCGAACTCTTTTTATAGAAAAGAAATCAACATGGTCCATCCACAACAGGAGGGAAAAACTGCTGATGTGATTTACAGAGTGAAACAGTTTTGCCAAAAGCCAGCAGAAGCATATTTCTATTTCTGAACGTCAGCCCTTCTTGGGCCGAGAAGAGATGGATTTACTCCTCAAATAACAGACACAGTGTCAGCTTCTGAACTCTTGAAAACAAAGTTTCCAATCAATGTGTGTTCAACGATTCAATACAGGGAAAGATACATGGTTGGCAACTACGTCCGTTTCCTGAGATTCAGATGAATATGCTGTCAAATTATAGAAGGAACACAGTGCAACACTGTGATTACGGTTTACTGCAACACTGCTTTATTTGCAGCATCAGTGACTTTGACATTGCTTTCGGTTTAAATGTATTTTAAAACATTTAAATTTTTTAAATGTTTTTCCCCCTCTGTGTGTATATATATGATTAATAATAATTATTAACCGTTACTGCAAATGACACCCTGTCACATTATACTGAAGATACCTCCTAACAGCATTAGCCTCTCTCAATATCAATTACAGTAGCATACACACTTCGCTGAACTCATCATTCTCAGTATCGCATTAACAATTAAGGTCACTGAAGAGGAACCATCTGTGGATGTTTACGTGTATTTATTACCCGCTTCTACGTATTTAAAATATCTACTGAAACATTTACTGTGCACCTCCTTCTTGCCCCAACTTGAGCGTTTTAAAGACTAATCTGGTCATTTGGGTCCAAAAAGTATAATTTAATTGCACCATTTAACATTGTTCAAGTTCATAACATCTGATTAAGGGAAACTGTCCTAGATTTTTCATGGATTGTATTTCGTTTCCCATCAATGTCCGAGTGTTTTTATGCAGCAAATACTTACATCATTTATTTCATGTGATAATTTGTCACCTCTTTGTTTAAAAATTAGCCAGGCTGTTTTAGTCACTGGCATTTGAGAATGATATGTAAACGACCTTGATTTATGTTCCCATGATATGGGCTCTTTAATATTTGCACATTTTCGAGCTTTAGGAAAAAAAAAAAAAATGCATTTTGGGAGCAGAGTCTAACTTTCCATTGCACATTCCACAAATCCAGACAAATGTATGCCTGAGGTGAGCAGTCACTAGAATAATTTGAGATTCTCTGCTGGCTATGACTGCAGCATTTGCATAGTAACCCAACTGCAAAACCACATGCCAAAAGGAACTAAAGCAGTTCCCAGCAGGAGGCCCATCAAGCAACCCCATCATTACACCACCTGGATTTCTGCTTCTGTAAGGTAACAAAATGACTCAAAAGCCCCTGCTCTCTCTCCAGCTATGTTCATACAGCACGGGGGTCAGAATGCTAATTACACGGCTGAGGGTTATTTCTGAGCTCTTTCACGCAGAAACAGGAAGTCAAACAAATCAACACCTGCTATTTAGAACAAAATAATTAACTTTTATTTTGTAAATCCAACACTAAAGACTGAAACAAGGCAATATTTTGAATCCTCGGATCCGATGGAACTGGAATGGAATTTCTCGAGTCAACATCCACAGCACAGTCCGGTGACAAAATACAGCAAACTGAAAGTCAATCCGAATAACAACCAATGATATGATCTGAACCTACGTTCTAGCAGTGAACGTCATGTTATGTACAAAACTCTGGTACTGCAAAAGTATATCTAAGAGAAATAATTAATCCAATGATTAACCCCTTTAATTTGTGTGAATTATCACGATACATTTGAGGGAGAAATAATATTTAAAAAGGTAGAACATTTTACCATGATCATATATGGATAAAATAAGCTTAATCAGACTGTATTAAATAATTTTACATGAAATTTAACATAAAATCACAAACATAATAAACCCTATCCTGTATACAATACCGTGACTCGGTATGTGTGTATGTAAAACACAGTACCATATTTTGTAAAGCTAAACCAGTTCATTTTAAACTGCAGTATAATATGGATCGTCACACATCAACAATAAAAGGAAAACTTAACCAAATAAAAAGTTAAACAATGACGCTCCATGTTCACAATGTCAAGACCAATTAGCAGAGTAATGGAGCCGAGAAGAATGCAAACTTTAAGGTGAAGTGCACAAATACATTATATAAAGTATTTTTTTTTCCATTGACATAAAAACGCATCAGTCACAGACATAATGAAATCATTGAACTAGTGCTCAAAACGTTTTCCCTTCTTCATTTCTCACCAAGGTAAAAACAAACAAAAAAAAGCCTAAGAAATATGCAGAAATATTTGAACAGATGGTTTAATGTCAAAGAATATCCAGAAAAGGAGAATTTTATCAAATGGACTAGTTTCTGGGGTAATTACACCATTTAGCCATAAGATTTAAAGCTCTGACAGGTGAAGACACATTGATTATCATGTTACAATTGTGTCTGTCAAGGGCTGGGAAATGTTTCAGAAAGTGAACAGTTAACAAGCTGCTATGCACTGCATGTACTGACACCTTCGTACCATGGCCAGCACTCAGCAATTTCTGCAAGAAAGTGGAAATTTTTAACCCTCTCAAAGAGAGAGAGAGGAAAGAAGAACTGGAAGAAGTGAAAAGTAGCAAGTAAGTAAACAATGAGAGGAAACACTGGAGGATCTCTCCAAAGAGCTGATGCGGCTGGTTTACCTTCTGTGCACTTGTTCAGATTGGGTGATGGGGACACTTGAAATGTAAGAGAGAGCAAGAGAGAAATGAAGGGAGAGATGGAGATGGAGCAAAAAAGACAGACGTGGGAAAGAGTGGGGGGGGGGGGGGAAGAAAAAAAAAAAAAAAAAAAGCTAAAAGAATGCCAAGTTGAGGAGCATGTCAAACGCTCTGCCCTCCTACAGAGTGCAGAATGAAAAGTGCACAAAAACAGCAAGAGAAAGTTCTCTCTGTGGCTGGACTTCCTCTGGAGTCTCCTGTTTATCCATCAGCTGGCCTTCATACTGTGTTCATTCAGTCCCAAACAAAGCCTGCCTGACGAAAAGCCTTAGTCGTCATGAGAGCGAGAGAGAGCGAGAGAGAGAGAGAGAGAGAGAGAGAGAGAGAGAGAATGCTTGCTCATGAATTAAATTCAGCAGTCTTTTCCAAAGCAATGAGGACTTCAAACAGTGATAATTAACCCCTTCATCCTCCCAAAGGTGAGTTGTATTTATGTGACTGTGGGTGAAACGAAAGAAAAGCTTTAAACAAACTAGACCCAAACATATCATCCTTCTATCTTTCTTTGTTGAAACACTGTAATGGTAAATAGCAGGAGGAGATGTGGCTGTTAGTCTTTGGCTAAGATGATCACATGTGACTTTTCTTTTTATATTCCATGTATCACTAAAATGCTATTATTTATGAACTGACTTTATGATAAGTTACAGAGGAAGACCAAAAAGGAGGGGTATGGATGTGTTGAGAGAGGACATGCCGGCCGTTGGTTTGAAGAAGGAAGATGCAGTTGACCAGAAGAAAAGGAGACGGCTGATCTGCTGTGGCGACCCCTAAATGGGAGCAGCCAAAAGAAGAACAGAGCTCTAAAAGTCTTTTAGGCTGTGAAAGATAAAATGAATGCTAAATAAGCGATAATCAAATACAAACGTAATAAGATATACCAGTATTTAAAAGATTATGGCCAGCCCAGATAAGATCTAAACCTTTTGGTAACTTTACAGTTTACACATTCTGCTTTGTTGATGCCACTGTACAAATCATCCTCTCCACCTCTAAACAATGTTAAACTGGCTACCAAGAGGCCATAAGAACGCTGATCACATGAAGCATCTTCACACTGAGGCCCGAACACCACTCCAACTCAGGACACAGCCAGATAACAGACTCCCAGTTTCAGTCGTCCAACACGCAGATCGCTGACTATCATGAACAGAAGGTTTCCGCAGTGAGAGAGTGACGAACAGAACATGCTAAACAATGAATGACTCCAAAATGTATTTTATCTGAGATATATTAAAATATATTAAACTGAGCTGCATCAGTGGTGTGGGGCAGTGTTGGCCTAGGGGTTAGGCAGCTGATCCTATGATCGAAGGGTAGTAAGGTCGAGTCCCGAACCTGTAGATTACCTAAATGGACCATCCCCTTCCCTGCTCCACTGCTGATGATTGGCTGCCCACTGATTATAAACAGGACCACACTGAAATAAACAATGAATGCTGGGGATTGTTGCACAAGAACTGGTTATAGTATAGAACACTATGTATGCCATCACTCAACAGTAATGTTATATTAAGGTTTAGGCAGAATAAATAAATCATCATCTACTTCAATTATAGATTATTCAAAAGAGGAAATGACCAGCAAATATTTTCCTAAGTTATAAGTCTACTAAAATTCATTGATTAGATAAACTAAAAATTTTAAGGGAAGATGGGAAAGTAACTTGTGTCTAAAAGTTGAGACATTGATCGTTGCCGAGTGTGCTTGAGAGAAGAAAAAAAAACAAATCTTTGTGCTGGTTTGTATCTGCTTATCTGGAACCTTAAGAGAACCCTGTCTTTGCCCAAAGTTGAACAATTACTTGGCTGAAGACAAAACAGATTTGCTAAGCATCACTGCTGTGCCAAAGCAGACAATACAGCTCTTCTCGATCTGCAAAAGTTCAGTCATTAATGCTGAACAACGCAAAAACAACAAAAGGGAAAACTTTTTTTTTTTTGTTTTTTAAATTGGCCAGGCACCATGTGCTAACTACTTAAATAGCGACAAACACTTAATACATGTGGCTTGTTAATTAAACTAAGCATATAAACAAGCCTTACGACCGTTTAAAAGCACATTCCTTGGTTCTGAATCACCGAGAGGAACTCCAGAAGATGGACACTGCTACAATCAGAACGGCATTTGTTGTGGGTTACGTGACAAAGTGCAAAAGGAGATGTGTGCATGTGGTTGAAAGAGCAAAAAGGAGAGCAAAAGAGGTGAGAACTCCTAGCAGACAATTAGCAGTCTTTCACATTAAAGAACACAGCATCGCATGCAATGACAAGAAACGAGTTTTAATTTGAGTTTACTGTGTATAGGTTCAATAAAGAATGAACTTCACTGTCAGCCATTTTTAAATGAACACTAAGAGCTGTTAACAAGGCTAACACTATAAACTTTTTTTTTTGCAAGCTGCAAATAAACTACACTTCATGGCCTCTGCTGGGAAAGAACCTTCCCTGAGGTAGGAGCTAACTAACAGTACAGATAAAGTCACTATAATATGTTGTCTGGCATTTGTTAAATGTAAAATGCTTTTCTGGTGCATCCGCTTCAAAACTTCAGAAAGTGTGTAACAGAACTGTTACATTTGTGTAACACACTTTTGCAGTATACTACCAGGCCGAGGGTTAAAGGGCTGTTTCCTGGAACAGATATACGAGGTCTATCTTTGCTGAAGCAGAGGTCTTGAGGCAAGTCATTTTTCACCACCTCAACAGCTCAGAGGTTTAGAAGGCATGCATAAATTCATGGGATTGACTGTTCAGAGGATCCATAAAGCTTTTTTCCTTGATTCTTCTGGAGAATCACACAACCTTTCAGTTGGTGGGGGGTGTGGTAATATCTGCACCTAATCTACAACACACTATTTAGAATTACAGACGTTCACCAATCATCATTTCACAACAGGAGGGACCAGAGCATCTAACAGAATGGAAAACATTTATTTTCTATATGAGGCAGCGCAGCACGGGAATCGGATTAAAGTCTGAGGTAACCAAAAAAAAAAAAAAAAAAAAACATTTAGAAGAAGACTTTCTCTTAAAGTTCTAGATTGGGCTTTTGAACCTGCATCAAATGCAGACTGGGTATTTTTTCTCTGAACATTCAACAGAAACAGAAATCTCAACATGAGGTGGGCTGGTTGAAATAATTGAGCTAAGGACTTCGCTATTAGAAGAGTTCCAACGTTAGAAAATGTCTCATTTCAGTCGTCACCTTAAATGTACTGCTGAGGCAAATACATTTTGCATTCATAAGCTGAGAACAAAGGCTTTACAGTGCATTTCACTCACGCTGTTTCCATCTTTGGTCCAACAATGACTTCCAGGTTTCCTGTTGTGTGTTCTAAGAAGGTGGGCCAGTGGCTGTTTATGCATATATTGTGTGTGAGCATTTGAAGGAGGTGATGGGAGATTATTTCAGATGTGTTTGTAATGCAAACAGAATGCATAACTGAATAAGGAATACAAACATAAACGTAACCATAGAACAAGCTCACATGGTTTTCTGCTGGGCGCGAACGATTATGCTAGTTTTTAAGTCCTTTTCAGCAGAAATGCAGTACTGTGCAAAAGTTTTCGGCAGGTGTGGAAAAAAAATGCTGTAAACAAAGAACGCTTTCAGAAATGGAAGTGTTAATCATTTATTTTCATCAATCGACAAAATGCAGTGAATGAACAAAAGAGAAATCTAAGTCAAATCAGTATTTGGTGTGACCACCCTTTGATTTCAAAACAGCATCAATTCTTCTAGGTACACTTGCACACAGTTTTTGAAGGAACTCGGCTGGTAGGACGTTCCAAACATCTTGGAGAACTAAGCACAGATCTTCTGTGGATGTAGGCTTCCTCACATCCTTCTGTCTCTTCATGTAATCCAGACACACTGGATGATGTTGAGATCAGGGCTCTGTGGGGGGCAGAAGAACTGATGCTGGTTTGAAAGCAAAAGGTAGTAACACCAAATATTGATTTGATTTAGATTTTTCTTTTGTTCGCTCACTTTGCATTTTGTAAATTGATAAAAATAAACAATCATTATTTATATTTCTGAAAGCATTTTGTTTACAGCATTTTTTCCACACCTGCCTAAAACTCTCCCCTCACTTCCTTTCCACTGAAATTGTAAATGAAATCTGTTCTGATTGGTTGACCCCTTCCTTCGTGAGATGTGGAACACTGCAGAAAAAAGTAGTGGGGAAAACATCTTCCTCTCCAATTATCTGCGAGAGAGTGTATGAAGCATCATCAAGACTTCCACTGACTACAACAAACACGTGGAATAAATGGATGTAGGCTGAATGTGCAGTCAATTGAAAATGAGGACATGGTTGTGACTTCACATATGCAATGCACAGGCCAGGACTTTTATTATTGGTGTGTGTAAAAATGTTTAGGATTTCATTGGGAAGATCCAAATATTAAATGTCCTTTGCCATTAATGAGGCAATTCCTAGGATATAGCATGCAGCTACAAACAGACGAGCATTTAATGAATTGCTATAATCCTGTACTGATTAAGGTTGCCTTTACATGTTCCGTGTATACTAAATGATCACCCAACTGTAGGAAGTGCAAGAGCAACCCCAGAAGCATCTAGACCTTATTAGAAGATAATCCTCCTTTAAAGGCCCAAGAGTTCAATTACTGTTGCGCTAATACATGGTTAAAAGCAACTCGGATTTAGCGCGTCTTGATATTGCATATGCCGGTACTGGTAAATTGACTGTATGACTTTAAATGCACTAGTGTGAAATACTCTTGATCTATTTGCAACGGGTGTATTCCATAATCTATAAAGCTTTGATCTCACATCGCCCATCGCTCACCTGTCTCATTTCAGTTAAGGGGGGGGGGGTGATGTGGTTGAAATGCAAGGCATGGCCATATCCTCTTATCTACAATGTGTTTTGGCTGCATTTTTCAGTGAAATGTACTCTGTCAGTACTCTAACTTGTGCCGTTGAAGAGCGTACAAGAATAATTCAGCCTTTATTAGGCACTGCTGAAAGACTAGTGTGTTCAAAACCCTCGAGGACAGGCGATTTTAAGAAGGATGCAAGATTTGGACTTTTTGCTCATCAAACGTGGACTGGACTTTCTGTGGATGCTCAGGTCAGAAACAGAAGAGAATATCACAGTTATCACCGCTGACCAACAATATAGTTGCTAGAAACAGTGATCCCTTAATATCGTTCAGATCAGCCAGGCTGAGGTGAAGTTACAGAGGAAAAAATGTTGGCTGATGTCTTGGACTCAAGTGTGCATTTTCCCCTCATGCTGCAGCCTGGCTCCATCATTCCTCTTCAGTTTCCTGCTCAGGGAACTTTGGTTAAATATTAAAGTTTCATGGTCATTTCAGAAATGAATGTTTCATATTTTGCTGTTACCAACACTGAAACTGAAAACAGTGCTACTTTCTGTTGTGTTTGAAAAAGAGGGAGAATGAGACCGAGCCAGGGAGAAAAACTGGATGATAATGGATTGACAGTTTCTCTTCCGGATAGTAAAGGGTTAATGAACAGGAGAAACAGATCATGCATGTCATGATGCAGCAGTAAATCTTAGGCTCTGTTTGAAATATACCCACAAACTCTGGTGTTATGTTTTTCCTTTTTTCATGACGGAGCACCTTACACATAAAAAGTCGACTAAATGTGACTGCATAAAATGTATCGTTAATAAAATACTGCCGACAACAATCATGTCTAACTACATTGTCACACAGACCACTCATCTTCCTTACAAGCGAAAAAAGACACTGAAAAGCTCATCGAGTACATATAACAATGCATTGTGGATAAAGAACATTTATCATCAAAAAGCAGACGAATAGTTTGAACACCGGTGCCAAAATCCAGCTTGACTAAAACCCAACGTAGCATATACCACACCCCAGCAGCTTCTCTAATTACATCAGCAATACTCAAAATATGAACGTTAACTCAACTATTGAGATATACCCATTTCATAAACCCTTTTAGAAATCGACTGGAATGGTGATATATAAGTAAAATAACGTGGCTCAACAAAGGGGGACTTTGTAGCTGGAAATAGCTTCTCTACGAGTGTCATGGCCCAAATGAACAGTGCACATATGAGCTCACATCTGAAGAGCAACAGGTTCAAAGTGAGATACCTCGGTGGCTTTTTGGTCAACTTTCCAGCTGTGACAAAAAGAAGGGAAAAAAAAGATTTTTTAAATCAGCAAAGCTAAGAATAATTTACATGGAAAATGCTCAAATGAGCAAAGAAGCTTTACACATGGATAAAAACGAGAGCAATGCACTTGGTGGGCAGCCTCCGTGAGAAGAGCTCTTGATGCAAGACATAAAAGCCCAGAAGAGATTAGAGAAACTAATCTGGTACAGCTACTTCAAAAATATTGTTTTTTTTTCCTCCACTCTCTTTGATCTCTCATTTATAGCTAATTGAACCAATCTTCCAGTTCTTTCACCTAAGGGCAAAAGAATTCATACAAACCATCCCACTCCTTCAAAGTCAGCACACTCATCTTCACCACTCCTTCATTAGCATGCAGTATGGGACGTTAAATATCAGAAAGGACGCATGAAGCTCGTGATAAGCATTTCTTAACCAGCGGTGCCGTTTTTCTGACTTTGTTATGCAGGGCGTCTTATTATAATCCCTCCAAACATATTAGAGCTTGTTTGGATCACCTATAGGCTCTTCTCAATGACAGTCTCATGGCAGGTGGAACACTGTTTGCAAATGTTGCGTTGCTGGAACATGTTTTGTTTATTTGCTTTATAATTAGGAAGCGACTTGTGTTTGGTAATTTGCATGATTCAACAGATGATTCATTAACTTCATTAAAAATGCATGAAAGTTAAATATCAAAAGTGGAGTTTTAAATGATAAAGGGGAACTTAGTGTAGTTCCATTATCTCTGCAGGCCATGTGATAAGCCTTTTTTTTTTTTTTTTTACCCACACACTTAAAACTGGCTGTAGAATTTGATGCTGACGACTTCTCCTTGTTCATATTTAAGCTTCTGCATGTGCTTTTAAATTTACCTGATCTATACGTGGGTTAGTATCAGGATGACAATGTTCAACGATAGCATGAAGAAAATGCCACTCAGAATATAGGACTTAACTGTATTGTTAAAAGTTCTCAAAGTTTTCTTTAAAATATTTCAATATTTGTCAATACATCCACCATTGAAACTATTAGCACAGCACACAAACATAAATAGGTAACTAACAATGACAAATAGTCACTTTCACTTCAAAAGAAGAATGATTTCTGCATTAAGTGAAGTCAAGTTCGTTTTACTTATAAAGCACTTAAAGCCCCAAGTGAGTAAGCTAGGACGACAAAGGAAGGAGGACCTATCCTCTGGTTGACACTGTAGATCAAGAAAGAAAAGAAAAAGCATTTTATAAATGAATAGATTTAGCGAGGAGTTCTGCAGCTGATGCAGATGATCCAGCACGATGTAGGTGGGGAGAGGAATCTAATGATGGTAAAGAGCAACACAAATGTAGCTTACAAATGATGGTGGTAGCAGTGGACTAGTAGTTAGGAACCAGGCCACATGATTGGAAGGTTATGGTTTGGAGTTCCAGACCAGTATCCTGAGGTACCCTTGAACAAGGTACTGCGTCGTCATTTCTTTCTAGGCGCTGGATGCATGGCTGCACCCTGCAGCACCGTGTAATGGGTTAAATGCAGAGAAAGCATTCTGTTGTGGTTCACAGAGTGCTGTGTAGTGTTTTTACAATGAAAGTCACTTTCATTTCCAATAGGTTGTACGTAAACAAAATCAAATGAAGACCTTCTGCTACTATCTGCTAATTTCCTCAAGAAGACAAAAAAATTAAAACTCAATAAACTTGCCCTTGGTTTTGTTGTTCAAACAGCAAATCCAGCTCTGCTTTCTCCTCATCGTCATGTTCAATTTACAGACCTCTCATCCTTTTGGACATCAAGGAACATGTCATATAGGATTTCAAACTAAGCAGGAAAATTCAAAAGAAATTCTCACACGCTAGATTTTTCAATAGAGTGTCAGCAGCATCACAGACGAGACATCGCTGTACTTTTAATACGTAACCATACAGGAGAAAAGCTGCTCATTCATCATTCCTAACGTTCTTATTTAGGCCCGACACTGAGCTTGCCCCAGACAGCGAGCAAGCTGAATTTGTGTAGTCTGAACTTGGTATAAGACACAATCTTTCTGACAGGACTTTCTCAGAAGGAACTGTAGCAGTTCAATGACAGCTGACAGGAAACCATGACGATCATGTTTAATTGAACACACCACCTAATGTTTAATTGAACAGTGTCTTCCCTTGGCATCTGTAACAGCAAGAAAAACCATGTGGTCTAAGGCTTAAACACATTACTTTAGAGAAATAAGGGCTCACATTTGTAAGGCACTGTGTACAAGACAGTTTCCACCACCTGCTTTTCCAAAAATTACATTTGAATATTTTTTGGAACACTTAAACAGAACCAAAAGAAACTGTTTAGGGAGAAACAAATAGTTTGAACTGCTAATTCAAAACTTAATGACCATAAAGAGCCAATGAGCTTTTCAGCTGCTGAACATAACTAGGAATAGTGATTGTAATGGCTCCAAAAGCAAGACCAGGTGGTGTTATCTCCAGTTAATACAAATGCAAAAAAACAAACCAAAAGAAAAAAAAAACCTCAATTCAAACAGTTGAGAGGCACTTTTGTTAGCTATTTATCAGAGTTAAACACTAAGCCCTTTTGTATCATCTGAACAAGTATATGGTCAATCACTCCACAGGAACCACTCTCTAAAAACACAAACAAACCACGACAGTGAAAGCAATGAAATTTCCACTGTTTTTCCTTGCGTTACTGTTATTGACACAGGATCTCCCACAGATAAGGAAGCCTTGACATTCTGAGCTCAAACAGGATGAACCTGAGCTTGTGTCACTTAACTGGAAGAGGGACAGTTCCTTGAAGCACTGCATTGCAGCAAGAGTTGCATAACACTATCAAGTCATTAGGAAATATATTCCTGGCAAACAATACAGTCATAAGTTCACATTCTAGATTAAACCTATTTTCTTTCAAAGCAGATTCACTGCTTATTACCACCTCTAGCTAGTAGTGACATTTTGCATCCATTTGTTCCTATAAACAATTTGTTCAAAAAAGATCTATTCTTGATCATCCAAATAGATCATAGCTTGTATACAACATTCTTCTTAGCTTTTTCCATGTCCTAGTAAGAAAAATTGTAGCATAGTGCCTTATAATCTTTAATTTCTTCCATATTCAGATTAAACCTCTAAGTACATTTTTTTTTCAGCTTTCATAAATAAGACATAAATGTCTGAATCATTTATAGTGCAGTTTAAGTGTCCAATAATCAAAGTTCATAACTATAAATTGTAGCATTAGGATCTCTCTCTCAAGCCCTAAACAAGAAACTGTACACTATTCCGGGGTAAACCAGTCAACACACCGACCTTGGAGCATCTTGTATAGTTTGCTGTTCTGCCCAGCGTTCAATCAAAGCCCATAACATGCACACAAGGCCTTCCCTAAATTTATAGGTTTAAACTCAATAACCAAGATTTCTTGTCCTACATGTCTCCACATTGTGGGCCAAAGCGTGGACTTTGAGAATGTCCGGATGGCTTAGGGTACAAACTAAAGCTGGGTTCTGCAAACACAAACAGTGATAAAGAAATTTATGATAGAAGGTTTCCTTCAGAGAGTCCAAAAAACTGAATTTGCCTGATGCATCTCCCCGTTGAATTAAAACCTTTAGTGTGTCAAAGAGATCAGAAGGATTAGCTTTAAATCCTCTGCAGGTTATCTCCAGAACTTGGAACCGGAGAGCTCTCGCATCCTTTTGGACTGCATCATAGAACATGTCAGAGATGACGTCAAACTAGGCAGGAAAATACAAAAAACTTCCACATGCTAGATTTTTGATGCCGGCAGCATCCCAGATGCCACGTGGTTGAACTCATAATATATAAACACAAGAGGAATTCATGGAGGATGATTATGAATGGTCTATCCCCACCATCAGACACTAACTTTTCTAAAAAGCCTTGAAGCTAAAACTTAAAAAATCTTAAGAAATCTTCCACTGCCCTGACACAAAAGTTGGATAAATAACTACCAAAAATAAATAACTACTTCAGAGTAGTCTGAACAAAATAAAGACCTGACAAACAAACAACTCGCACAAAAAAAACCCCCAAAAAAAACAAAACAAAAAACACACACACACACACACACACACACACAGAGGAGCCTATTGTGACAACATTATCCACATTAAAGTACACACACAGGATCCTGAATCATGTCATTAAGGTTCGCCTCTACCCCTTCTGTGCCTGTCGTGGAATCTCTAAAGTAGCAAACCAAGCATAGATGAACTTAATCCAATGCCAACATCACATCTTGTCTGTAGCCCTGATAGTTCAGCCTTTTTAGGAAGCCTTACGCAGAGCAGCTCATAAAAGACAACTTTACCTTTATTCTCAGAGAATGACCAAAAGGATTCTACCTTCAACGTGTCTTCCATGATGTTCAATGGAGCACTTTCTTGTTTATTTCTAGTGCTTTCTGTGCTGACATTATTTTGTTCAGGCCTGGATTCTTCCAGGACCGTAACCTCCCAATGTTTCCCATCTCTTTCTGAAGGAGAATATGTAAGAGAGGTCATTAAAATTAATGTCTATGGAGCCTGTATTTTGCATGTGCAATGAAGCACAGCACCTAAAGTATTCACAACCAAGGCTGAATTTGGTCATTGGTCGAAGGCATGTCCCCAGTCAATATCTGCTCCGCTTTTCTAGCAGTTTCTCCAGATGAGTGGCTTAGCCCCAACCTAAGCTGCTCGAAATTGAAATGCACGTAAAGGCTGATGGGACTGCAGCACGAATGGCCACAAACTAAACTCGCTTTGTCATTCAGTCGAATTGAACTGCTCCAATCTGCTAATGGAAACCAGCTGCAAAGGAGCTGCGCTTTGAATGAAATGGATCCCAGTTTGCTACTTTTTCCTCTTAGTGTCCGAATCATAAAGCGGAACTGAAGAGTGAATTTGAGGGCACTTCAATCTTTCACAGGGCACTAGTAATTTGTAGGATTATTATATCCGCTAGATGTACACCACTGCGCATTGTGTCTTGTTACTTAGCAACAGAAAAAGCAATGTTACGTTAACAGTGGCCACCGAGTCAATGACAAACAAAACTTCGCAGTATTTTACTTTTCCTCGTGTCCTGTCATTTTAAAACACTATTTCCGTTTTACAGCCAGTTTTAGTCTCACTAGCAACTAAGGTTAACATTTATTTTGTGCAGGTGATGAATAAATGATTACGTTGATGTGGAAGTGTCTGAATTTATTTTCTGATTAATATGTGTTTTTAATCAATGTTTAGTAATCCAAATAGTTCAGACCTCTATCGTAGAAGTGATAAGAAGGGTCTAAAAAAGAAGCGTATTCTGACGTTCAAGCAATTCCTTCCCAACATATTTTCAAACAGAATCTTTCAGGTTGTCTGGCACCAATCCAGCATTTCTGGGGTTTATTTGATGGAGGCCTTTTGCTACAGAGGCTTAGTCATCACCTTGCACATGCTCAAGGCTCTACAGGGTCAGTGGCTTCTTCCCCTCATGAAGAGTTTGGCTATGATGTCCTGGGGCTAACCCATTTTCACTCAACACTTGAACAAATTAATTGAGGATTAATTAATATAGGCACTGGCTGTACATAGAAACTTCACAACTCAAAGAACACTTCAGTTTTTAAAACGATCCTTCTCAGTGCAGGTTCTATATTTAATTAAATTCTTCATAGAGAGCTTTTGGTCAGAGGAAGAGGAAAGCCTTTTTTTTTTTCTCTTTGAATGAAAATTTGCAACTTGCATATCTTGGCTGACCTGGAAATGCCTCTATCACCCAGGAGGAGCTAGGCGTCCAATGGAAGTGGCCAGTGAAAGGAACGTCCCAGTAAACCTCCTCAGCTACCACCACGAAAATGAATGAAGGAAATGAATGAATTAATGAAATAAAATGACAATGATATATCGAGTGCAATTAGATTCTGTGGGTGGTCTAGTGGTAGAACACTTGCATATGGACCAAGAGGTAGCAGGTTCAAATCCCACCTATCACCACTGGGCTCCTGAGCAAAACCTAATGCCGTAAGTGTAATGTAAGAAAAATATTTTAGAGGTTTTACCTTCTAATACTCGCTGTGTATGAAGGACTAAGTTGATGTGTTTAAGTACTCTTGTTGTTTTGAATTCTAAATCAAACGGCTGCCTCTGTGTTATACACAAGTTCCCATTACCAACACTGTATAGAAAACCTACGTTTCTTTTAAATCAACATTTCAAAACAATGGATTTTTAAAAATTCCATCTCAAATACTGAATAATGCAGGAAATATGAAATTCTCAGTGAAATTGAAGGGTCAGGTGATGTTCAGTCCTTTAGTGCTATTAGTCATCTGCTGTACTTCAGTAGTTTCTAATTAAAATGTGGTTCTCGGAGTTGACTACTAAATGTGTCAGTCACCAAGAATCTGCAACATGATTCCCGGAGGATATATTGCATGAGCAAGACTTCGTGCCACTGCATGATTTTGTTGGCACAAGATATCAACCAGTGTGAAGGTACATGATGTGTATGCACGGTTTTGATTCGCCTCTGGCAATCCTCTGCAACTCAAAAAGACGCATTCGTAACTAACGGCATGCAAATTACCTGACAACACCTTTCAAAAGCATTCTTTTTTAAATCAGTAATTATCTATAAAATAATAAACAATATCTGTAATTATGTATAAACGTCAAGCAAAAGGGAACGTGTTATGAACAAGTTATGAAACCCTTTAGGGGGTTGTAAAAGTAAAATTCAGAATCTGAATAGTTCTCAAATTGGACTGGAAAAACACATTTGAACACAGAAAAAAATCGAATCAAATGTCAATCACAAAACTGCTTCGGCATCCCGTCCATTCCAGAAGTTATGCAACATTATCACACAGTGCTACCAAACCCACGTTCGCTGAACATGAACACAAAATTCAGCGTTAAATTGAAAAAAAATTGTATAGTGGGGCAGCGGTGGCCTAGCGGTTAGGGCGTTAGCCGCATGATCGGAGGATCGGGGGTTCAAACCCCTTCCCAATAGGTTGCCCTGAGGTACCCTTGAGCAAGGTACCGTCCCCCTCACTGCTCCCCGGGCGCTTTCAATAGCTGCCCACTGCTGCACGGGTTTGAGTGTGCATGGGTTAAATGCAGAGGTCCAATTTCGTTGTGGTTCATGTGTGCTGTGCCATGACCTCGCAATGACAAGGGTTGTCACTTTCACTTCACTATAGAAATATTTAGAAACCTTTTTCAAAGATTTGCCAAAATAGGACTAAACACCTTTGACAAACATCTTATGACCGTCCGTTTGAGAATCACTGTTAAATAACACCCTGGGATTTTCGGTCAGCTGAATATTTGTTTAATATGGTCCGTATTGCTGTATTTAATGCTGTGTAAGAGCAGGGCATTTATATATCTGAACATTTGAAAGAAAGAAGGCAGACAGAGGCTGACATGATGTCATTAGCATGGAGATTGATCTTTGGACATTGTTAAGGCAATTATACACATGCTCAGAATTTATGAACCCCCATATCTTTACACACTTCCCTCTCTCCATCTCTAAACGAGTTTAATAAGCAGATGACTGTAAGGAGCAGCAGAACTGGCAGTGTAAACCAGCCAATTCAGCTGCGATGAACAGATGGAGGCTGAGCGCATAGTTTATGCTAAGATAAAGATCAAATCGTTTGTATTTTAAAGATCACTGGGCCATGACCAAAAAGATGCAACATATTGAACTTATATAACATGTATTAGCTTATTAAACCAAAGCCAGTGTGAAAAGCAAGTAAGTGCAGTTGGCGCTGAACAACTATCCCATTCATTTCCCTTCCGAGTGTCCCGAGTCCTGCTTATTTTAAGGAATTCTAGTGTGGCTTAAAGGAAATATTTTGAAACATTAAGATCATTACAGATTTCATTCAACCAGTTAATGAAAGAGATCACGAAATATTGAGTGGTTAATCATCCAAGCTTACTTAATAACCCAAGTTTCTTAAAACTGAGAAACGAATAGGTAAGTAAAAAGTTAAGAATGGGGAATAAAACATCTGAGGATAAACCAAACCCACGTTGCGTTTCCACCACCTCAGACTGCAAGTACGTGGATAAAGTGTGGTTTCTTAAAGGAACTTTCACATATTTAATCGACCTTTAACTTTCAAAAATCTGATGGCAAAAAACCACACACCACTGGATTAAAAAAAACAGACCCATGCGTTGAAAAGCGCATCCCCAAAACACTCAAACCCGGGGAACAGAAAACTCCCACAGTAGGAAAAGCCTCGTGTTGGGACGATCTGCGATTCGAATGGAAAAGTGTCTTTAATGAAGTCACACTGGGCATGAAGAAGACTTCAGTCAGATCTGACGGCAGACAGACACACCACACTGGATTAATATCTCCAATAACTACAGCCCACTTTATGTTTCACTGATACAAAGAAAAGATCACATCACTGCACATTTCATTTGATCAGTTTGGCAAACATTTCTTCCAAAAAGTGATCTTTTCATTTGTGATTTGTTGGGCGAAGCAGTGCAATCATTTTCTCCTTCGGAGGAATCAGCAGCAAGTACACAGTCAGTGCTGGGGAATAAATCTCAGCCGTGAATGCTGAGGATAAACTAAAGCCACGAGTTGAAAAGAAGATCCTGAAACACTCAGGAGAGGAGAGGAGAGGAGAGGAGAGAAGAGGAGTTGAGGGGAGAGGAGAGGAGAGGAGAGGAGTTGAGAGGAGTTGAGAGAAGTGGAGAGAAGTGGAGAGGAGAGAAGAGGAGTTGAGGGGAGAGAAGAGGAGAGGAGAGGAGAGGAGAGGAGAGGAGTTGAGAGGAGAGGAGTTGAGAGGAGAGGAGTTGAGAGGAGAGGAGTTGAGAGGAGAGGAGAGGAGATGAGAGGAGAGGAGAGGAGTTGAGAGGAGAGGAGAGGAGTTGAGAGGAGAGGAGTTGAGAGGAGAGGAGAGGAGAGGAGAGGAGAGGAGTTGAGAGGAGTTTGCTGTGACTGAGAGTAACGCAGATCAAGTCAATCAAACGAACTTCCAGGGGACAGATCTGATCAGCTCCTACTTCTGTGAAACGAAGAGCCACACAGGACCGGGTTCCAGTTTAAAAACTGCCCTAACTGCTCTGAGCTGCAGGAATGAACGAGATCCCCCTTCGCCGGGTTTCAGCAGGTGGTAAAACAGGATTCCGATCCTGGAAGTGTAAATAAAGCGCGACCTGCTGCTCCGGCTGCCATGCTGTGGATTTGGCGGTCATTCCTGCTCAACTCCACCAGTGAAAAAGGCTCGACCGACCTCAGGAAAAGTCGGAAAAGAAGTGGCAAAGTGGCGCGGTGGGCTCAGACAAGACATTAGGAAGTAAACGAGTGTTGCAGGCGCCTTTTAAAGAAGAAAACGGAGTTGCACGCGCAGGCTGGCGGAGTCGCGGCTGAAGTTGCTTCGAGACCGGCGTCCGTTACAAAATCTCAGTCGGAGCATCCGCCGCTAAAGCCACAGCTCTGCCCGTATTTACCGCTCTAACGCGGCCACGCTCACCCTCCTCTGACAGACCGAGCTGGAGCGCCACATGAAGTTGAGAGCGGGCTAAAAATCAGGACAATCCGACGGCGGATGGTTTGGGAACAACAAGTTAGCCGAGCCGGCTACCGGAGCCGCACTGCTAGAGCCAGAAACAGCGGCGCGTGTGGCTAAAGGACGGGGTTTACAAACTCTACTCACCCGCAGAGCTCGCCTCCAGTGCCGCTATCCAAAACAAACACCCGAGAGGCGGCCGGGTTCCTCAAAAAACAGCCACATTCAAAGTCTTGTTGACAGCATCGTCCGCACGGCCGCCATCTTCACAGAGCTCCGCCGATGTTGGGTCGCTACTCCTGGCCCAAACTCTGGACGAAACCAAGTCAACGCATCAAACAGGGGTGAGACTCCGGGGGGACAAACATGAGAAGAGCGTGGTTTGGAAAATGCCTCTGTAACTTTTCAGATGGATACTTATTCTTCTTGAAGAACCTTTTCTCTGGTGGGTGGGTCTGATTTATACACGACATTTGCGCCTCTGTAAGAAAAAGATATCCGTGTCCCCCCCTCTCACAGTAGCATGAAAACCGTGAATGGAAGATTCCAGAAGAAAGCGCCTCCTTTTAGTCCCAGGTGAGGAGCTCCGTCCGGGGCAGCCTGTGGGAATACGTCGTGCTATGTTCTTTCTTTCATATCTAATTTTCTTCTTCTTAAATATAGGACTTGTTTGCTTACAGGAAATATTTAAAAGTGATTATTTCTGTTCCTACCTGAGCAGTGTCGGTAATTACGAGCTAACGCTAGACCCTGATTTTTAAACGAACAGCTGGAACACAGCTGTGCTCACAGAACTAACACCCAGCACAACCTGCAGCACTGCACCATGTGATGACCAAACTGCCGGAGACCTCTGAAAACATCCTACCTACTTTTCAAACAATCCCAAATGAAGACACATAGAACTTTAGAGCATCCCAGTGATAAACCCTTCACCGCCTGTCCAGCTCGTCCCAGTGCACCAAAAACCAGAGGCTTAAAATTCACCCCAGAGCGCCCCCTGGTGATGGATTTAAAATATGCGTCCAGCTAATATTCATTTTCATTACTCATTATTATTATTATTACTACTGCTACCAATAATAATAATAATGCAACTAATAATTACTCATACCAGCAATAATAGGCCAGCGGTGGCCTAGTGGTTAAGACCCAAAGGTGAAATAAAATCCTGGACCAATTTGAATGCCTGCCTCAGAAACCCTTGAGCAAGGTACAGTCCCCATCACTGCTCCCCAGGTGCTGGATATGGCCCCCCCTGCTGCACGGTGTGTGTGGGTTAAATACAGAGGATGCATTTTGTAGTTTCACTGTGTTCTGTGTCGACAAATAGTCACTTTCATTTCAATAATAATAAACCATCATTTTAAGATGCAGGGCTTGTACTCGAAGAGTAAATGTGTCCTGTGTGAAGTTGTAAGATACTCATTAAAAAGTAATAAACTAATTTTTACTGTTAAAAATTCACTTTCAAAACATTCGCTTTTGGTTCTATAACATATAATCCTTTATCTTTTATATTTCTGTTCAAAAACCAAACGGCCAAGCATCTTAATCTTTCAACTTTAGACTGAATGAAATTCTTCTTGCCTTAGTTCTTGTGTTTTAATTTACAATCTTTTCTACATGGAAAAGATTTCATTTGGGATGAAAAGCTCAAAATCGTATAAAGATTTAAGAAAAACCACAGACTTAGTGTTTTGAGTTATCTTTATTAAGTAAACTCTACATTTTCAATATTGCTTTTTGTATCATTTTTAGTTTTTTTTTCCTTCTTTAGTCTAGATTACAGCCTTTTGCAATCAGCACAGTTTATATATTCATATATATTTTTATATATATCTTTTTCCGAACCAAGCTACACTTTGAAGAATACAAAAATATCACAGTACATTTTCTACACAGTCACTCCCTACTAGTGAGCTCCACAGCTAGCGCCGAACTTAAGAGTGGAACACAAAGCCTTTGACGGACCACCTGCCAGCTAAGCTGAGTGTAAAAACAAAACAGCAAGACAGAAAGAGAAGAACATCAAGAGACACAGAAAGACAGATCTGTTTAAGAGAATACTGTTTTTGAAGGTGTCTGGAAAAATACTTGCTGGTAATATGTACTCGTCAACAGAAAAATCCCCAAATATTTAGGATTTAAAGATTGACAAATGGGAGCGAAAAAAAGGGGGGGGGGGGGAAGAAAAAAAAAAAAAAGAAAAAAAAAAAAAAAAAAAGAGCGTGCCCAGCTGGCAGTAAATATGTCACAGAACTTTTTAAAACGTAAAAGTTATTTTAGAAAAAATTCTGGTCCAGCCAGACTTCTGCGTTCCAACAGCTCAAGATCCTGCCACTTACAGCTAACTGGAACTCACATAGCAGTCACTTCACATTCACGTAACACTCTCATTCCTCAAACCGCTCTCTGCAGACATACCATACTATACAAAATATCAAAAAACAAAGAATAAACAAAACATAGAAGAATCCTCACCCGTACTCAGATTATTGTTTCATATTAAATGTCTGTTTAATTCTTTTAACAAACTTTTTTTTCCCTCGTTTATACACGGTGTAAATATCCAAAGTGGAAATCTTTCATGACCGGTGGAGGCTCACTCCCCCAAGGCAGAGGAATGTTGCAGTATGAGTCTGACATATAGTGGCTTCACTCAAATTTGAACAAACAGACATCAAGAAAACAAATGCAAACAAAGAAAAAACAAAACTCTGAATTTCAACAACCATCTAAAAACTGGAGGGGAGAGGACAGGGCATCAACATCGTTCAATGAAAAGGGCAAAAGGACAGATTCTGAGGATAAACACTAGTCATAAGTTATTTGACGGCACACAAAAACTAGACAACTCAATAAGGGAAGGAACCCTTTAGACTTGAATTACTCCCATGCCTTGGCGACTGTGCAGGTCTGCACACTGGTAACCATCCTGGAGGTTCCAGAGCCAAGAGGTGGACTGATTGTGCTGCCTGTGATGGGCTTGTGCAGGATGTGACTTGGTAAATGGTCTGTGGGGACAGACTGGGCTCCAGCTCAAAGCTGTGGTTGAGTCCCAGCTGGTGTGTGGAGCGCTCAGGGTGAGAATGTAGCCATCTCCAGTGAGATCCGCTGCCACAGCTCCTTGGTCTGCTTCCCTCTCTTCAGGTTCTGCAGGATGTCATTGAACTGCATCATGCCCACCGGAGTCAGGCAAAAGGCCCCACGGGCGCTCCGGATGATGTTCACGAAATCGTCGTAGTCCGCTGGGGTCAGGTGGATCAGCCGGTGATGGATGTACTGTGAAAAGAAAACACCCAACAGGAGAGATCAGTGATTTAAGCCATCAGTGGGACATGAATGAGAACAAATGCTGATGCTACTTCACTCAAACTTCAATGTTTGTTTTGCAAACAAATAAATAAGGCATAAAATGTGATGCAGATACTGATTAGCACCGTCAGCATACGGAACACGTTTCCTATCAAGCGATGCAGCAAATGAGTCAGCTTCAGTCACGCTCGAATACATTTCCTAAATACCGCATCGCACTGGCCACGTACAGAGGACGAATTAATGCCACAGCTCGTGGCTTTTCCCTTTTGTATTGCTATACTGTTCAAATGTAATTATAAAGTGATATATGTAAATACTGTAAAATGTTAGATTTATATTCTGAGAAATGGTTGCTTTCCTTTTCATGAAACAATTCATTTTCATACACACACACAACGGATTTAAATTCCTTATAAAATCTCTACTCGTCTGCTTAATGACATGTTATATCGACGGAGTTTAAAAAATGTTTTCAAGAGGCAACAAATTCAAGAGACAAAAAAAAACCAAAAAAACTATTTAATCCTCAATATTTTTCTTTCATGTACAACTGTTATGTGAGAACTGATTTCTGTCACACAGAACTGTTTTAAAATGCAGCCTTTTTAGACCATCTCTTTCTGCAGGTACAGAAAGCTGAATAAATTTAATCTGCAGCTCCTCACCCATGCAGGTTTCCCCCTCATTTGAGGGAAATCTGTCATGACACTGAACGTATGCATAAATGTCTGTGCTGTGAAATGTGCTTCAGTGAAAGTTTTTGCATAATTTCAGAAAACTAACACACTCAAGCTGAATGGAAAAGAAAAATAAAAAATTGTGCATTAATAAAACTATTTAACAGAATGTCATTTTAGTAGCAACAGAATATTTGAGGAAAGAGTGAAAAACATTCCGTATATATTACAAAATGTATCTATGCAGCAGTGGCTTAGTGGTTAGACTAGGCCCCAGGATGGGAAGTTCGTGGGTTCGAATAACAGACCAGCAGGTCGCCCTGAGGTACCCTTGAGCAAGGTTCCGTCCCCATCACTTCTCCTCGGGCGCTTTCAAAAACTGCCCCCTGCTGCACGCGTGTGGGATAAAGGCAGAGGCTGTATTTTGTTGTGGTTCACTGTGTTTCACGATTACATGGTCACTTTCACTTCACTATTATCACTAGTGATGGCATTCGCACAGATTTGCATGTCAGTATGATGAAAACGTGTCCAACTACGGTAATGCCGACAGTTTGTATTTGATAGTAAGCTTCAAAACCATGTGTATTGCTTACTAAATATTCCTTTGAAAGAGCATGAAATGGAGTTAAGGAGACAGAGAGGAGAAGCGACACAGTGACAGACAGAGAATAAGAGAAGCGAGAGAGTGTTTTTCTCTCTCTCAGCTTTCATGCTGAGGTCTGTCAGTGTGTATTACAAACTCTCTCATCAGTCAAGCCCATCCTGCGAGCAGATTCTAGCTTTTAACACTATGCTTCCATGCACTATTTATGCACACTGTAGAGATGGTCATGGCATGTCTTCTCAAAGTCCTACTCATCACATCTTTGATGTACAGATACGGACAGCCTCATTCTTAACCTGAGCCAACTGTAAAGCATTGCATCACTTAAATAACAAAAATCTGGAAATATGCAGAAACTGTCAGTAAAGCAGCGGTGATTAGGGAATTGCCCCCGCATCGGAAGATTGTGGGTTCGATTCCCTCACCAGTAGGTTGCCCTGAGGTACCCTTGAGCAAGGTACCGTCCCCGTCACTGCTCCCCGGGCGCTTTCAATAGCTGCCCACTGCTGCACGGTGTTTGAGTGCATGGGTTAAATGCAGAGGTCCAATTTTGTTGTGGTTCACTGTGTGCTGTGACCTCGCAATGACAAGGGTTGTCACTTTCACTTTTTTATACTCGAGTAGGGCTGAATGATTAAATAATTTTTTATTGTAATTTAAAAGATAGCAATTTTCAAATTGCAAGGGAGGAACTTCTATCCCACGTTATTTTAAGATGTCTTAAGCGAGGAAATTGAACACAACAAAGCAGAGCTTGTGCACTAGCAAGATGGGACATTACGTTCATACATTGAAACCAGCCTGTATACTCAGTAATGTGTAAATACCTGTAGGTAGGCCTGCTGGCAGCGTTGCACAAGTTGGTGGAAGGCAGGAGTGCGGAGGTGAGCATGTATATGTGCGGGATTCAGCCTTTGCAGAGCCTCCATAATGATCTCCTGGAGGACGAATGGACTCAGTACACCTTTAGCAGCCCCCACGCAGAACTGATATACGTAATTTACACCTGGGGAAAGGAGGAGTTGAAACGGTATTCAAAGGTAGTCCAATGTGACAGAACATAATGCAGCAAGGTTAGGCATTTTTAAAGGGCACATGTGAAGGGCCTATTTTCATGTCTTTTAAGCAACAATACTCTGGCACATAAGCTGAAAATGCCCTCATGTCTCCATTTGACAGCCAACATCTCCCTCTTTACAGTTATTAAGTCTTCTGAACCCATTAACCCAAAGCATCATTTTTCTGTTTCATTCTTGGGCTGAAAGAAAATGAAATTTTTTGTTTCACTTGCATTAGCTATGAGTACAAAAACAAACCAGTCTGAAGTTGATTGACACAATTATGAATTTGTCTATTTAAATTGTGACTGCAAAGAAAAGAGCCCTTTTCTAAAGAGGAAAATTCCATCAATAACTATGCAAGGAACTTGTCTCACTGTGCATGTTTCTATACCCTCCCCACTTCCCAGCCTGAGGCACTACATTATACTGATACATATTTTACATCTACTTCTAACACCTTTGAAGAGCAAGAGAGAAATAAAGGGAGGAAGAGAGGGACTGAGAGAGGGAGAGAGAAAGGCTGACTGATAGCGAGACACTTGAATTAAGCAGGTTTTTTTGCTATGTGAAAGCGGCGTTCTACAGATGACAGGAGTTACCAAGTCGTGCAGCGAGACTGAGCAGCCATTTGACATCCTCTGTGTAAGGAGGGCTTCGGGAAAAGTTATTTGGATGGTCGTTGTGAGCCCTCCTGCCCAACATCTCCAGAGCAAGCATGCCTGCATGAGGACAGAATCTATTAAAACATTTGTGGCAGCAATTCCCCAAAGCCCACTTACTCCTGCACTTAAGACTATTAAGCCACCTAATAGAGTGATCTTTGCCACAAGACAGTAATAAAACAGCTGTCAGAAACTAATGTAATATTTCTCAGGGTTAAATGCCTGTGTCCGTGGCACAACATGGACTCTGCCAACCTTCGATTCACCTCTCTTAATATTCAGGACATAATTTAGCACCAGCCGGACTCTAATGGAGTATCAGTGACATAAGCACAGGAGGGTCATGCCTTAAAGGTGAACAGTGATTAACAATTGCCCTTTCTTACCAACTCTGTAAGCCGAATGCAAGTAGTGCAGCCCCTGCTGGCTGATAGGCTGACTGTGCTGCTCATCTTCCACAGGGAATGGTGTGCTGACCAATGAGGCTGGCTGAGAGGAAAGGCCTGGAAGAGATGTCCCCTGAATAGCCTGGATGGTGGAGCCTGAGTGAACCCCACCTACTAAAGAGAAGCAGAAAGAAGCCCCTGAAAATTACTTTAAAAAAATTAAAAATTCCATGTACTTTTTATTGTTTTTAACTGCAAATATTACTTCTTGTTATAACAACTAGCATTCACAATTAAGTCAAGTTTCACTGAAATTCTTCACTGCAATTAATAACCTTAATTACCCAAACTGACTGTTAAATCCTACTGTTATTGGTTGAAACTGGCTTCTCACTAAAACAATAAATGAAAACCAGAATGGTGTCAGGAGCTGCTAAAATTTAAAAAAAGCTCCTGCCAAGGTGCTTCACTTGCTACACTAATGGCCCAGTTTTCAAATGCAGCTAGGCTCTAAATCTCCATAGAAAGCTGCATTTAAAGTGCACTAATGAGTTTTATGAGGGACATTCTTAAAAAATTGCTTCAGACAGAAGTGCTTCTGGGCCCACAGGCTAGCAATGGATATGAATAAAAATAGGCTAGCCACTACCTCCCTCTAATAGGGTGAATAAAATCCACTCTGTCTTGCCACTGGGACCTCTTTATTGCATGCCCCATTTTAGAATTATTTTTATTGTTATTTTCATTACCCAAACAAACACAAACAGATAGAAATGCATTAACACTGAAACAGATGCTTAAAATTCTTTCATGCGAGTCCAAGTTTACTTAAACTCTGCATCCGCTTCACACTTCCTCACCTGCCACAGTTGTACTGAGGGGCAAGGGTGCCTCTGCGGTGTGGTAGGGGTGGACGGCAATCTGAGTCATGGACGGTACAGGAACTCCGGGGAAGGTGACTGCAGTCGCTGCCATGGGGGGATGAGGACCAGAAGCCACAGAGAAAGGATACTGCGCCCCAATAAACGCAGGGTGCATTCCCTGGGAGAGCACAAAGACAAGCTTACCATCACACTGACAGAACTTACTACCAAAAAAGGTTTTATTTCATTTCTTTATTTATACAGCACATTTTACAATAGTCACCAAGGTGCTGTACATAATCCAAAAGCAATAATCTAGAGTACACACAGACACATTGACCAAAACAAAACCAACACACAAGAGCAAACCTCTGACACTTCAAAGTCCAAAGAGAACAGGTTAACTTTTAGACTCCTGTTAAAACAGGAGATACTAGAGGCAGATCCAACAGTGAGGCTGTTAGAACAAAATACCAGTGAGATTAGAAAAACCCATCTGTGCGACATTAACTTGCACATTTAAAACTGGATTCCTTCTCAGCCAGAGTTCTGATGCCATTCCCCTTTTCTATCAATCTGAATGTAATGAATAAATACCTTGCTCATTAGCTGCCTAGCTGCATAAAGTGTATTTAATGATGGAGAATACTGTAGTCTGCAATTCTGTGTCACACAGGGACTGGGGTTTGATACATGTTCCTTAATACAGTAACATTTTGTTCACAAGCTTTAATAAGGCAAATGCAAATTCAGGTATATGGAACACTTTGATATTTCAAATGTTCTACATACACTACATGTTTTCGACCCATTATCTTCCACATCTGTGCTGTATGGCTGATTACCACAGACTTCAACACCAGTTCTTATATTTATCAACTGTCCAACACAGATTAAGGTCCAACAGCACACATTTTTAAGGAGCAATGCAAAATCATCATATACATGTATCTAATATTTATATGCAACTGCTTTTCTTTCATGCTCTTAAATTGAGAACAAATTTAGAAAATATTCAAGTCAAACCAAAAGGAAAAATGACAGAGCACTCTTACTTGTGGATAGGTAGGACCAGACACAGGGAAGACAGTTGGTCGGGGTACATGCGGGAGCTGGTGGCCCAGGTACTGTGGTGTGCAGACAGCAGGTAAATGAGCCTGAATGGTGGTGTAGGGGTGCAAGCCCTGTGTGTGAGCCATGGCTGTGCCAGGAATCGTATGGGACTGGTAGATGGTAGAGCCCACAGAGATGACGGGTACAACAGCAGCTGCAGTGACCGATGCAGTCACCGCTGCTACACCAGATGTGTCCATGGCTCCTGTGCTATCCAGCACACCACAGCCTCCTTCGGGAGGTCTCCGGCACACCCCACCGTTTGCTCCACAACGACTTGGAACCTCTCTCTGTGCAGCAGAGCCTCCTCCCACTGTCTGCTCGTATAGCCAGTACCACTGGTGGGCCACCTCAAACAGCACCTCAGGGTATACTCCTCCACCCTTTGCTGCTTCCTCTACTGCCATGCAGGCTTTCTCCAGCATCACATTATCCTGTGAGAGGGAGGGCAAATTTTATGGCAAGTTTAACCAACAGTCTTCCTTTTTGCTGTGAGCTGCACAAGTTGAGAATGAAGAAATACTTTTCACTCAACTACAATCTTTAGAGACAACAATAATTTGACCGCAGAAAAAAAAAATATGACAATGTTTGCTGTACCTGCTCTTTGCACTGCACCAGTGCCCTCTGGATCTCGTTAGGGTTGAGGGCATGCGCATGAGGTAGGCAGCTCAATGCAAGCTCTGCTGCAGCTCGCACCATGTTGGGGTCTCGTGCCCTTGATGCCCGATCTGCCAGTGAGGCCACCTCTGGAGGGGTGAGGTGACCATCCCAGCACTCTACAAGGATATTGAGTGCAGCACTGCCAATCTCCATAGCCTGGCCTAAAATACAGAATGAAACATAAAAAGGATGATGGAGAGAAAGAGACAGTAAACATCTAAACAGAAATAAGAATGATAGTAAAAGCAATCTGAGATCTGAGAAAACAAAAAAAGTAAAAATCATTAAAAAGTTTTACACTAATATCCAACAATGTCCTTATACTCACCTGTGATCCAGGACACGTGAGATGAGTACGTCCTGGACAGCCAATTGGGAGACACAAAGTTGTGCAAGCCCAGTGCATACAGGCCAATCTCGAAGGCACACAGGTGCAGATTGCGGTGGGGCCCCTGGTGGCCCCCACTGGCAGAAGGCTGAGTAAAGATGGAGGTCGAGCTGTTTCCTCCAGCTTTTACCAACACTGTCTTGGCCAGCTCAAAGTAGAAGTGTGCGGCTGCCTCTGACGGCTGATTGGGCACATGCGGAGCGTGGCATTCAGGTCGACGTCCTTTATACCTGTAAAATAATAAAACAATGTGTAACACAACTACAAATAAATATTGCAATGGAGAGGTTTGTTTGAAGCCTTGCTAGCTTCAGTTCAAGCAGGTTTAAAGTTTGGATAGACCTAAAACACTTTTCTGTTTTTATTTTTTACCAGATCACTCCCTTGTGCAATACCCTATCTATGTCTTTACATCTCTCTGACCACCATCTTTTGTCTTTCACATTTTTCAGCTCTTTCCTCCACAATTCTATCACTAATTTCCACCCATTACATCCTTCAACTGTAGAATTTGATACAAATGAATTTATCTACCCTCTCAGCTATCAAGCTCGGTCCTTTAGCTTCCAGACCATGATGTGTCTCAACACCAGCACCATGGCTGTCCAAAGTTCTGTGCAACAACCAGAGAGAACGCAGATCAGCTCAAAGGAAGTGGAGGAAATGACATTGCTCTGACAATCACCTCTCGTATAGCTCTTTTCTTTCCAAATTTGCTTCTGAACTAACTGCTAAGTCAACCAGACTGGAAGAATCAGTAACTAACCCTCGTAAACTTTTTACCATCTCTTCTTAAATTGCCTTCTCCTCCGGTGTTTTCAAATCTCTCCCCCGAAAGCAAAGAAAACTGAAGTGATTAGTCAATCCTTCCAGCTGACTGACATGCTGCCAATCCAGCTTCAACTATCCCATGATCCACAACTTCTTGGCTTACATTTACATTTATGGCCTTTAACTAATGCTCTTATCCAAAGTGACTTACAGTATCTCACAAAAGTGAGTACACCCCTCACATTTTTGTAAATATTATATCTTTTCATGGGACAACAGTGAAGATACGACACTTTGATACAATGTAAAGTAGTCGGTGTACAGCTTGTATTACAGTGTCAATTTACTGTCCCCTCAAATAACAACACACAGCCATTAATGTCTAAACCACTGGCTACAAAAGTGAGTACACCCCTAAATGAAAAATGTCCACATTGTGCCCAATTAGCCATTTTCCCACCCCGGTGTCATGTGACTCATTAGCGTTACAAGGTCTCCGGTGTGAATGGGGAGCAGGGGTGTTAAATTTGGTGTTAACGCTCTCACACATACTGGTCACTGGAAGTTCAACATGGCACCTCATGGCAAAGAATTCTCTTTGCCATGAGGATCTGAAAAAATTTTTGTTGCTCTACATGAAGATGGCCTAGGCTATAAGAAGATTGCCAACACCCTGAAACTGAGGTGCAGCACGGTGGCCAAGACCATACAGCGGTTTAACACGACAGGTTCCACTCAAAACAGGCCTCGCCATGGTCCACCAAAGAAACGGAGTGAACGTGCTCAGCTTCACATCCAGAGGTTGTCTTTTGAAAGTAGACGTATGAGTGCTGCCAGCATTGGTGCAGAGGCTGAAGGGGTGGGGGTTTAGTCTGTCAGTGCTCAGACCATACGCCGTACACTGCATCAAACTGATCTGCATGGCTGTCGGCCCAGAAGGAAGCCTCTTCTAAAGATGATGCACATGAAAGCCCGCAAACAGTTTGCTGAAGACAAGCAGATTAAGGACATGGACTACTGGAACCATGTCCTGTGGTCTGACGAGACCAAGATGAACTTATTTGGTTCAGATGGTGTCAAGCGTGTGTGGTGATAACCAGGAGTACAAAGATAAGTATGTCTTGCCAACAGTCAAGCATGGTGGTGGGAGTGTCATGGTTTGGGGCTGCAGAGCTTGATCCCTTCCCTTCGCAAACTGGTGCCGCAGGGCAATATACCAACATGATAACAACCTCAAACACACCTCGAAAACAACGACTGCCTTGCTAAAAAAAGAAACTGAGGGTAGAGGTGCTGGACTGGCCAAGCATGTCTCCAGACCTAAACCCTATTGATCATCTGTGGACATGGAAGTGTCATATCTTCACTGTTGTCCCATGAAAAGATATAATAAAATATTTACAAAAATGTTTCACATTCAAGTGAAACTAGCAGTCTCAGAAGAACTCCACACTGCAAGATCAAACAACAGTCTTTAGTTTTGATTCTCTTGGACCTCTCTGCTGCCTCCTACACAGTAAACCAACAGATCCTCCTGACCACTCTCTCCAATCTGGGAACGCTGGTACGGCCTGGCAGTGGTTCTCCTCCTACAGGATCAGTAATATCAAGTGTCACAGCAATGCCATCAGTCTGCACCACGAAGACTGACCATTGGTGTTCCCCAAGGCTCTTTCCTCGGTCCCCTTCTGTTTTATATATATATATATATATATATATATATATATATATATATATACACTGGTTCTTTAGTGGATGTCATATTCTCTCATGGCTTCTACTATCACTGTTATGCAGATGACATACAACTAATCCTCTCTTTTCCCTACAATGATCAACAGGTTGATCTCTAACTGCTTGGCGGTCATCTTATCATCTCATCATCTCAAGGTTAATCCCAACAAGACTGAGCTTCTCTTCATTGAGGGCAACCAATCCCTAAAAACTTGATCTTGCCATTTTTCTTGTTAATTTACTTATGGTCCCTTCTAAGACTGAAAGGAATCTTATTGTCTTATTTGATGAGCTATCTTTCTCCTCTCATATTGTTTATCTTCCTAGGTCTTGCAGACACCTTCTCTTCAACATCCAAAGAATTTGCCCCTTCCTCAATGCCCAGGCTACCCAGCTGCTTGTCCACTCTCTGGTCATCTCCAAACTGCACTACTGTTCAAAGAATTTCTAGGGGAATAAACGTCCCTATACAAGCTCTACTCTTATACCTTTCTACATCTTTTGGCACTAGTACCCATCAGTAACATGGTTAATAAGTTTGTTACTTGGCTGAAAAATGGTCGTTATTAAAATCATGGCGGTTATTAAGCTTCATCAAATTACTAGAGCATTTACATTTACAGAATTTATCAGACGCTCTTATCCAGAGGGACTTCCGTGTCCTAATTACAGGGTCCCCCTGGAGCAACTCCGGGTTAAGGGTCTTGCTCAGGAACCCAGTGGTGATAGTTATAGAGGTGGGATTCTTGAGCCATAGGTCCATAGGCAAGCACCCTACCACTAGACCACCGCCACCCTAATAATAATCCCTAGAATGATTACAACAGTGTCTGCTAAATGCTGTAAATGTATTTTTTACAATCGTCTATCGTGAAGCTTCCTTCAGCAAACTGTTGTTGCCCTTAGACACTTTAGGAATGCAAGAACAGCTGTTTACTGAAATATGTTGGAAACTTTGAAAAATCAGTGTTTGATTTGTTATGATGGAAATTTCATCTGAAACAAGGAATGGCTACCATCTACTCTGTTGGACCAGATAGTCCATCTCTTCAGTGCTTTCTTTAAGTGAAAGCAGATATGCTTTATAAATTATTTTAAAAAGTCTTCCATATTTTAAAACTTAAAAATCTAAATATATTAAAACTTCACAAAACGTTAGCAATACGTCAATGCTGTTTTAGACCATTCAGCCCACAAGAATTATTTCTTCTGCTTGTGAATCACCTGCTGGTGTCAGTGCTCTTAGCTCTGGCTCCTCCACCAGCTCTACGTGACCCACTGGATGATGAGGAACCCAATGAGTCAGAAGATGAGCTGCTGATGCTGTCACTGTCTTGACCCCTCCCCCAAGAAGCAGCAGTCCATCCACCTCGCAGTGGACGCCGGCTGAGTGTGGGAGAGCTGTCAGATGTAGTCTCAGGGGCACTACTGTCAATGCTTGCCATGCCTAAGGAAAGAGTTAGAAAAGAACACTTAAAAAAAAAAAAGCCCTAAAAAGCACAATAATGATGTACACCACAAATGCATTTTTATGTTTACTGTAAGAAATTAAAGCAACAATAGCTACATTGGAAAAACACTGGTACTTAACTACTGTATTCCTTTACCTGTGTGCTTCTTCTTTTGCCGTACAGGTGAGCCCCAGCAGCGTGTGCCATAGGCTCCACGCCCACCGAGTGCAAGACGGCTGGGCACTGTACCCTCAGGTTTAAAAGGTGCCATCTCATTCTGCTGCTCACACGAGGATGATTGAGCTGTATCTGCCAAAAACACACACAAATAGACCTATGACACAGAATATGCTTGTGTGGGTTAAGCTGGGGATGGGAGTGTGTATAACAAAGAATGTGTTGTTGTGCACAACACATGATACTGAACTCGTAGCTGTGGGTTAATGTGAAAGCAACCTTACATTTCTTAACTGCATTAGATCTTACAGAATACAACTTATTTCTCATGGGCATCCAAGCAGCATGTGTATTCTTATTGCAGCATAAAGTTACGTTTCATGAAGTATGTTGCTCCCCTTAATAATTAACTAGTTGTAATTTCCTGAAGAAGAATCCTCACATTAATCTCAGTCAGATGTGCTTGCTGGGTGGGTCTTGGATTACCTTGTTCTCTGTTCTCGCCAACAGCTTCTGTAGCTGTGCTCTGGACGCCATTTCCTGTCAGCCCACCTTGATGTCCAGCTGCCCCTCCACTGGCCACACCTTGCACAGAGGCCGAACTCCCTGTTGTCGTGGGCGCTGCATGTTTGGATACACCCCCTGTGGCTCCGCCAGTCCCATGGGAGGTGTGTTTGGATGGACTTTTCTGGCTGCCAGCAGCTGGCTTACTGGAGTAGAACGAGCTCAGTGTTTGGGGCTTATGGGTCTGACTCTCGCGGTCAAGAAGCTTATCTAAAATCTGCGGAGAAGGGAGTTCAAAGCTGTTCACATCCATGAAGCAAATATTCAGTAAAAATGAGAGAGACCCACTTTGTAACATGAGCAACATCATGTTGTACTTGCTCCAGAAATTAGCCTTTCATTACAAGCAATGACAGAAGTGAGCAAAACAGTGATACAGCCAGCTATAGAAAAGCTCTTCAGGACTGTTTACTTCATCTCCCAATACACTATAATATGTTATTATTATATTATTATTACATATTATTAATATGTTCTCAGCCTTGTAGTTAAACTGCTAAAGATTTGAGACTGATTCTATTACAGAAGTTTAAAAGTTTCCCCCCAAGGATAATGGAGATATTTCAGCTTTGTTAGAATAGATTGTGGTATAGATTACGTACCTTTTTCAGCTTGCTCTGGTCATCCTTATAGGTTATCATAAGGGCCAAAGCAAGGTCTCCCTTCTCCCTTCTAGTGCCCTCACAGAGCAAAGGATGTTCCGCCTCGCTAACTGTCGTCTTCATACCTATGTGAAAAAGATGACTGTTTAAAGTCCTGACTGAAATAACACTTTTTTTGCAGTACCCAATGTACCCATTCTTGTCACAGAAGAACCCAACATATTAACCTACCTAGTGCAGCAACTGCAGCATCAAAACCTAACTCCTCATCCCCTGGCATCTCATTGTTACGGTTCCGACTGGGTGGGCGTGAACCCGTTGGAGAAACCACTAATGCAAAAAACATGGTATGAGAGATTAAATATGTATATAATTAGACCAATTAATTTCTTCCTGAATTGTTGGAGACTGTTTATATAATTGATATTATTATAACTGATATCTATGAAACCCAGAATTTTAAGTGTTCTTGTCATGAATTTCATTAAGTATTAAACTTTGTCCTAATACTGGTCAATCTACTGTCAACACCAGTTAACAGGTTTTATGGTCACCTAACAATATTTTTTAAATAACAAAAGTGACTGCAATACATGCTTTGAGGGTGACTAGATTTTTGTGAAATAAACATTATAAGTAGTTTTATAACAGTAAATAAATTTTTAAGTTTTCTCCCAGGAAACATTCTGTCTCTAAAAACAAACTACTGGAATTGCATGAACCTTTAAGACTCACCAGGAGTACACAGAACGTCAAATATGAAACTAGCCAACATGAGGGGCAGGACTGGCCGATAATCACAAAAGTTTCCATCACGCAATTGCTCAGCTCTGTCCCTAATAGCGGTCATCTCCACCAGACCCAGAGGAATCTTCTTCAGCAAAGCAACCACTTCTGACTCCTGATATGCCAGCTTGACCTAAAACCAGAGATAAAGACCAACTCCTAAAGGTATCCAGAGCATGGGTTTTTGTGTGGGCAGCCCCTTAACATCAGCTTACAGAGGAGCTGCAATTTGTAAAATCACATTTTCTGCTGCTGAGACCAGAATGGAAGATAATAAATAAAGTAAGACTCCAGGAGTTAGAGGAGTGTTGTGTACCTCCAGGGCCTTGGTAGAGGCAGGAGGTCTCTGGAGCTCCAGGGAAAACATGCCGGTACTGAAAGCCAGATTATGGAACTCCAATCTCTCACTCAGGACTGTTAGCAGGAAGGCTGCTTTAGACAAGGTGTTGGTAGCCACTTGTGTCTGCCTGCTAGTTGATACCTTACTCTTCTTACCCTAATAAAGAGATGAAATAATTGGCAAGTTTACAATAAAAGCAATAAAAGTCAATTTTCTAATATAGGGCTCTATCATTTTAATGATGCTTTAAAGGTTTTCTTAAAAAAGCATGAGGTGCTTACTGTTTTAAACACTTACTTGAAATGCTTATTTATAACTGATTTAGGACAGCCCTTGTGATCTTCCTTAATTTACTTAAAAATACAACAGAAGAATGAGGATTCCTGTAAGGTACCTTGGTCTGTGGCTGCTCCACCTTAAGGTCTGGAGGGTTGGCCAGCAGATCTCTTGCTAGCTCCACAGACAGACGACATGCTTCATTACTGTACCCATGAGCATAGAGGGCCTCTGCACATGCAAACAGTATCTGTACACGGGAGGAGGGGGGGATTTACTTACATAATGCCCACATTTAATTATGTAGGGCCTGAGATAAATAATCATAAGTAAAATGAAATAAAGCTGGGTAAAGCTTCACCTCCATTCGCCCTTCCTGTTCCAGAGGTTTGATCCCAGCAAAGATGTCTGGTTCCTCCTCATGGTTGTTGTCTGGTACTCCTCTTTCAGCACCTTCCTCAGAGGCAGCACTCAGATAATAGGCCTAATAGCAGAGGAGCAAAATTTTGAAATGAGACTGAAATAAGAATGCTATATTTCAAATGAGAGGTGACAGACTGGACCACAGTTTGGCTTCCCCCCCGCCCCCATTTAATGAAGGAATCAGTATTTTGTTGAAGTTGTCTACAAAGAAATCAGAGTCAGTTTAGTCAAATATTCATATGGAATATATATTTTAGAAACTTGCCCATGTTCATTAAAACATAAGTAATGTATTACTTATTAAATGTATTAGTTCATTACTATAAACAAAGATTAACTGAATCATTAACAATCTGAAAAGTTTTAGGACTATCGTGTCCATACCTGATAGTCATCCTCACCAACCGGGTCCCCACCAGCTGCTGCCGCCTCAGGGTCCTGTGGGCCGGGAGTTCCTGCTGTGCTGCTCCCCTCTCCCTCTCTGCGGCCTCGAGGAGGCTTGGCTGTGACCTGGACTGCTGTGGCTGATGTAGAGGGTCTAACTTCCTGGACTGGATCTTCATCTGCTCCATTCTCCTCAAGTTCTGCTTCCACATCTACTTCTTTTTCTACTGCTACTACCATGGGGCTCTCTTTGGGAAAGCAGTGAGGCGTGTCTGCTGCCATTGATATTGCAGAGTGGATGGCCCGTTTACCATCAAAAGCACGGTCCTTAGCAATACTGCTGCTGCCACTACCATACTTGCGCGGCTCTCTGAGTAGAGGGCTGGGTGAGGGCAGCATTTCTGGTGGTGGAGGCAGAAAGTCAAATGTGTTGCTTGCCTCGGCTCCCAGTGCCAGACTTGAACCATCGTCTAGACTCAGCTCTGCCAGGTCAGGCTCCAGGGAGCTATCCTCACTACTGGTACGGCGCTTAGCACTGGAGTGCTTCCCTCCAACAGCACTAGAACCTCCACATGAACTCTTACTGCTCTGGGTGAGCTTGCCTTTGCTGCTAGTAGAGGAAGCGGACCCAGTAGCTTTATATGTGCCCTTTGTACCTTCATCTAGTGACAGGGACATTCCACCACCTAGCCGCACCAACATCCCTCCACTGTTCACTCCTGACATGCCTTTCCTTTTGCTCACAATTGTCTCCTTTGGCCGCACAGCTACCTCTTGTTGTGGTGGGTGAGAGCCACCACGTGTTTTGTGTTCTCCAGATATTTCAGACTGAACACCACGCAAACCTCCTCCTGCTCCTCCAGGTTCTAAAGGTTCCCCACTCATTCCTGCCTTGGTCCCCCTTTGCTGCTGCACTGCCCTGGCCCAGCAGAAGGAGGCACTCTTCTTGTCTGTGCTACAGTAGGTAATGCCAGGCAGAGGGTATGCCACTTCCCAGTTAAAGTAGCAGGACTCAACAGCTGGTTTGAAGCCCTGGAAGAGCTTGTCCAGTGACTTGCGGTGCTGTCCACGCTTTACAATCTCTATCACCTTGAGGTGCCACTGCTTGAGCTGGGCAGCAAGTTCCAAACGCCTAGGGGAGAGTATAAAAATATATTTCTTTACTCAAAAAAGTGGATGTGTTTTAGGATTTTATTGCAACAGCCTTGTAATTTATATTGTATAAACATCTAATATAATATGGGCCTCTAATATAACAAAACTGACCAGGTTACCCATTCAAGAGAAACTGTTTGGAAAGGTTACAATGATTGGCAAGTTATCGTAGTTGCAGAGCTGAGCATGATTTCTCAGCTGGTGAAAAATTGGAAAAAAAATAAAACTCTCAGAGACCGGAAAGGCCTCACCTCTGGGGGCTCATGGTTGGGTCAAGCACTGCCAGTCTCCACAGCACCACCATCTCATCACACATGCTGGCACAAGCATGAGCTGCCACTTCTGTCTGACCATTACTGCGGCCTGTGTGCCCACTGGCGCTGCTGTGAGATGCAGAAGTTCTTACACTGTACCACCAACCAATGATCTAAAAAGAGAGGGAGACACAGAGAGAGTGAGAGTTGCAGACAAGGACAGTGGAGAGACACAACTAATATTTTATGCTAAACACCAGTTCTCTTTTACTCAGTGGCAGTTGGACACAGTCTCCACACATAAAGATGATGGAACAAATGAGCAAATGTTCTATACTTGTTCATAGGTGAGGCACTGCTCAGTGAGGATCTCTAACAGTGGGGCAGCGTTGCTGTCTCTCCTCTTGAACATCTCCCTGACGATAGATAGAAGGTTCCAGATGCCCTCTGGCTCTCTGCCCCTCAGAGGCCTCAGTAAGCAGGCCCATTCAGCTGCAGCTGGGGGCTCAGTGGAGGACAGATACATGGAATTCACATCACTGAGAAAAAAAAACAAGAAGAATAACACTAGTAGTTTAGCAGGCTGATCGTCAATGAGAGGCTTTTTTAAATCTGAAGCAAGAGTCAGCAAATTAAACACTATCAATAAACAATGAATCTGCAAACTTAAGCACAGTGTGTTTTACAGTTATGTTTTACAAATATATACACTTGGTTTTCATCTGAGCAGCTGTATATCGTAGAAACAGGCAGCTGTAAAGACCTGAACAAAACGAGCCATACTGTAATGGTCAGACATCTGGGTTAATGCATGTTCAAAATAAAACTTGTTAAGTGAAGTTAAGTGTCCCTTCGAGTTTTTAAAAAATAAAAATAGTACTTTTCCAATACTTTTCTTTGTGCATGTATGTTAAAAGGCCCCTCTAAGCTTCACTGGAAAAAAAATGTAAAAAAATATTTTGCACCTTTAAAAAGATAGAATGCAACTGAAGAAATACTGTTTGTGATCAGGTTTTCCTTATTTAGGCTGTCATAGTTATGCACAGGGGTTCCGGCTACTAAATTAATAAATACAGCAAAGGACTAGAGTTACAGAGCAGGAAACACCAACTAAAAAACTAAAATAATATTCAAAGCTCTGAGATTACTTAAAACTCTTACATTTTACTGTTTATTTAATACCTTCTGGAACTGCAGCCACACTGGATAAACAGCTTCACAATACATTTTCCTAGGCAAAAAAGGGTTTATTACTTTTCTTGGAAAGATGGTTCATACCTGAATACTACAGGTGAAGGGCCACAGAACTTGTGCAGCGTTTTCTTAATGTTGTCACTGAGGGTGGACTCATCCAGGTACCAGGTGCTTTGATCAGAAGCTGAGGGTCCAGCAGTAGGGTCTGTAAGAGTCATTGGGTTAATGTGCCGCCATCCTGCAGTGTTACCAGATATTACAACACGTCTGAAAGTGTGCGCTCTTTTCTTGTGAGAAAACATTAATATCAGCAGCACTATTCCAGTCTACAGAAATTAAACAACTAAAAGAGCATAGATAATTGTTAATAATCATGGCAAATAATGCTGACCTTTTAAAAAAACAAAACACAATTCGCATGATCACCCACGGGAAAACTGATTTATAGTGATATGAGGTGGAGTTTTTGAACCAAACATATCACCAGATCTGCAGCTAGAAATGTGAAAGCAAAACAGATGGTATCCACACTTTACACATCTGAGTTGTGTTGTATTCAGTATTTTAGTCATCTGCAACATGGGCACCTAATAATGAACTCTAACACTCAACATCAGTCTCTTGTGCTCTTTGTTAGTAAAGTCTTTTTTACAAGTGTTACTAAATCTTACCAGAGACACTAATCGTAACAAAAAAGGGATTTCCATACCTGGTGCTCCACATACTGTGTTAATAGCCGTGGACTGCGATGAAAGCAGCTCATCCAAAAGACGTTGGGCTGTGGGCAAGATCTGGTGACACGCAACACAACAATAGTGACTAACTATAGTTGATTAACTATATATTGATGAACAACAGAAAGGTAGGACATCAGGGATTGTTCATTTATTCACAGCAGACATCAAATATGCATTTATAATGCCGTGTAATATTTTTATTTTTAAATTGGAGAATCAATTCATTCATGAAAAAAAAAAACCTGCTGCTGTTTTAAAAAATAACAAAACAAATGAACAACTCCATAGATTATCAAATGTGTTCTTAAGATCCCCAAATGTAATAAAAGGTTGTGAGGAACAAGAATAAAATTATGATTCTTCATAAAGAATGCTAAAGTGTACCCGAGTCTCATCATTTCAATCATACTGATATACAATATGGCTGGCTTTACCGATAAAACTTCAGTTTTGAATCCGTCCATCTTATTGAATCAGAATACAATAGCTGTTTAGTTTATACTATAAAATAATCTAAATGAGACAAATCTCCAAAATCAGCTTATCAGACATCACATAAATGACCAATACGTAAAATACATTTACTCAGGTGACAGACGCTTTTTTCCCCCCAAGCAAACTCCCAAAGTTGGTTTTGTATCTCTTGGTTACATATTGCTCTGCATCAGAAACTAAAACCAACTTTGTAACCAGATCATTCATACAGACACACCTGCTGTGGAAGCTCACTAATGAGGTACTGTGCAAACTTCTGAAGTTGGTCCCTCTGTAGCCTGGACAGGGACTCTGATACCGGGGCTCGTAGACATACAGCAGATGCCTTTAAAAACAAAAGTAAACAATGACATCAATAAAAGTAAAGATTAAAAGCCCTACAGGAAGTTATTCTGGACCAATATAAAACGCTGTCCATCTGAAAGTGGTGAAGTTTATCTGTATTAGTAAACAGGCATAATCAAGTGATCTCGACCTGTATCTTTTATGGTACAGGGTATTTTAGATGTAGCTTAAGCCTTTATGCCCAGTTTATGCTCTCATTGATAATCAAGTTAAAATTAGCCGCTCCAATGAAATGTTTTGCACAAGACTGCAGTGGAAATGGCCATCAACTGGTACTGAATGTAACTTTTATGACAGATACAGGATAATTCTGCACTTTTGCATGCTTAATACATAAGTTTAATGCTTACACAGCCACTAATAGTTGTCGGCAAATGCTAAAATGTGTAGATGTAGTTTGCCCAATCCTTTAGCTTGCCTTGAACAGAGTTTAATTTTTTTTTAAATTGTTATTAAAGCACATTGCAGGATGATGCATATCTGTGGTTTGCTGAAATATGGTGTAGCAAAGGGCAGAATGTCACTTACCATCCACCCCCACATTCAGTCTTCAGCACAAACATGAAATTTGGTTTTTGCAAATAGGCTATATGTAATGAGACAAAGACAAATTTACTTTGAGTTGAGAGGGGCTAATTCCTCTTGGCTCACAGCAAGGTCATTAGAGGGAAAATGGAATATTTTGTAGCAGTTGTGCCATAAGCCACTAATGTGATTTCAGGAATACTATCAATTACTGTGAACTATAAAACTGAACAGAACTTCACTGTGAACTCCAACATTTTCAGACATTGCTTTGTTTTCCCAAAACACTATAAGAGAATTGGTGACCAAAAAAGGCTGTTGTGGCAATTAGCATCATAAAAATTTAGAAATCTGCTCTAACACCATTTCTCCTTATAACTGCTTTGTGAATGCAGACCCTGGTCTTCTCTTCAACAGTCAAGATTTGTTCATTTTTACAGTTCACGTCATACTGTGCCCTAAATGGTACTGACCATCTTATTGGAGAGCTGGATGTGTATTTTCCTGGATTTATAATGCATTTCTATGGCAGTAGTAAAACTGGCAGAAGTAAAATTTTGACACCAAATATTTTTCAGATGATTGGCTAAAACTAGAGCTCTGCTCTTGCTTTTGCTCTTGAAATATCTAAACACCTTTGGATATGTCAAACATAATCTACATCAGCAAGTCTGCTTCACCTTAATGAAGACCTTTATGTGGTTTAGCATAGTTTATAAATGTTTAGGGGATGTATTTTGCAGAAAAAAAAAACTGGTGTAACTTCTGGTTTTTGTAAGCAACTCTAGCCTTGTGGCACAACTAAAGAAAGTTCAGTTTAGTTTTGGGTTAAGTGGGTAAATTAGATTTTAAAGCAAACAAATTTAAATAGGTTTGGTTGGTGAAGAAAATTAAATGGGTAACAGAAAAAAAAATATATTTAAAGAACTGTGCCATAACAACTAAGCAATGCTGGATCGACAGTATGGCTAAAACATCAGCTTTGTAATGCTAGACCTAGTGGGTTCCTTTAACAATTCTTCCAATATTTATTTATTTATTTATTTTACAAGGACAATTTCTTTAATATTCCATTTTCCTTGTATTTAAGTACTTCAAAGGTTGGCAAAATTGAAATTAGTAAATCGCCTCCTCAAACTGCACATGTATGCATTTCACCCACACAGGACAGGCCGTGGGCGACAAATGTCAGCAGAAAGTATTGCGATGCACACCATGGACAGACCCAAGTGCAAAAACCATTTATGCTTTCTTTTACTATGCATCAAAGCAGTATACACCCACACACAAACACTTTGCAATGCTGAGTATTACAGAACAAGGTCTTTAAGAATGGGACAACAGCTCACAGCATAAAATCTTTCATTCAAAAAAGTCATTCAAAGTTTTGATGCAGCTGTCATGAAATAAAAAAACCTATCGATTCTTCACAGACAATACAGAAGCAATCAGGCCCTAACAGTGAATGTCCTCATTAAACATTAAAAGCAGTTAAAAAGCTCAAATGGAAACTGAACCTGGAGAGCCTGAAGTTGTGCTAAGTGATTATTACTGCCCCTACTCATTGAGTTGAACTGAGACGTTTTGTTTGCTGAACAGGCATTAAGTAACTGGAAGTTTAAAAGTGAGTATTTTTATCTGTGTCCCAATACTGAAAAGTATACAAACAAATGTTATGCATTCACTGTTTACATTCACAAACAAAACACAAACAAAGTGTGAGGACGTTAATTCAAAAATGAGCTCATTACAATGTCCCCAAGCCTAAAGCATGCAGAAGGGAGGGAGCCCACCCACAAAAATGCAAATGCTTAAAACCACCCACGACCTGGGCTGCTGAGTCTATCTGGTCGAGCAAGGCCCTCCTACAGAGGGATATCAGGACAGAGCAGATCCCTGCCTCCACCCTCTGTGCTCCACAGGGAGCCTTCAGACTTAATCAAAAGCCTCTCAGCACTCTCACACCCACACCAATCGCACACAAACAGAGATACATCTAAGTCATAGGATTGTAGTAGATTATTTATGTTATTTGTGAATTTACACAATGGAGAGTGTGCTTTCCGATAAATTACTTTTTTTAGGAAATAAACCAATAAATAAATATGCATTTTTAACAACAAGCATGGACGATCCACAGAGAAACATGTCATTTCCACTGTGTAAAAGTATGGGTGACAAAAGAAAAAAAAAAAAAAAAAAAGAACAGAAGCTATACATTGGAGAGGGTATAAATGATTAAAAACATTATAGAGTTAAACAAAGCTAAATAACACAGAATGGAGAACAATTATGTTGTAAACATTTATCACAGAATTATAACTGCATGAAAATACTCTGAATGCTAATGATACTCTAACACCATTCATCAATATTTTAGTTTTGTCAATAGCTGTGCTTTGCACTCTAGCTAATGAGGAAAAAAAAATACAGCAAAAAAAAAAACATCGAAAGACTAAGAAAAGTCATTTAAAGGCTGTATTATAATATTATATACAAATCTCTTGCTTACGTTCAAATTCACACAATACATGCGGGAGCTATAGTCAGGTGAACTAATGTGTGATAATGAGATCCCAGGAGCTGAGTCTACGTGGCTTTTGTTATTAAGCACGCAAAACACAGAATACGTGTAGAGCTAAATCCTTTTTTGTAAAGCAAACTGAGAGCATTTACTTGGTGGATCTAATCTAACCCACATTTTAACTAAGCTCAAACAATCAAACGAAATAACGATGACTTTTCAGACAAAAAAATGATCATGAATGCAAAATGCTCACTGGAACAATCCACAAAACCAGCCTGACAGTAGAATGAAATCTAAACTCAGGTCAGTGTCTCTTACAAACTACATTTACATTTACAGCATTTAGCAGACGCTCTTATCCAGAGCGACTTCCATGTCCTAATTACTCAGGGTTAAGGGTCTAGCTCAGGGACCCAGTGGTTGTATTGGGATTCGAACCTGGGACCTCTTGATCCAGAGGTCCAAGTACCCTACCACCACCACAACCACCACCCACTACTGCAAATTGATGAGGGACTGATACTCACATTGTGAATCCTGAAGAGGCATAGCGCCACCACATGAGCGCACCATTTGGCTCCGGCTCCGCACGTGCAGCTGCAGGAAGTAATTCGGCAGCGGTCAAACATGACCGCCACATTGTAGGCACCCTTTGATTGGCCAGCTTGGGGTGAGACAACAGTGGCACTGAGGTGGAAACCTGCATAATAAAAGAGAGAAAAGCGATTTAACTGATGAGTCTCACATACTCAGCACATCACTCTTGCTGCTCTGCACTTCAGTGTTTGTATTTTACAAATTTTTGGATTGAGTTGTTCCATTGAGAAACGTGAAAAAACCTTATAGTTCTGCTGCCCTGGTAAAATGACTAATGATGCAATCAACGCATTCTTCTACAAACGTTTCTTAGAGGAGACAGCACTTTATGCAGCCTTAATTAAAATTTGATATATTATTTTTATGGACTGTCTTCTGTTACAAATGTTCTTCTCTTTTAATTCTTTCAGACATTAAGAACATGTTGGTGCATTCTTAGTGCACTCCAAGGAAGCATTCTGTAACTTTTGGATAACCCAGTGTCTTAACCTGCTGACTCCCGATACTAAAAGTACTCATCACACTGTTCAGACAGCATACAGGAAATTTAAAATGTTATTTTAATATGCAGAGTGAGAGAGAAGGGGCAGAAAAAGAGAATGAACATAAGTAAGTAAAAAAAATAAGTAAGGGGGGGTTGGCCAGAGGCTTTTACCACTGGACTGCAGCCAGTGCTCCTCTGGCCAGAGCATGGAAAGGGGGGCAGTGGGTGGTTTCAGCTCAAAGCTGCTGCTCCTGATTCAACAGGCCTCCTTCACAGAGCCAACTGAACTCCACCACCCCCTCACACTCCTTTACTCTACCTGTTTGCCAAAAGCCCCTTCGTCTTGACCCACTTCCCCTTTTCTATGGCCACCAGCAGGGCAAGAGGGCTCCAAAATGTCCCATCCAATCCTGTTTAAAAAAACTGCTTAACCTCATTTTGCACTAAACTGGTATTTTTGCTCCCTAAACAGTGAGAATACAGGAGTAGGGCAATAGCTGGCAAAAATAACCCTCATAGTTAAGCATTATTTCTGTAGATTTCTGTAGATCTGGTCTGTACTACATATAATATCGCTAAAGTTTGGTATGAATGTCATACAGAACTAAACTGAAAAGTCAGACCAGTGTGCACTTGTTCACTATGCACCTTTTCCATAATTAGTACTACAGACAGATAAGCTTTGCGCCATTGAGATGCAGAAAGTGCAGTTTGTTCTTCCTCAGCCACCTCCCAGGAGGAACTGCAGCAATGTTTGGTTAATGAGCTAATAACAGAGATTTTAATAGCACCCAAGAGATTCTGTGGAAGTCAGTGCATCGACAAGTATATAAAAACATTATTTTTATCACCCAACACACACTAAAGCGCACAAACCACTATGAGTAAAAAGCCTGAGATCCTTTAGATTTATTTGAATTTCTCCATAAATGCCTCCTAAAATATCAGATTTGCATCAATGATATTTGGGTTACTAATCAAGCTGAACATATAATACAGCCTTAACTATCAAAGACATTTTACACTAATATGTTACCCTCCCAGGCAATTATATGGAAAATGAACCAAAAAAAAACTGGAGACAGGTGTTGCAAAAAAAACTAAGATGTGGGTGTCACCTCTTCTACCATTTTTAATAAATAAACAAGTAATAAAATGACATACACCACAATCTTTGTTACTTGCACTTTAAAATGTCTAACAGCCTATTCAAAAGACATTTCAGGAAAAAAAAAAAGTGCAGAGGAAAGGCCGCAGAAGCTTGCAAGACTGGAACAGGTTGCAAAAGGATTTTTAAAGAATTTGACCTCTATCAGTTTACAGGCAAGCAGACCATTTACAAATGGAAGAAATTCAGCACCACTGCTCCTCTTCCTATGAATGAGCAGACTACAAAGATCAGCGCAAGGTCACACTGTAAATTCATTAAAGACGTGATAAATCTCCTGTGACAGTTAAGAATCTGCAAGTATCTTTAGCACTCAGTAACATCTGCACTGAGTAGACCAAAAAGAAAAACACTCAACATGAACATTCATTTAGATAACCAACGGGGAATTATTTTGGAAAAATTACATTTATCAGGAAAACATTACTTAAAGCCCTACTATACATTACTTCTAAGGTATTGTACTCCAAAAAATGTGTTTGCATGTTAATTAAACCATTTCTATTTACTAGTATGCCTGATAAAGAACACACTCAAAATCAGTTTTCAAATTTCATTACTTTTCAGGCCGTAAATAAAATAAATACCTGAGTGTTTAGATTCACTGTTGCTAACAGTGTAGAAAAATTTTATTTTTAGCAACCGGTTGTCTTTGCTTTCTGTGCCTAGAGATTAAGTGTACTGTCATCCCTTCAATTATCTTTATAACAACGGCAAAACTAAATAAAATTAGGACAACTGAGAACATGTTGCCACAGAAACTAAAGGAAAAAAATTTTTTAAATATGCAAATACGCAGATAATTATTTATAACAAGCCGAACACCACCATCAAACAACAGCGACAACAATGGACATGTTTTTAAAGAGCTCTTCATCACTTTTCAACTAAATACACTATTTAGACTGCTGTAGGTCTCGTCGGATTAAATGCACAAGTCTGCATGTGAGACAGTGAGAGAGAGAAAAAGAGGGAGAGAAATAAAAAGCTGAGCCAGGTAAACAATGCCCCTTACCAATGCTGGCTGCATGAGGATGCTGTTGTGCAGCCCACTACCTCCAACAATAACATTCACTCAGGGAGGCCATGTTTAAACCCACCACCCTCACATTCAGCTCTGCCATAGACACTGGGACTGAAACAACTCCACTGTTTAAACGGGCACTGATTTTCAGCAGTGACACAAGAAAACCAGAGAAGCTCCTCGGCTGTGTGCTGAGCACGGGGCGGAACAGGCCAAGTAAATGATGGGTTTGGCACAGTTAACTCATAATGCAGTGCCAAAGGCTAGGCTTCAGGAAGATAAAGAGAAGTGTGGGGATGAAACCAGGTAAGCACTAATGACTAGAGTGATCAATGTAACAGAGTGCGAAATGCTGTTTTGCCCTTTCTGGGGCAGTGAGGCGAATCTCGTATATTACGCGATACTTATAATGCAATAAGCATACTTGTCTGTAATGCTTTCAAGGACAGAAGAGTGAAAATCCTCACAGCAAAAAGAGCTCCTCTGAAAAAGGACAAGTTCCTTCAGTGTTCTTGTTAGTAATGATGAAAGGTCTATGTGGGTTGCGCAGCATGGGAAGTATGAGGTTTCTCACCTATCTGCAGGGGATCTTTTACAGCCCTCACCCGATAGAGCTGCTCACCACGCTGAAATTCATCTGGACTCCCATTGGCCAAGCAGGAGTACAACCTGCAGTGAGTGTTAAAAAAGGAGACAAAAGAAGAATGTGAGGAGCTGGGAAAGCAGAAAAAGACAAACACTTCAACGTGCCCATGATCATATCACATACTAACAAACATCTCCAGGATGATTCAGTATACACCCTGAAGAATGACTGAAGGTCAATATTTTAATTTCATTCTTTATTCCTATTCACCAAAACAAAGTAACCTTGAATTCAACATAACTGTTTTTAAACTCACCTGATATCTTCTTCATTTTCAGGAAAGCTCCAGTAGGCAATGCGAAGCTGAAGCTGCTCAGGGACAGGAGGGTAGACTTTCTCCACCACTTCAAACGGGATATGGAATGCCACTTGCTTGGCTGACAGCTCCACCAGTGGGATCACTTGTCCATCTGAGACAAGAAAAGGAATTTGAGAAGTTCTTCTTAACTACCATTTCAGTTAAAATTATGGTTGAACAGCTTTCTCATATTACAAAATGTGGGGGACTAACTTAAGCTTTTCTTTCTTGATAGTGTTTCCTGACATTGTAGTAGAGCATGCTTTATGGTCACCAGCTTTAACATTTTGTTTATGCCAAATAAAGTTTTTTTTTTTTTTACACCACAGCACCACTCATCACTCTCTGAAGAGTCACATCTCTGACATCTTGAAATAAACGATCCAATAACCTCATTTTGGGGGTAGAAACCACACTGGCTCTGCTCCAAAAAAATAAAAAAAAACCTCTTGCTCTTACTTGAACAATACATGCAATGCATCACAGCTGACCATATTTGGCATCAGGCAAGCTGTCTAAACAACACAGTCACAAATTATGGCTGCAGTTCAGACAAACCATTTCAGTTTGAAGGTAGAGAGTAGGATAATGCTTGAGCACATTACATTCAGACCTTAGAAGCAGGCCTCAAGACTTCAGGGAACCTATTCTATCCCAAAGCCAGGCTGAACATAAATTCAGAGGTTTATAAAGAGTGCGGGGGCAGGACAACTGCCAACAAGTCCCGGCACAGAGCATCCGGAAGGGTTACAGCTTCCTGAGAGGGTCCTGTACTCAAATGTCCCATTACTTAAAACGCTGAATTCAAACTCCACTAAACAGAAGGGTGAATGTAAAAGTATGACTCGCTACAACTGACAAGATCTATAAACACTGAAAGGCATACTACAGCTGTAAAAGCACAAAGGTAATTTCAATGGCTATGCACATACGTTCCATGTCATTAAAAAGCTGTAGAAAATAAGTAAAATATGCAAATGACTTCAGATAAAACTGATTTCAATGTAAATATTACTTTTTTATTGTATGCACTGTACTTAAGTTTGCACTTCTTGTGCTTAAAACCCAAACCTCCACCCAAACTGACCTTTATTTATTAATAATAAGTGTCTATTTTTTTTTTTTTTGCCTTTTTTTTTTATTAACCTGAAGTCAACACAGTGCACGGCGTTCTCAACAAACGGGTAAATTCCCAGAACGTTTTATTTGACAAAAACAGTTTAAGTGAAACGTTTTAATAAACATGGGTTGCCTATTTACATAACACTGGTCATGAGGACATTTAACACAACAAGTCAAACCATTTCATTATGTGACATTTTAGTATAGGTTTGGGAAGTAGCATTAAAATACAACAGGAGTACATATATCTGAATCATGATCTGAACACCATGAAGCTAAAAGACAGAGTGGGCATTAAAATAATAAATTGACCATTTGTCAGTCATGAGCAATCTCAATCAAAAATGGTCAGAATCTGATTTACCACTATAGAGTTAATATTACTCAGTGCTGCAAATCTGTAAACATTTCTCTTATCTTTCAGTTGTTTTTTCTTCTTCTAACAACCACCGGTCCGTGGGTCATTTGGTACTGGGCCACACAGAAATACTGATAAAAAAAAAATTTCATTGATTATAAGAGTCTAAAAGACTTTTTTTATTTAGAAAACAAAAATATTTTTATGCTCTTTGTTTTTAGCTGTTTCTATGGCGGTAGATGAAAATATTGTTTTAGATGAAACCAGTCCATGGCGCAAAAAGGTTGAGGACCACTGGTCTAACACATAAGTGTAAAAAAAAAAATCACATCGTTATAAAACCACAAATAATTATTTGCACCTGTTCATGCATAATTTAGGTGTATTTAGTATATATTATCAGTGCTGTAGCTCAAAAAGGTGTGGGTAGTCAAAAGGAGAGAGAGAGACACATGAATACTGTTTAGAAAGCAGTAAGACTGGGATTAAAATAACATATAAAGGGGTGAAGTCTTACCCCCTGCAACTTTAATGAGGGAAATTACTGGGACATACTGCTTGGAATAACACTTACTAACATCAGGGGGTCTGTTATGACAGGAAAATAAAAAAGATTGAGGGAAGGGAACTGTAATGCTCGGCCGTGTTACTTTAGTACTAGACCTCAGAAAACAAGATGAGACAATGCCTCATCAATATCTCACTCAATTTCAGCCATAAAACATGGCCAAGCCATAGCTAGAGGCTCTTATTAGGTTATTTTGAGAGTACTGCTCATCTGTATATAATTAAACTTTTCAGTCTGGAAGAACAGCAAGCCTATGCGCAGTGGAATGTGTGTTTATGTGTAGGGATAGGTATTGTTTTATTTATTTAGTATCTTATTTTATTTATGAATTCATTTGTTTTGTATTTTTTCAAATTGTCCTTCCAAGGTCCCAAAATTCAAGCATGATCTGCCTGCCAAATGAAAAGAAATTCTCTCTTGCGCAAAATAAAAACCTAGTACAGCAGCATGGGTCCTGGACACAGTGATGATTAACATGCAGGTCTTATATGCATTGTTTTCCTGCAACCCTAACCACTGCCCCTAAACCCTCTAGTCCAATGGGGACCAAAGAACTGCGCCACAACCTCTGGGCCAAAAAGATGGCCTTCCTGTCACGCTATACAACTCTGGTGACCATATGTAGGGGCAGGGAGGAAGCAGAGCCATGCCACAGGCTAGCCTCTTCAGTTAAGAATGGGTTGGTTGTTTCTAGACACAACAGTTTGGTCAACTGCTGTTATCATTATCCAAGAAACAACTACCTCTGCTGTCATTGAAGAATCTCTCACCTGATCAGGCCCTTAGGGCAAAGCTTGAGATCAGGTAAGAACAGCAGTTAAAATCAACTGAATTATTAAACTGTAGTGTTGTTGCACATCGTCACAATCTATTCACTGATGTAAAGCTTGTGTGGATATTTAAAACTAGGGCTGCAATGTTGAATGGGTTAAATCAATTACAGGGAACACTTTTTTTTTTTTAAAAGGTTCTTAAAGACCATACTAGAGGGTTGTGCAGAACCTAAAATTCAAAAACATGGAAACTTTTTAAACAGTTTTCTGTCCATTGTTTAATATCAAGCTCCTCTGGCCTGGCCGCACACCTGTTAAGTGAAAGACACTTTACAATTGTTTGTCTAAACTTTCTATGAAATGCTATTCTATAACCAGGGTTTTGTCTTTTAGTGATTTTGCCACCCATTCACAAAAAAAACATTTTGGAAAATATTCTTTTTTAGTTTGTGTTTTTATTGTTTAAAAGTAAAAGCAACTACATTCTCAAAAGCACCGGCCTCAGTAACATGCTCAGTGCTGTTTTTCTGTCTTTTCTGGCATTTCAGTACTTATGTGTCTGACATGACTGATAATCAGGCTGTTTCTGTGTGTTGGGTAATATAAGATTTCATCTTAAAGCTGCAGAGCACTTCAACTAATTTAGCTTTTCTCTTTAGTTCAGTGCTTCTTCCATTCACTTCTTAATAAAACATTGTGTATAATAATATATTTACTGACAAACTAACAAATGTACTTTTTATTTTACTATTAATTAAAATAATTAACTAAGAGAGATATATGTAGCCACACTTGCAGTCCTATTTATGAAAAAGGGAAAACATATTTCCATAAATGCTGTATCACACCTAAATGCTTATAAATATTAATATAATGAATATATGAAAGATAAATATTATAAATATTTTCTTCATTTATCCTGTTTAGTTAGGTTTTTAAGCCTGCAATACAGCAAAACAACACCCATTTCTAAAAATCTGACCTTCTCCTCCAAAAAATTTCCATCTTCCTAATGGCTACTATAATTCCTGTGTCTGTCACTGGGTTTTTAAATGGGAGAAACTTGAAATTACACATTAAAAAATGTAATAAAAAAAATGTGCAAGGCTATGAGAGATGCCAAAATTGGTAATGCAGGGAACAATAAGACAGTGGGTATACGCGTCAGTGAATGAATGTTCACTCGGCTTTATCAAGCCAAGTGGCATAATCATAGCCAGTCACAGGCTGACTAAGCCAGGGTGACCCATTGAGTAGTCTGGTAGACAGCTGTGCCTGTGCCACTTATTATACAGGTCTGATGCCCTGTTACTCACAAACATACAGTCAGGAGACAAAAGACAAAGACAGTTAGCACTCAGGTTTGTGAATAAAGCCGTGAACGTGATAATGTTCCCTTGGTTCCTTTTTCAAGAGAAAGAAAGCAGCTTTGGTCATGTGAAATACCTCTGAGTCGACATCTAAAACATATCCAACAAAAATAGGGAGATTTCAGCGTCTGGATCAGCAGCATTATGCAGAATCATTAAATGGGGAGGGGGGTTACTGCTTAACCACAATACCCTGCTCTGAAGCAGTGACCTGCACAAGACAAAGCTCTTTTTACAGCCCTCCCTCTGCTCCACTACACCCAACCCCCACCACTCCTTCAATCTAAACACCACAAGGCCTGTGTCTAGAAAAAGCCCCTCGCTGACTCACTCAATAAACGCTACTCTCACACCTTTACTCGCTAAACTACAACAATGTAAAACTTGGATTTTACAACCATGAAGGAGCCCCTGGCCATGCATTTTCCTACATATATGGGCCTTGAGGACACAGTTCCCCCAACACCAGGAACATTAAGTAATATGTCGAAAGAGTCAATCAATGATTCATTCATTCTCAACAGCTGTTTTCAATCTTAAAAAAGTACACAAAAACCTCAATCTTAACAAGCGGACCAAATATCACTTTTGAAAAATCTACAACTTGCTGTGTTTAATGAGAAAACCTTCCCTCATAGTGTACACAACTTCAGTCTTCACAAGTGAGCAACTTGTTGAAGTCAGTGAGGAAAAGACAGAAAAAACTGCGCCTCAAAAGAACTTTTTAATCACTTCTGAACACAATAAGCCAGTCAGTTAGGTTGATCAGTTAGTCTTTGTGATTTTTTTCTAAGGAAACTACATCCCAGAACTAACGGCAAAGGCCCTGGAGAACGGTTGCTTGGCAAGGTTTCGAGGAATTCTGATAAGCTGGTACTTCTCAGCTGTCAGGAAAAAATGGGTTCTGTCCAGGTAAGGTCCAATATTGTTCACTGAAGTATTTCCCTACTCCCAGCAGTTTTAAAGCTACACTACATTCACTTCCCAAAGTGACAGGGGAATAGTCATATATCCACAAAACTTTACTTTTTTATTAGAAAATACAATGGAAAGGTCTGCAACAGTGAGGTTATATCTTAGAAATAATACTGCAATGGAAAATGGGCCCTTTTTGTTTACAATTGAAAGGTAATGAAAAGCTACCCTCAAAAGTTTCAACTCCAGTGTAAAAGTGCCCAAAAAGATACAGCTTTTTCTACATGGACATGTAGGGTCAGGATCTCAGCAAATCCCTTTTTCTACACTCTGGAGGCTAATAAATCTGAAAGACTTATGTGACCGTTATGTGACCGTGTTGTCCAGCGATTCATAATATATACCTTGTTCTGAGGTCAGAGGTAAGGGCACGGGCACAAGGGCGTGACAGGGATCACGTTACAATGACAACACATACAAACACACACAAACTGTTTCATAACAAGGGGACAAACTTTGTGAATTACCTTTAATCTTAACAGTGGGTGAATTGGGGCCTGCCGACTGCTTTCTCCATCCTCTCCAATTCTGGCAGAGACTTTCTGCCTCTGATATGAACGAGCAAAGGGAATCCTCTTCAAAACGGTCAGAGTCTTCAAAGGAGAACCTCTCTCCGTCTTCCCACTCGGCGAACATTAGTTCCATTACATTCGCCGTTTGCAATTAGAAAAAAAGTGGAGGACTTCAACAAAGGGGGGGAGGTAAGTTACTGCTTTTGGGAGGACAGCTCACAGCTGACACAGAGTGCAGACGGACTGCATGAGCGGAGCCCTCTTCTACTGGGCAAGTTAAAGCTGAGGGGGGGCCGGAGGAGGAGGAGGGGGTGGGGGAGGTGAAGAGAATCAAAACACAGCAAGGAAACTCTCCCAAGTCTCTCAAGCAAGAATAAAGCAAGTGCGCTTTGTGTTTTGTTCTGAGTCAAAAGTGGCCTGTTTACGGTGTCAAGGTGGACTGGTCGTCAAAGCACATCCGTCCACTCCCTCCAGATCACATCAGATCTTCAAGCAGCCTCTCCGGTGAAGATCATCCATGTCTCTGCAATCTATTCCCCACTAGTCAGGAGTCCTTTAAAAAGGAAACACAAGCTTGAAAGAAAAGCTGAAGATTCAGCTCCAGTGTGCTCGAGTGAAAGCTGTCCTGAGGCGGCTACTCCAAGTCAAATAATCTGTCCATGTCCGACATTTCCACCAGTATGACACAGGACCTCGTGAGTGCGAGTTGATCCCAGGGCTCCTTTCCTACATAGTCGAGTTTTAAAGTTTTTCAAGGCAAACCCAGAGAGCAGTCCAGCTACTTCAAGTGTTAAGTTAATACACAAACTAGCCGGCGCTTTTCTTCCTAAATGCTAAAAGAAACTACTTGCGCAAACCAGGGACCGTTAGTTGTCTCCAAAGACAGAAAAAGTTTGCACTTTTGTTGCCCCTTCCTGCTGTTTATCCGCTCAGCTGAGCCGCTTTCTCTCCCAGCAGCTCTTCGACTAGCCAACTAGCCAAAGAGCTAAACAACAGACGAGCGGCGAGGAGAGGGGTAAAAAACAGGCCCTGCTGTAACGACGAGCTGCACTTTTGAACACGGCCGCTTTAAAACAAATATTCATCCCCCCTGTGCTTCAAATTGAGGCTTTAATATTCGCCCGGTCAGACGGAAAAGCGGACCGAAGGCTCCCAGCTAGCTAGCAAGCTAGCGAAGAGGCTAACGGCTAGCTCCTAGCAAAATAGTTTGGAGCTCCGGGCTAGTGTTCTGATCCCAAAACTGGCCATGAAAGCGTTTAAAGACAGGTTCATGAGCTGATGGGACATGTCAATGTGGCATGTTTGATCTTCTCCAGCAACACCGGGTGGGGTTTAGCAAAATTTTACTGCTGACAAAGCTCAGTTTTGTAGGAAACACTTCCCCAAAGCGAGCTCAAAAGTGGAATAAACGCCGTTTTGTTTCTACGGGGATGTTGTAGGGGTCGCTCAGCGCTCAGGTCAACGAGGAGTCCTGGCTCGAGTTGGTCTACTATGCCATACAGACCTGACATTTGTTCGCCGGCAAATATGGCTAGCCGTGTTTTTTGTTTGTACTCCTACAGATGCCCTCTCGTCTCTTTTCTTTCATCTATATCAACTTGTCACTGGGTTTGCTGCCGCGGTCTCTCCCTCTTCCCTTATTCCCAGACGTACGTCCAGCTGATTGACGGACCCTGTCGCTCTAAATCCCAAAATGTCTTTCAAAAGCCGCCTGTCTGAGCCGGAGTCCCCCAAATTCTTCCCTCGGTCCTCCTCCTCCTCCTCCTCCGCTCTGGAAGATGGCTCTGCACTCACAGGCTTCAGAGAGCCGCTTGCGTCCCAATTCACCTCCTCGTGCACTGAGAAGGCCACAGAGCGAGGGGTCCAGTCGACCCGTTCTATGCACTATCTAGGCCACCTAGGAACAACACAAGTGCACAAATGGGACGCTAGCCTACCCGTGTTGCCACCATCAGCTGATCTGCTGTTCCGCCACACATGTGGTGACGTTGAGCGCCAGAGTGCTTGACAGAGGAAAGGTACAGTGTGTACAAAAATTCTGTGTAATCCGGGGAGTTTAATTCACTCAGTTTTTGGCCTATAGTTCACCATTAGGGCAAGGATCCACATTTGCTTATATAGATATGATTGAGATCCATGTGCTGCATCATACACTGACCAAGAACTTTTAGAACATTTTAGTGTGGTTACCATCAACATGTCAAATAAATAATAGAATACAATTCAGAATCATCAGGTGACAAAACAAACAGTTCTGCATTGCAATACAGGTGATGAAATACAGCACAATTATGATACAATATTAACAAGGACTCCTCCCTGCCCTTCTGCTGTCCTCTAGATGATATTTACAGGAGATAAATGGACTTCTTTAAAGAGGTTTTCCCCAGGACAGTGAATTTAAAATGGTTTGTTTGTTTGTTTGTTTATTAATTATGCGGACCAAAGCCGTCCACGGCTCTCTCAGGATCCTGGGGGTTTCAGGTGTTAATACTACACAGTAAAAAGTGAGTTCAGTCACTCAAAAGCAGCAAAACCTGGTAAATGTTAAGTAACAGTGTGAACATATTGAACATCTATCTGATTTGATAAAACAAAAGTAAACAACAAACCTCACTGGTTTCCACCATAACCTGTGCATGGTCATCTTGGCGATGTCAGAGAAAAAAAAACTTGTATCTCCATTGCTGTATTTTTTTAAGCGTGTGATAGATTTAGAATGTTTCCTCGCCCCATAAAGGTCCCTTTTCGAGGCTTTTTTGTCCCACCTGATGTGATTAATATTTAGTCCACATACGTTTTTCATCAGTATTCCAGACCATCCCAGAAACGGCTATAAGAACGTTAAGAACAATCATTGTATTGAGGACTAATAAAGTATGTTCGGTTCTCTGGAATGTAGGTGAATTTTAATGCAGACACAGACATGAAAGGCCATTTGGCCACTAATACTGGGATTCACGTAAAATAAAAATGAAAAAGAACCTGGAAATGTTCCACTAGTGTGGCGTGTAGTGTAGTGCAACATGGTCTTATATCCATAGCGTGTTTATACAGGCTTGTCAATCAAGGCTAGTTCAGTCTTGAGCATTCTGCACATTCAATTTGCATGTACCTCAAGAATGTCAGTCACATGGTTGAATTATGTGTCTGCCATGCTCCTCATGGCTTTTCCTTGCAGCTGTAGATGAGCAGAAATAAAATGGTATGCAAGCTGCTGAATGTGCAAAAAAACAGGTCATCTCTCCCGACAGAGAGCCAAGAGTTTGGCTCCAGCCCTCTTACAGACATCACATACTCGAGTACAGTACATTAACAGCGACTAAGGCATAGTAACACTGTAACCTCAGACTTAAGCAGGAGCCGTTGTGACCTTTTTAATCCACTTCAGGAACCTGCTGACACGGGTGTATACTCCAGGAAAGCTGGGGTCACCGCAGCCATGACCCCAGGAAATGATCCCAGTAAGCGTCCAGCGCCCACTCTTGCCCTGGCATACCAGTGGGCCTCCACTGTCTCCCTGGCAACTGTCTACACGACGTCGGTTTGACAAGCTGCCAGCACACAGCATGCGGCCAGTGAAGCGGCTGCCGTAGCGTTTCTTACACTTCCAGGAAGGCAGCAATGGAAGCCAAGCTTGCAGCAGAGTCCGAGAGTACTCTGAGTCTGAAAGAAAGACAGAGTGAACACACTGAGCTGCCATGTTGTTATCTTTGCTTAACTTCTACCTACATTTTTAGGTCTACTAACCCTTGGTAAAAAGTTTGGATGGTGACTTTCTACAGCTTGTATTTTGCCTATTGGTAATTACCATATTACTTATTAATCTGCAATGATAAGTACAACCAGCTTTAGAAATGTTGACTTTAGAAAGTGATCTGAATTCAATATATTAATTAAACTACAAATTTCAGGCCTGTTTTTTTTCATGAATTACATTTACATGGGGTTGGGTAGCCGGTTGACCTTGGACCCTCAGAGGTTTTTTTTCTCCACATAGTGGAGTTTTTGGTTCCTCTCCTTTGTAGTTGCCCGGCTTTAACATCTATCACTGTAACCTGTTCCACCATCCACCACCATTGTAAAGTGCCTTGGGGCAACTGTGTTGTAAAAGGCGCTATATAAGAATAAATTGAATTGAATTGAATTGAATTTAAAACTTTGCTTGTGGGCAGGCTTCTTTAATGAATTACACTAAATACCACATGATTTTAGACCATAATAGTTGGCAGATTAGCGGCTGCAGGAATTGAACTCCAGAGTTTAGTTCAAGTTAGCAACGGCCCTCTCAGTCCCTGAGATTTACACCCAGTTGAAAACCTGTGGGGTATGTGAGCTATTGATTTTCGCAAGAGTCCTCGGACCACCAGCAGCAAAACAGCCCCAAAGCATTATTGATCCACTGGTAAACTAGACAGTGGGTGTCAGGTGCTTTTCAAACAGTATGATATTTTGCCAAACCCTTAATGATAAAAATCATGGGACATCATATCACACCGTTCCATCTGTAGTTCATTGTAGTGTATGTAGTTGTAGTTCCAATTACATTTGTGCAAAGTTCAGGCCCTGCATTTTGCAGGTTGTTCTTAGGAACACTAGGCCAGGTTTACTTTTTGAATTACTCACTGATTAAAAAGATTGTTCAAATGTATAAATAAAGAAAAATTGATAAATACAAATCATATAATCATATCAATACAAATATTAGGTATAATGTACAATACCTCAATGTCGCTAGTGAACAGTGAACACTAGAACAGTGTCAAGCCAGTTCATCCTGCCAAGAGTAGCTCTTTGGTCAGAAAATGGCTGCTAAGCATGGACTAGATGATGACTAACACAAACTAAGAATGGGGGGTGGATGACATATAATTCCAACTGTATGTATAATTCTAACCTAAAACTTTAGCACGGTAAGTGTCTAATAAATTAGAAACTGAGTATTTTAAAAGCCTAACCCTTTTTCTGTGCCTGTAGCTTTATGGTGGACTCTGTCCTTTGATAGATGGGGCAGCAGAGAGGTAGTGGGGAGGTATTGGGGAGGTAGTGGGGAGGTAGTGGGGAGTTAATGTCTGAACAGTATTTAGCAATAGTTGTACACCTTCAAACATACATGTAAACAATTAAGCCTTCACCTTCAGAAAGAGCAAAACTCTTACCTGTAACTCCCCAACCAGTAATGACACAAGCAGCCCGTCTCTTGGCCCTCTTGTCACTCTGAACCGGAAGGCAGGCAGCATTAGTGTGTGGGTTGAAAGACACACACTTTCCATCTGTGCCCTTCAGCCTCATCATGGCAATGTCATACTCCCAGCCCTGGCTGTGGTACTTCCCGTGGATGACGATGCGTTCTGGCGAGAGAGTGCGCTCAAAGTCATCCCTCTCCTCCGTGTGGTAGTCTCCTAACCGCAGGATGTAACGGGAGGGATCGCTGCCAAATCTAAGGCAGAGAGAGAAAGAAGGAGAGAGAGAGGGGGAGTTTTCAGTCCAAGGTGTCACAGTAAAAAAAAAATAACTTAAACAATAAGAATTCCCTTCATGTGGGGGAATACCTTTACAGCAGGCATTCCCAACCCTGGCCATGTACATTATGATATTTTCCCTGTTCTAAAACACCCACATCAGGAAGAAATTATTAGTTGGATCAGATGTGTTAGAGCTGGGATTACCTGAGCCAAGCCAGATGGAGCCCAGCAAAATATTGCTTTTTAGATCTGTTTGTAGTGAGAGTTTCATTTCGTAGATCTTGCACATTCTCTCTCTCTCTCTCTCTCTCTCTCTCTCTCTCTCTCTCTCTCTCTCTTTCTTTCTCTTTCTCTCCATTGCAGTAACAGTAAGCATAAAACAGTAAGGCTTGGTTGAATAAGGTGTTGAAGCCCAAGTATGTTCCATGGAACCACTAGATGTCCCCTTCTTACCTTTTAAAGCAATGAGCAGCAGTGACCACCCAGCAGGAGTTGATGAGGGTAGCTCCACAGAGTGGATGGTTCCTTTTGGACTGAGACCTCAGCCACAGAGACACCTGCCAGGGCCAGTCCCCCCTACAAATCAAGCACATGCTTTCTGAAGAACCAAGACTGAAATTTAATGCTCTTGTTTCTGTTGCACAAGTCCAAGCCACGGTGAGCGCTGTCTAAATGTGGTTTTAATATAGCTTCACTGTAAATTTAAGGTCTAAATGGTTTAAAACATCATACACTTATAAATCAGGCAGTTAAACAAATATTGTCAAGTAGATCTGAATGATTTATCAGTCATATTGAATTATTATTTTGAATCACTGTTACTCTGATGTAAATTTTTACTATTTTTATTTAGATATCATACAAGTAAACAAGAAACATTTGAAGTTAATAAAAATGTAACTATACATTGTGTAGTTCTTAAACCTAAACTGGTGGTCTAGAAACTCAGTTTACAATATGTTTTTCACTTTTCATCTGACTGTAGGTAAAGAGAAAATGTAGGAGTAAAAATTCACTATAATAATATTCCAGGTCACTTTTGACAGATCTCACTCACCTACAGATAGCTTGCATTTTATAATTAAATATGCATCCCTCCATTACTTTTACCCTAAACTAACCAGGGTATTGGCGATGCTGAAAGGTTAAACTAAACCACTTCAAAATCTTTGTTAAAAAGTGAAAGTGAATATCAACGTGAGACACTGCTTACCACACAGTGAGACACAACGAAATTCAACCTCTGCATTTCAACCATACAGCATGGGGGAGCCATTTAAAGCAGCAGGGAGCAGTGATGGGGACAGTACCTTGCTCAAGGGCAACTCAGGGCAACCTACTGGTCTGGGATCTATGATCTTCCAATCCTGGGGCCAACTCCCTAACCACTCTCTAACCCTAAGCCACCGCTGCCTTAGTGTGCCCTAATGTAGTCTGTTATTAAAATGTTATTGAAATCTTTTTCAAAATATCTTTATCTTTTTAAAGTTGCAGCTTACACAGAACCACTGCAGTACTGATGATGGCTGGGTTTATTTACACGATTTTCCTCCTCACATACTCCTAACTTTTCTTGCTGAGTAATGGTCAGTTACCTTAGTGACTTGTCGCCTCCAATGATCCTCCTCCTGCGGCGCTGTGTATTGGGCCTAAGGCCACATGATTCTGTCGCCATGGCGCTGTTGTCTGCTGGTTGTGACATGTAGTCGCAGATAACCCCTGCGTCCTCGCTGTGTCTGCAGTCATGCACGCCTGGCACATCAGCTGGACATTCACCCAGAGACAGCTCTGTGCCCACACACCTCACATTGTCCAAGTGGATCGGTCCCTGGCCCTCCCCAAAATAGGCCATGGAGCGTGCCTTAGACACTCCACTCCCAAGCAGGAACAGTGAAACAAGTTTTAAAAGACAGGACGATAGAATTCACCAAAGAATTGACAAATAACTATCCAGCTCAAATGATGGAAAAGTACTCAAGAAACTCAGAAACAGATAGTGGAGACTAAATTCTTACATATTCACCCAGTAAAGAAGAACACAAGAAGTTTGCCATGCTTAGATATTAAAGTGCTTGCATTGTAAATGAGGATCAGATACTCACATAAAGCCCAGCTGCCTGCAGACTACTCCAGCGTTAATGTCATTCCAGCCATCATCACACACACTGCCCCACTGGCCATTAATAAAGACTTCTACCCGGCCCTCTTTACGACTCTCTCCAGCCACTAGCCGCACCAGAGGACCTATAAATATTGTGGAAGAGAAAGAACTATGGATGGAATGAAAACACACAAACACTAAACTGACAATAATTTCCCCCCTAATTTTCTCTCCAATGTAGTCATTTCCAGTGACACTCACTAGACAGGACTCATCAAGCACACAATGTTACCAAACCGGGAGGGGGAAGCCTGCCTTGTGCTTCTTCCAAAAGTTTCAAACTGCTGTTACTGCAAAGGTATTTGTAAGCTGGAAATGCTTGGAGGAGAATCCTCACTGTTAATCAGACAACAAATGCTCCTGTTATCTAGTACGGTAAATGATGGGGGAGAGGGAGGACCCTTCTACCCACCCAGAAAGAGCTAAATTGTGCTCTCTAGCACAGATGGAGATGGACAGAACCATCATTTAGATGGTTGCACCACTCAGACAGCCCCTAGTGATCATCGTTTTATAGCAGTTAAGGCAGTCTAAAGGCTTCATAGAAGAAGTAAAAACAAGTTCCACTGTTTCAGCAAACGGTTCAGAACTGACTAATGAGGGAACAATTTCTTGGTTATGTCATAGGTCTAATTACCTGGGACTGGAGGAACTGCAGGAATGTCATTGGTGTCGACGGCTCTCTCACAGCGAATGCCCACATCCTCGCTGTGGGAGCAGTCATGACGTCCCCACTCTGCATGTCCACACTCCAGCAGGGAATTCTCATAGCCCTCACACTTCACCTCATCCAGCAGGATCAGTCCTGTGCCCTCTCCATATGCACCATCAGGAGCCACCTCGGCACGCCCCCTGCTGGACACATAACTAATTTACTCTTCTTACATTAATCCTAACGGGTAATCATTTAATCCTAGGTGGAGACCCTGCATTGATATCATTTTTGACAGAACAAAATTGATGCATCCAAAAAACAAAAAAAAAACCTCAATTTAGGAAAATGTAAAAACACTTTATTCTGGACCATTTATATTAGTGAGAGTGTTAATAGCATTGCTTAAAAAAAAAAAAAATGGTTGCAAGGTTTTTTTTTTTTAATCATTTTTTTAAATCATCAGTTTTCAAAGACATTAGGAGAGGATATTTCACTCCCACCTGAATCCAAGCTGCCGGCACACCACTTGGGCATGACGCTCAGTCCAGCCATCGTCACAAACGGTGCCCCACTCTCCAGAGTGATACACTTCCAGGCGTCCCTCCCATGGTCCATCCGCTCCCACAAGACGCAGCACACCATCTACACACAAAGTTCAACCGCTCTGCTTCATTAGTTCTGAAGCATAGATTTAAGAGCACAGATTTTTCTGGAGCTTCCTGTGGCACATGGTCAAAAAAAAATCTGCAGCGCATGTGTGTAGTACTTTAATGACTTCACTCTACTTCTCTTTTCACAGTTCATGAAGGACTTAAGATAATTAGGATCATTAGATGTTGAGCTGGATCTGGACAGCAGGTCTGCATGGTTGAGAGGTAGAACCCCAAGACTCATTACTGTCTGTTTTGGAGTTCCCTCACTTGTTGGACTCTGCTGTAACACTGAAAGAAAATACAGTGTCTTGCAAAAGTATTCAACCCTTTAAAGGACATGAGATATAGACTACAAAATACACTTGGATATTTTGGGTTGTGTTACATTCTAATGAAATGGCTTACCTTCAGAATTAAATAATCTGTATTATTCTAGTTATTATTTTAAGTAAATTTGGTTTTATGTAAGAAAAGTTTCTCTGACACGCAATGCTGAATTAAATGAACTGTTCAGTCCCTGAGTACAAGCAGCTAAGAAAATGAGTGAGTGAGTTTGTGTGTGAAAGAGACAACCCTTGTCATTGCGAGGTCACAGCACAGCAAGCGTGAACCACAACAAAATTGGACCTCTGCTTTTAACCCATGCACACAAATACCGTGCAGCAGTGGGCAGCTATTGAAAGCGCCCAGGGACAGTACCTTGCTCAGAGGTACCTCAGGGCAACCTACTTGTGAGGGAATCGAACCCACAATCGTCCAATGCAGGGCCAACTCCCTAACCACTAGGCCACCGCTGTTGTGAGTGTGTGTAATCTAATCAGGGCACTGGCAGTTTATAAACAGCCCCTGCTTCTGAATCATTCAAATGTTAACCTTTTGTAGACAGAAGCCCCAAAAAATTATTCAGGGTAAAAATTTTAAACACTTTTTAAAATCCATCAAGTTATTTTCACTTTAAACAGCAGTTGGTATGTTCTAAATAATATTAATAATTTTTGCAGATTTTTAAAATCTCCTCAGCATATGTTTGTGCTGCTCACCTGCATATGGGTTGCAGGAAACTCCAGCGTCCTCTGTGTGGTCACAGTTGTGTTGGCCCCAGGGCATGTGAGGACAATCCTCCAGAGAGAGCTCATTTCCTGTGCACTGTACCTTGTTCAGCATTATGGGCCCAGAGCCCTGACCGAAATGAGACCACATCCACGCTTTCGGCACACCACTGAACACAAATAAACACACACACACATTCTCAATGGCCAATTAATTCTATGATGCTTATCAGAAGTATATGGTAAACGTTATCAGGGATGTCAGTAAAAAAAATAATATTTCTGGAGTAACAAAACAAATGTATTTGAATGTATTTTACTTACTCCTAAATTCCATTTCCACACCCACATTAACATGAACATACAACCATCAATCATTCATGTACTCTTCACTCATCCTCAGTGTGTGTATGTTTGTGTGAGTTTGTATATGTGTGTGTTTTAATTCAAAACTTTCCTCTGGTGTTATTACCAATGATTCACTCTTAATTTAATTTCTACTATTCTACTATTATTATTCAGGAGCTACGTGGAAAACAATGTACAATAACTGTATTACTTTTGAGTGAGAAATCAAAATCTGCAGCTGTAATTTAATTATTTAATAAAATTATTGCATCTGTTGTGTTAAAAAGTTTGGGAAACTTTTTGATTAAAAATGATTAGTTATTCATTATATTAACTCAGGAATATATTCCAAACATAGCGCTTCTTACCCAAGACCCAGCTGTCTACAGACCACTTCAGCATCAATGTCATCCCATTGGTCATCACAGATAGTGCCCCATTTGCCATTGTGATATACTTCCACCCTTCCCTCAAATTCTTCCAGACCTCCAACAAGCCTCAAGGGGGTGCCATTGCCTAGAAAAGCAAAAGGGTGGACACTTCTCAATGTAGATCACAGGAGCAAAGCCTTTATTTAAATGGAAATTAATCCATTGTATTGTCTTTCTGCAGAGACCGGTCATTCTGTAGACTAGACATTGAAACAGGCCACAAATTAAGACCTGCTCTAGAGTCTATAGCATGGCAACTCCAGCCCTGAAGGTTGGATGTCCTGCACAGCTGATTTCCCTGCTAAAACACACCTGGTTAAGGTCACCTGGTTTTAGTGAATGTGTTTGAGGAGGCAGCTACTAAAATGCACAGGACACTGGCCCTCCAGGGGTTGCTGACCCTGGTCTATAGCTTGACATCAAGTACATTAAACAGTCCTGTGTGTTTGTATGTTTGCATGACCCTCTGAAAGGGCCTCTGATGTCTCTTGTTTCTCTTTGCCTCCTAATGTTTCTGTGAAACATTCCTAGCCAACTCTAAATATACCTGCCAGTGTTCCAGTTGCCCCTATCTCTGCCCCTACATACTCACAAACACACATGTGCTCTCACAGCTCTGTCACTGGTCCTGTGCCTCTCTTCAGCACTCTTAAGAGAGCAGGCAGAGTGAAAAAATGTGTGTGTGTGTGTGTGTGTGTGTGTGTATCTAAGCCCTACAAGTACACATCCAAGTACACATCCATCTGAATATGGTATAATACACTTTTATTATTACTGTATAACATTTTCTTCTTCACATGCTGATGCTCCATCACTACTGTCTTTAGTGAAACATTACCTTTAGAGAAACATAGTGTGCATTATTTAAAAAAACTAATATAAAAAGTAGCCTCACCCTCTGGTAATGCACACACCACTCCAGCTTCATTTCCATGGTTACAATCGCCGGAGACAAACTTTCGGCTTCTGCATGCTAGCAGAGAGTTTTCATTCCCATGACAACCAAGGCGTTCATAGTGGAAGAGTCCAGATCCAGGTCCAAAGTAAGAGTGCTGCAGGGCAGTGCCAATTTCTCTACACAACAATAGAAACTTTATTATACATCCTACTGTCAAAGAATCCTCTCCGTGGCTACACGGTCCTGTTTCTTCTCTTTCTGTGATGCTGAACAATCTCACACATCAACATGCCACTCTTCTACTATGTCTGTTTCACTAAAATCGGCAAATATGGTTGGCGTACCTAGGTTTGTAACCAAGAAATGTAAGTGTAAGGTAGATTTAACTAATACACTGAAAACGCAGGACACATCTTGTATGTCCAGTTTGTCCTTGTGAAGCTTGCGTCTCACTTGTTTCCTGTTCTGATGTGGCTGAGATCTTGTTTTGCCTGGATTTCTTTTTTCTGTGTTATCTTATTGGGTTATCCTTTATCGTTATTCTTCACCTCCTGCTGGGGCCGTGAATTTAAGAAATACCCTAAAAACAGGGGCTCAGGCTCACTGTTACACAGGCAGAGTGCTCAACATATTGTTTCATAACATAATGCTAACTTTAGAGGAGATAAAACGTTCTTCATCTTAATATAAATTAATGCTGTGTAATTGTATTAGCAAATGTAATAACAATATATTGTATGACAGTGAAAGCACATGCTATGTACACACATGATCATCCAGGAGTCTAAAGGCCATACCCTAGCCCAAGCTGTTGACAGATGACGCTAGCATCTCGTTCAGTCAAGTGGGTGTCACACACGGCTCCCCACTGGCCGTTCAGGTAAACCTCCAGTCGACCACTCTTGTTAGACGGGCCTCCCATAAGCCTGGCTGCACCTGGAAAATATCCCTTAAACTTAAATATCTTCTGTGTTCTTAAATATGTTCTTAAGCTTAGAGAGTAAACCAAGATGTTTCTTATGCAAGTGAGTGGAGGGACAACACACACACATGCACCAACACATAGACACACACAGACATGCTTATGTTGTTTGATGGTGAAAAAATGTTGCTATTGTGGAAGAAAAGGGTGGCAGAGGCAGACAGAAGTAATCATAGCAAACACAGAGGAGACAAACACTTTTCAACACCAGTAATGCCCAGAGCAACGCAAACAGCAAGGTGATGACAGACCGACACAAAGACAAGTAAAAGGCTAATAGTCACTCCATCCTAAAGGGAGCCAGAGACACCCATACACACACTGACAAAGAAGCAGAGACAAAGCCGTCGCTTGATAGTACATCAGATACAATAAAAGTAGAGTACAGATAGAGTCCTTGAGCAGTAGACAGAGTAAAATGCTAATTCACTTAAAGACTCATAGATTATGTTAGTGCCAGTGGCTGAAGTAAGACTATGTTTAATGGATTTGACAACTGGGGTCAGATTGGGTTTGATGACTAAGGTGTGTTTAAAAGTAGATCAGGTATAATGGCTATGGTCAGACTGGGTTTCAAGGCTATGGTTAGAGTGGGATTAATGACTTTGGTTAGGCTGGGTTCAATGGCTCTGGCTAGGCTGAGTTAGACTGGGCTTGGTGATTGAAGTTAGAGTGGTTTTTAAGTCTTAGATTATCAGGCTGAGATTTGACTGGGCTCCTTCTGACAAAGGGTTTGAGGACAGCCATTTCTATTATAGCTTTCACTAAGTGTGTTTTCATCCAAATACACTGATAAGGCATCAAAAAGAGGTCCCAACCTTGGTGACAGTCACAGTAGGACCAGCCAATGGCTCCAGAGTGTTGCCTGAAGAAACACCAGGGTGTGGTTTCGCCGTCAGGGTTTCTACAGTAACTGTGATGACCCAGCCCTCGGTTTGGATACTGCAGCATGTAATCAGGGAATTCGGTCCATTTCAGACAGGGAAAGCCTGAATCTGTCTGTGACACAGAGCCATTATAGTGCCCAAACTCTGTGAAGCCCTCAGAGCAGGACAGGGGGCCTGAGAACAAAACCGAATACATAGACACAAAAGACAAACACATGTTAGTTTGTCAATGCAGCAAAAAAAAAAAAAAAAGAGATTTCAAAAACAGCTTATGAATTTTCACTCCATTTGAGAAAGAGCCAAATTTTGTCTGCAATGAGATACATTTCAACTAAGCAAAAAGATTCTAATTTTAAATACTTCTTGCCTCTAAAATTAAAGTGAAGGAAGTAATGAAAGATGATCTCATTCTGCTTAGTTACATAAATGACTGCAGTGCTGCAACAACATTTAGAGCATCTGCTCGGTTGAGTCACACAAGTAAAGTGCACCCAAAGACAGATGCTACAGGTTCTGGTTATATTTCTTTCATAATATAGCAAAGAGGAAATCATCAAGCTGTACAGTATTGACCCAATTGAGTGTCATCACGTAACTGTGAGGAATAATGCTTACAATGACATCTTTTTCTGAATCATTTGCATGATAATGAAATGAAAAGACATTCCTGCGCTTTCACGCATACACTGTGAACAGAAAGACAGAAAGTGAATTTGTCCTCTGGGTTTGACTAATCCTATATACACTGGTAGTGATCACATACACAAGGAGTAGCAGCACTGGGCTGCATACATACACCTGGAGAACAATGGGGGGGTGGGGGGGGGTAATTGCCCTTCAGCCATGGCAATGGGAATGTGTGTGTGTGTGTGTGTGTGTGTGTGTGTGTGTGTGTGTGTGTGTGTGTAAATGAGACTAAAAAAGAACACATGAGAATTGTTCTCAATTGTCAAGAAACAAGCAAACATTCATTTCATTCAAACACACCAGGAAATGATGAGAAATTGTTATAATAAGCTTCTACAACACTGAAAAAGCAAAAGCTGATTAGTGTGGCATCAGGTGAACCCTTAATGAAGGAACATTCTCCCATAAAGTTAATATGGACCAGGCAGCCAGTAGCAGTAACGATGAAAATCCTCATCCTTAAGCCACGCTTTGGCCCAGTGCCGCTTAACGCAGCATTTAGGTTCTATCAGCTGCATTCCAAGGAGTAATCACAGCTTTTAACTGGGGAAACTAGCTGTGTTCTCCACGTGCTGTACGTTTGAAGTTTATTACCTTTCTACACACCTGATTGGAGAGACGTAAGCAGAACAGGCCCTGCAGCATATTTCAGGTTTAAAATGAATGTTCAGGCTCCCAAAGACTTTTAAAAAGCTAGCTGCTGCTGTAGCTGTTGGGGTGATTTCCAGCGTGTATGCTTTTAGCAGAGAATGACTTTTTAATGTGCTTGAGTGAAGACTCTAAACTTCACCACCTTGAATCAACAGTAATGCAAGAAGAGTATGATTTAAAATAAATTGAGTGTGATTGTTCTATAAATCTGGAATTTTGTGATGAAAGGTGCCCTAGAAATGGTCCAAAATGACTTTTCATACATCAGGCCACACCATCACCTCTTCTACTTCCCCGACCTTCTGGTGATTTAAAAAGGAGGCTTTTCGAAGTGGACACGGCCCAGATTCCAGTCCTTGTTCTCTCCACTTCCAGAAATGCAGTCCATTCTCATACTGCAACCATATGTTGAAGGCACAGGCTGAACTTGCACATTGAAGTTCCTAAGGTTAATCTCAAGTTTGTGTTTGAAGATGGGGAGAAGAATGTCCTATAGTGGAACACAAAGGAAACCAAGCGGAAATAATGGGCTACTTGATGTGTTTTTGTGTTGGGCTGATTCTGAGCAACAGATAGCCTTGGCTATCCATAACTCTCGTAATCTGAAGCAGTTACATCCGTATGCAGTATTAGGTTTCATTACTCCTGACTGCCAGAAGTGGGAGTGAATGATGAGTGCCACCCAAGGTCATCAGCAATCCACACACACACATGCACACACACACACACATACACACACACACACAAACACACATGCGCGCACACACACACACACACACACACACAAACACACATGCGCGCACACACATACACACAACACACGCGCACACACATGCACGCGCACACACACACACACACACACACACACACACACACACACACACACTTCTCAATCAGGCAGAAGCAAAGCATGGAGATGCAGCAGGATATATCAGAGGACAGAATTCTCTAACCTTTCTTTAACTGCCATGGCCAGGTGCTAAACCCTGGGGGAGTTTAAAGAGTGTGTGTATGTGTGTGTGTGTGTGTCTGTGCTTTGGTAAGGGTTGGGTTAATGAGCTTTGAGAAACATTCTCCTTCTCTTTGAGTATTACAGACTATGAAGCTTTTAAGGTAACTTGAGAGCAACTTTCACACGTTTGAGCATGTGCCTGCAAATCTGCATCCATCCAATGCTGAAACAAGCCTTGTCTGTTCCTGCAAAGCTTGCCCTGACATGGGCTTAGCGAGCTGAGGTTGGAGCAGCTCAAGACTGGTGGTAAGCATTAGAAGACAGTATGTCAGTGCTACTGTAAATCCACCTTCCATAAGGCATTATTCTACATTTTTTCTGCAAGCAGAAAGTTAGCAGCAGTCAGGTCTGCTGACTCATCCATAACCATGGGCAAATACACACCATGACTTTATATATTTGAGTTTCTTTGAAAAACATACCTGAATTACAGGTATACTCTGAAGTTTTAAAATACTCTGCTGCATCAGTATCAGTATACGGTTAAAAAGGTTTGTTTCAATTTAAAAACTACTGCTTTCATGTTTTAAGTTCTGTAAACCCTCAGTAGTAACAGTTCAATTATGATAACCTATTATTTAAAGTTCAATGACCTCAAAATTTTAAGGCAGCCTGCTTACTAACCTTTTAAAAGACCATCTTTTTTCTTTTTTTTTTTAACAGTGTAGGGTAAATTACCACACCCACTGACTCTTTTCTAAATGTGTTTTGGGTTACTGCTTTTTCTGGTCTTTTTCATGGTACAAGCAAACATGCTGAAATGAGTGTGTGTGATCAGGTTTAAAACACTGCGGTATTCCTCTAAACGAAGTATCCAGGAAAATAACATGACAAATATTTAAGCCAAGCTCCCAGACAACATAAACATCTTTCTTACATTCATTCTGTTCATTCTTTATGTGGTACCCATATAAGCATATAAAACCATAATACAGGCACAACATAAACATATCCACCTATAGTCTTGATCATTCTTTATTTCAGGTCAATGTCACTCCACAGCTTGACTCACATAATTAACTAAAACACATATTGATCATGTCATGAGACACACATGTTGATATACTCCCATGTTTCTGTGTACTACCTGCAAGCTGAACACACTGCTACTGAAGTGACCTCTAATAACTGCTTAAACTAGTGCTGTTGTTGGCTATGCATGACAGTGCCTTTCGACCTTTTAATCTGTTACTGTGTGATGGTTTACTGATGCTCCTTAAACTAAATTCCAGGGTTAAGAACTAATGAGAAGCTGAAAATTTAACTTTGTTCATTGTTAAGAATTCACTGTTTATTTTGTTCATTCACTAAGCCAACTCATTATCCTGACCATCATGGGATTTCAACTGATTATCGTAACTTCATCTCTTCACACAAGGCAATCCCAGTCCAGACCGTTCTCATTCTTGGTTCCCCGATGGTTTCAATGATCTTCAAAATACTACCAGAGGGGTCCCTCTCTAACTTCAAGAAGCTCTGGACGACTCATCTCAACACCTCTTACAATCTCACACACCTAACTTGTCCTATTCACTTAATGACCATGACTTATATGCTGCATTTTTATACATTTTATTTTTTATTTTATTCTATGACACTTTAAGTGCTATTTAATGTTTATGTAAACCTCTTATTGCACTGTAGCTTGAATGCTTTTCAGTTGCTTTGGATAAAGCAAATGAAAATGCTTTCTGTAAATATAATGTAGCACAGTCTGCAAGGTGCCAATCCATTACATTCAATTACATTCAATTACAAAATAACAGTATTGTTTTCTGGACTCAAACTTGCTTGAACTTGTCGTTAGATCCTAGATATTCAAAATATAAGCAGTCACAACACAAGCACTGCATATGAAAAAAGACCTGAAAGACTCTTGAGCTCAGATTAATACTTTCGTAATCCAAAAGCTTTCTTGCACATGTTCAATCACACCAAAGCTCAGGTTCCACACTTTATCACAGCCTGCTCAGCCTACAGTAACATGAAGTAATTTGCTAAAACAGCACCCAGGCAAGATTCCAATCATAATTTTTGAAGCGTTACAATAATAGGCTCAGATTGTCACGCTGGGGTGGTGTGAGTAGGACATAAAAACGGCGCCAGGGATCTGTGACTTGACTTTATTTAACATAAATACTCCTGCACATGTGTGAATAAAACCAAGAATGACTGACACTCTGCTCTGACTCATTTAAACCCTTCTCCAATGAGACACACCTGTTGTTCTTAATGAGATGGCAGGTGCGTCCAGTCAGAGCGGAGCACCGCCTACCGTGGCACTGATAAAGAGCATGGCCTCACTGCATGGTTATTGGTCTTACGTGTGAAGGACGTAAAGTGTGAAACAAATTTTGTTGTCACCATCTTCAAAAGAAGAAAAACACATGGTCACTTTTAATGAACGTTAAAGTAATAAGATTTCATTTCAAGTCATTTCGGACCACTTCTGTTGGTGGTCAACAACAACAAAAACATCAACTAGACCTGTAATATGACAGTGACAATTTAAGAGCCTTTGTCAAACATTTCTGCTGTAGTATTGGAATATTGTTTAAGTTGTACTATTCACTTCACAGTCCAGAAAAACGTATCTACTTGTTCGGCCCAACGCAGATTAGCCACTCCCACTGAAGTTATAAAGTGCGTTCAAGTTCAGGTTGCTTTTTAAATGAGACACAGCTAAAAGAGCAGCGGAAAAGAGCTCATTTGTAAAAATCAGAATATTTCTGTTGTGCAATAAGCAGCCTGCTTATTAACGGAGAAAAGGCTGGAAGTGATCTTGTGAAAATGGAGTGACTTTTTTTTGCAGTTGAAATGAAACAAAAATGATGAGCTAATGGAATAAATAAAATCAGAGAAAATGGAGATGGTCTGATAAATCCTGCACTGTCTGAACAGTGAATGGTGGGTGTGGACAGGTTGTCAAGGCTGGAGAGAAGAATCAGCATCCAGCCCTGCTGTAGCTAACTGAACCTGCTCAGGCTTGCAGTGAAAGGTAATGTTATTGGTTATATGATACAAATACATAATAGAGAGAAATGCTCAACTGTCCATCTGTCCATCACTCCAGTTCTCACTGAGTTAAAGCGACTCATTAGTTTTGATGCAGGGAACCATCAGATCTTCATGTTGGAACCTTTGCATCCTTTGAGGTTGTTTTACTCCAGCTGCAAGTGAAATTGTGGTCTTGGCAATAAATGAGACCCATTTAACAACGGGAACAACATTTACTGCAGTGACATTTTCTGCAGTCACTTATCAGCATGGTCTGCTACTCGCCTCAGTTACCACGATGGCGTAAGTATGAAAAAAATGCACTACAAAGAACAGTCCTAGAGATCATTTGACTTTTTTCAGGCAGATCAGTAGGTGAGGGGGATTTCCGTGCACTTGGAAGCTAAAAATGAAGGTCACCATTCTTTAAAAAATTATTGATCGGAAGTCATGCAGCTCAGGTTTTACAAGCAACTCTTAATGGAAACACATAAATACCTGGACTCTGCAGAGAATTCAAGGAGCCATCTTGCTGTGCAACCTTTGAAGATGAAGAAGAGGTTAAGACACCAATCTTTCATATTTATTCTACAAAAATGTAACCACAAAAGCAACAGTCTATCATTAAATAAGCACTAGACTACATGCTCTGTCTCTGTTTATGTTTAGATCTATCTTTCTTCCTTTTTTCTACTAAATTGAAAAATATGTCTGTCGTTCACACTCTATCGTGAATATGAAAGGGCTGTGTATGTGTGTAAATGAACCAGTAGAAACTGTAAGGGAAATTTAAGAAAACATCTTGTTACATTAACTCGGGATTGTTTTTCCTTCCGAAGTTACGAGTCTGGGTTTCTGAGGTCAGCTCCTGCTCCAACAGCAGCAACAAGAGTTTACCATAAATGCAAAGATTATTCTCAGCTGTTACCACTATAAGTAAAGGGAAAACTGAACTAGGTGTGAGATATGGTGTAGGCTATTTCAGTGAGGTGTGATTCAGTCAGCATCACAGTGTAAGAGCCATCAACTATTTTTTGTTAGGAATGTTTCCTTCGCTCCACGGATCACACTGCTTTATGCTGGTAAAAACACATGTCCAGTAAGCTTTTGAAGACAGCAAACCCTGATTTCAACACCTGCAGTTTAATCAAACCAAATGACTCAGCAATACTCCAAATACGATTACCGTAAGTTAAAAAAAGGTCTTAATAAATATGTATCTGTCTGTCTGTCTATCTATCTATCTGTCTATCTATCTATCTATCGATCAATCGATCAATCGATCTATCTATCTATCTATACCTAACAAAAAAAGTTGATGGCTCATACACTGTATATATATATATATATATATAATAGTAAGACCTTATTATTTTTGTAGGCTATTTCAGTGAGGTGTGATTCAGTTAGCATCACAGTGTCCGGACCATAAACTATTTTTTGTTAGGAATGTCTCTTTCTCTGGCTCACACTGCTTTATGCTGGAAAAAGCACATGGCTAAAATGCTTTTGAAGACACCAAACCTGATCATGACTCAACAATACTATATTAACAATATTATAAATAAATAAATGTTATATATATATATCTACTGAATCCCACTACTGGCACCAGAAGTCACAGCCTGTCCCATGATGTTCACAGTCTGTGTGCTCCGGATCCACGTCCTGAAGTATAACAGGAGTATTCACCTCCACTACCCCTGGTCCTCACAGGTACAGAGACAGAGGTCCTCATATTTACTGTGTTACGTCCGCGCACACGGAGCTGCTGTCTGGGACAGGAGCCTATCATAACTGAGTGAGGAGTTAAACCCGGCCTGAACCCCGTAAACCTGCTTCAACTGGGCTCCCTTTAAACGACCTGATTATAAACTTGCTCCGGGGGAGAGATCGGCTGGACAGGACAGAGAGTGAAGATGTGAGGCTGAGAGGCTGGTCTCTGTGCAGGTGCGGTTAAAGTCCAGCAGTGAAGCTCTGTTTCTCTGTGATCCGGCAGAGACGCTCCAGCAGCGCGGTCCGCGCCTCGACTCGCCTTTAACCAGCGACCGAGCAGAAGAGAGACGTACCTCCACCAGGACATGAAGCAGACAGCAGACGCTCAGAGCCGCGGGGATTCCTCCTGCGCTCCGGGGGCTCATCCTGTCAGTGGTCGCAGTCAGAGTCCCCCATGGCTGTGCTGAAGGCTGAACACTCAGAGCCCACTGAAACCCAGAGCTACTACAACCCCCCAAACTCTCCACTACCACCTAACACCCCACCCACACACTACCATTCAGAGAGGGAGAGATTCATACACTCACACTCACACACACACACAGAGCGAGAGAGAGAGAGAGAGAGAGAGAGAGAGAGAGGCAGAGAGAGAGAGCACTGAATGCATAGGGACGATCAGGAGAGACCAGAGCACTGGGTGGGATCATGCTGAGTGGGAAGGGTCCCGTTTGCAGATGTGAATAAAGAATTGGTCCCAAATGGACTTTTGAACAGACGTGTGTTTTAAATGCACTTCTTAAACAGAATTGTCATGCTAAAATGGAAATATTTTCTTGCATGTGGAATACATTGCAGGTCACGTCTGAAATGATCTAAATTCCTTGTGCTGGCACCACACTGTGAATGGTGAGCAGTGAATTTCTCCTTGGAAGTGAATGCATCCCAGCACATTGCTAGTGAATGTGTGCACCAGGAGCAGTGGGCTGCAATGCCAACACCTGGGGAGCAGCGATGAGGATGGCACCTTGCTCAAGGGCACCTCAGGGTAACCTACTGACCCACTGTTCTGGGGCGCTAACCTGCCCTCTTATGATTATGGGGCACAGTCCCTGAATATATCTCACAGCAGTGGTACATACAGTGGTGGCCTCCTCACATTTTCAGGTGTCATTATGGTGGTGATTTTACTCAGTTTTGAACGCAGAGTTGGTATGTGTGGAATTTTGCACAGTGGTCTTATTAAAGCTTGAATTACAGCTGAAGATTTGTCCTGCTTTCTCTTTCCCATGGGCACATGATACAAAACATAGAGCAAAGTCCATTTGTTGATAAGGTGGATAATCAGAATTCCCAGTGACTACAGGCTAAACAGAGGTTTGGCTTTTAATATGTTAACCATAAATTTGATTCCTTTTCCTTTAGTAATTTATGTATATAGTGTTACTTATGATTGATTTTTGAATATGAAACACTGTAGGCGAAGTTTAATCAGCTATATTCTGCAATGCATTATATTTAGTTTTATATTTGAAGTTAGATTGTGGTGTGGGAACCAAGGAGCTTGAGAGATGTCAACAAAGACAGGACAGAAGACAACCCTGATGGGGAAGAGCACTTCACTGGAGCAGGGCAGTTTCAAATCTGTAAGAATTGTTGAGTTTCAGGGCTGGATTGTTTTCTGAGTTTTCCAATCTCCCAGACCTGATTGAAAAGTTTATTCCTCATTCTGAGCTTGTCATTGCTTTTTTTTTTGGCAAAGGGTAACTTTTGTTAGAAATATTATGATTCATACAATTATACCAGGGCTGAGTAGTCAAATGTAATCAACCACATATTACTCTGTGTGTGACACTTAGATTGTCCAAGATTGTGCAAGATCACTGGCAATGAGCAGAATTTGCAGTTGCATTGCTTGCATGTCAGATCTGAGGACATCAAATGGGTAAAAACTAAAAAATGAGACAAATGGAAAAATGAGTCCGGGGCATGGGGCTACAAAAGAATGTTGTGAACAAGGTGAGGATGCATGTCACTTTGAACCAGTGGTCACTCTGAATGACCTTACATTTACCCATCCCTTCCTCATAAGCTCAACCTGGCCATAATGAGCCTAATGGGCAGAGACTTTATTTGTAAACTGTGGGTAGATAAAGTGCTCTCAGATGTGGTTAATTAGAACTAAACTTAGCACCAACATTTCATTCGTTTCCAGGAATCTGAAGGCCATGTCCTCTCACATTATTTTCCGAGTTCCTAAGATAAAGAAATCTGGGAAAAACTTTGGGTTTTTCTTCTGATGCTTTTTCTGGACTCACACTGTCAGCATTGCTGCAATTGCCCGGGGCTTTGCACTGAGGGATACGAATGTTTCATTACTAACAGCGGTACCATCCACATGATGGGCATGTGATGAAACCCATTCTGGGAGAATAAAAAAATATCTCTCCTTTAGTAATCACTCCTAGGGGTTATTTTCCTTACAGGGCTAAAAATCTTTTTCTTAAAATCCATGACCTGTAATAGCACAGGTACATGCAAATCTGGTAAAAAGATGTCACAATATCATGTGAAAAATCACCTGTAGACTCTTCTATCCTATCACCTATCTCATATGGGGCAGTGGGTTCAAGTCCCACCCCAGTAGATTGCCCTGAGGTACCCTTGAGCAAAGTAACGTCCCCATCGCTGCATGTATGTGTACGGGTTAAATGCAGAGATCATTGGTACACACCACACACACAAACGCATGCAGCAAGGGGCAGCTATTGAAAACACCCGGGAAGCAGCGACAGGGAAGGTACCTTGCTATAGGGTACCTCAGGGCAACCTACTAGTCTAGGATTCGAACCCACAATCTTCTGATCCTGGGGACAACTCCCTAACCACAATGGACAAGGACAGGACATGGAAAAGACTGTAATGTCACAAGGATAGAGTCACCTTCGATATTCTCTTCTGCTGCTTTTCCAGGACACTTTTCATTCTTAAGACCAAGGACTCTTGACCTAAAGTGCGATGAGTCTTACACATGCCTCACTCCATAACTAAACAGCAGCTCATGTCAGCGCTTGGAATCCGTGGCTTTTGCAGACAATGGATCTTGCCTGTGTATATACAGCACATCCATTTCAATTGGCTTATAATGATCTGAAATTAATGTCTGATAATGGGGTGCATAAAGGTCTGCTGCCTATTATCTTGCGTAAAATACGGCTACAAAATCTCTACAGTATTGTTGTATTGTATTATTGTATTATTGAAAGTATGTCCAAGGTTTCCTAAAGGCGGTGGTGCACCTGTGTGCACAGGGAGTCAGAGTGCCTCACCCAGCATTGTTCAGGTTGATCGCATTTTAAAAGGCTTATAATTCAGACTACATATTCACATCGCGTTAAAAGATCAAAGCACAAGTTTGGTCACTGTTCAACAGGATCAAAACTTCTCTTACACTGTACTGTGGACTGTGTAACACTACAGAAGCCGTGCATTTACATTACATTGTAAATCATTTTCCCACAGAAACAATCACTGTATAGTAATTTTCATGCTCAACAAAGGCTGGAGCATCGGCTCTGTTTACATGATACCTATCTTACACTGAAATGATTTCCCATGTTTTATCAAAAACCTCCATTTCAATCTCAATTTCAGCAGCCATCAAAGCACTCAAAGTGCTAAAGGCTTTGACTTTTATCTTATAAGGAGGGGCTGCTTAATTGGCATCAGACCTATTAGTATTGACCTGGTCAGTGAAAGGCATGCAGTGTACTATAGATTTTCAAGCAGGGAAAGCCACCAGTGCAGGCAACTTTAAGTATTTCACAGTAAATCCCAATCTCATGAAGTACCCTTAGCCAGATCCCCTCTGCTATTGCAGACAATGTGCCCTTGCTCTAAGATGGACTATTTTTAGTGGTCGAAAGCTCTTTGATCAACCCAGTTTCTAAAAGTCGATTGTTTCATTAGTACTGGACAACTCAACAAAGCATTGGTGCGGCAGACATAATTTCCTTTCGGAATCTAGTAAGGGTATTTACGATGGCGTAGATAATGAGTGTCAGGAAACAGGGAACGGTTTTATCACAGGACTAAATGGCTCAATATTCCAGCTGCACTTCAGCAGCTTAGTCAGTATATTGCAAACACTAATGAAGGTTAAATTAATAAGCAATCAAAACGATTACATGTACATCGGCAACTTTATAGTGTTTCCACCACTCAACTGAATAGCAAAAACATTAACTATGCGCTATTGACCTGATATCTGTCTGTGTGTAATGGACCTACACAAACAGCAAGCAGCAGAAGATTGAGAAGCAAACTAATCTTCACAATGAAAAGTAATTCAGCAGTGGGATTAAAGGATAAGACAGCAATTTTATCAATGACATTCGTCATACTGACACCAATTATACAATTCAGAATTCATTTTTCAAAGAAACAAGCATTGAAAGATCATACGGTGTGAACTGCACCAAGGTTACTTATGACTTGTCTTGTACTACGTGGACTCAACCGAGTGTTGTAACGAGCAGAAATTTATCAACACTCCATAAAAGCAATTTGTTTTCTTTGGCAGACTCTGTTGCCACTGTTGATGGAAGTTGTGCAGATATTAGGAAATGACAATCTCTACATCTTTGAAAGCCACATCCAGAACCAATGCATTGAACACAAATTATCCATGTGGGTTCGCTGATTCTCTGCCCAAAATCTCTACACATGCTGGTCCCTCTCCTTCACCCCCGGAGTGCATGACTGAATACATTCAGGCTGCTGGGGCTAGATCTCATTCCTCAAGTTGGGGAACCGCTTTAATAGTTTATTGGCCTGTTTTGGCAGCAGCTGTCCTCCCTGGCCAAGAGTTTGCTGCTTTGCCTTTTCTCTCTGTGCCTAGAAATGCAGACATAAAAAAAAATTATTACTGTGCAAAGTAAAAATATAACATTGTTATCACAAGATCAGCAAATATCTTCTCTATAATAACAACTAAATGTAATTCACTGATTATTAACTGAAAATAACTATAAAACTAACTAAATATTGCAGGCTTTAACATTTCTGACAAGACTGAACAAGGTAACTTGGCTTATTGACTATTAAAACTGACAAAGTGGAAAATGACAGACAACAACAGTCAGTGAAGAACAAGCAGGAAATAGCAGCTCAAATAGGAGATGACTGTTTGTACGAACTCCTCCCAAAACAGGAAACAAATTATTCTTGCCATTCTTCCTAATTGCCCGTTCACATATCTCCATGAGTGCCATGTTTAATTAAGACCAAAACATTCTGGGCCCATTACAGCAACAAAGCCAGGCGGGTGGGGTTAAAGGACCTCATAACTGCAGTCTCGCACAATTTTACTGTACCTGAGCCTTTTCTATACATCTGTAGAATGAAGATATTTCGCTGGAGCACACAGTGTTGTTGAAGTCATTCTGCTTCCAGCAAGCCATCAATATTGACATCTCTGTGATACAAGTGGCCTCTGCAAAAAAAAGTGTAAAATCTCAGTTGTAGAATGAAGCCAGCTGTGGAAATTAGTGTCTGCAGTCGGTTATAAACAAAAACTTGCTGCAAGAGCTACTGAAGCCACACAGCTAAAGGTCACACAATGAAGGTCATACTTCAAAACATGCAGAAAGGTTTTCTCTCAACAACGGAGATGTGGTTTAACTAATCAGACCATAGTAACACAGACATCAGTAACATCACAGATACGACCTTGTTCCTAGTACATGGAAGAGATTTCGGTGTGAGTGAAGGCTGTGCCTTTTGTAGCTGGTTTCAGAAAAGATCCTTGTTTTTTTGGGTTAATCTGTGTTTTTTTTCCCCCCATAAACTTGAAACTGAATTCAATTACTCTGTAATGGACTGCCATTTTCAGTACTTGCAATTCAATTTCATTTTAACATAACACACACTGAGGTCACACTTTTCACAAATCTGACAGCGTGAGAAACCTTTGTACCCTTCAGAACAGACTGAAGAGCTCAAGCTGGAAGCTGTTTTTGGGTGGCCTGTCCATATATTTTGTATGTTTGATTAAACATACAAAATATAAAAGAAGCTTCATGCAAATACATGATGACATAACTGTAGCTGAAAGATCTGGTTGTTAGGGCACAGTTTTTATGCTTAAATGAAACAGTAACCCTGTAAAATTTATGAGATTATTTAAATAAGACATTTCCAAGGAAGGCATCTTGTTGTAAATCATAATCTAAACTTACATAGAACTACATTTACATTTACGGCATTTAGCTGACGCTCTTATCCAGAGCGACTTCCATGTCCTAATTACAGGGACAGTCCCCCCTGGAGCAGCTCAGGGTTAAGGGTCTTGCTCAGGGACCCAGTGGTGGTAGTGCCAGAGGTGGGATTCAAACCTGGGACCTCTTGAGCCACAGGTCCATAGGCAAGTATCCTACCACTAGACCACCACCGCCCAGAACTACAGATCTACATGGGTTTCCAACAGAATAATGAACTGTGTAGGTTGTTTTTCTGGTTCATTATGTTGCTTTTCATTCATCTTGTTTTATCTGATGATGCTTCAAACGGAAGCGTAAATGTTGGACACGACTGAATCACATGGCTGGGCTGTTCTTGTACTTGGGATACAAGCAAACACGCAACAGTGATGATAAGAGTGAGTGTGATTTTGTGTGGTTCTGATCCATCTGTCTTGATTTGTTTATGTGGTGCTGACAGCTTTCTCGCTGATTTTCTCAGTGTGTGTGTGTGTTTGTGTGTTAGTGCTGACCCCTTTTCTCTGGTTTTCTCACTGTGTGTGTGTGTGTGTGTGTGTGTGTGTGTGTTAGTGCTGACCCCCTTTCTCTGGTTTTCTCTCTGTGTGTGTGTGTGTGTGTGTGTGTGTTAGTGCTGACCCCCTTTCTCTGGTTTTTTGTTGGTCACTTCGTTCTTCAGGCGGAGCGGTTTGTTTGGTTTTAAAACGGGTCTCCCGCGCTCTCTGCTCAGCAGGCGCCTCAGCAGCGCCTCCACCCCGGCGCCCTGCACCGCCATCCTCGCTCAGCGACTCTCAGACTGGAACAGACTCCGAACAGTTCCTGAACCTCGGACAGACCAGTCGTCCGCAGCGGACACTCACTCTCTAGCACCACACGCGCGCCGCCATTACTGCCGTATGACGAGCGCGCGGTCGCTTTGGTTACGCTGACGGCACTGTCGCAAATTGTCGTAAATCCGCGTCCCACCTGCTGAGATCAGGAGCAACTTCAAAATCTGACAACTGTGTTGTTTATTACACCCTATAGTTTCGGTTCGTTCATTCATCAAGTATCTATCTATCTGTCTGTCTGTCTGTCTGTCTAATCCAAATCACAGCCCTTGAATCCAAGAGCCTCTGCAGCGTGACTTCTTTAAACATGAAATTTGTACAATATTCTGTAAGAAGTACAGGTAACACAGGTAACATTGCATGAAATGAAGATGCAGTGTGTGGCTGAGCATATTCTTGCTGTAACATGCAAGGCCTGTACAGAAAAAAGACATGTGGATGGCAGTATATGTCGCTTTTAAACCTGTAAATACCTTTCAGCATTAATGGTGTCTTTCCAGAACGGCATGTTGTCTATTCCATCAGCACTATGCACCTCCATGCCATGGGAGATACAGTCTTTTGAACGGAATGCAATTACAAGGTGAAAGGTCCCTCTGCTTCAAATTAGATTTGTCTGAACACAGAACAGTTTTCCACTTTGCTTCAGTTCGTATTAAAGAAGCTTTGAACTTGAGAAAACGTTTCTGGATTTTGTTCACATATGGCTTTTTCTTTGCAAGCTTTAACCTGCATTTGTTGATGGCACGTTGAACTGTGATCAAAGGCATTGATTTTTGGAAGTTTACCTAAGCTAATGCAGAGATTTCCATGACAGAATCATTCCTGCTTTTGATGCAGTGCCACCTGAGGGCCCGAAGATTAGGGGCATACAGTATTGATTTTTGGGCTTGTCCCTTGTGTACAGAGATTTCTCTTTTGATGATATTATGGACTGCAGATGATGAGATACTCTTCTTAAGTCTAAGTCTTAACAATTTTAGACTCTGCCTCTCAAAAATGCTTTTTTTTAAATAACTGGTCATGTTTCTAAAAAATAAAAGGGGCAGTGATGTCCTAGTGGTTAGGATGTTGGCACTAGGATCAGAGGGTAATGGGGTCGAGCCCCCAGATCAGAAGGTTGCTCTGAAGTTCCCTTGAGCAAGGTACTGTCCCCATCACTGCTCCCCGTGCGTGTGTATAAGATAAATGCAGAGGCTGTATTTTGTTGTGGTTCACTGTGTGCTGTGCTGTGCTGTGTTTCACAATGACAAATCGTCACTGTCACATTTTATTTACATTTTACACAGCTTTCCGATTTGTTTTTTTGAATTGTAGTTTTAAGATGTTAACCTGGAATAGAGTAAATGATTTCTTTTTTTTAAATGAGTGGTTGTTCCAGTATTTCAGTGTTAGGACTGGTGTATGTGAACATCAAGGATGATGCACACTTTCCACTGGGTTAGTCAGCCAATAAAGAGTAGCCCCACAGCTGGAACACATTATAATGTAGGACAAGCCTGAACAAACATGTTCCTGCACACCATAGCAACATTGCCAAGTAAGGAGGTGTAACCACGTGGAGAAAGGTAATTACAACTTGTGTGGACTACCAGACGAGTTATGGAAAATATATTTAAACTCTACACTCATCAATATATGATGACATTAAAACTGCTTGGATGAGTAAAGATTCCAGTGTTAATTTAAATCAGTGTATTGCGATATTGATGTTTATTTACAAGCTTAGGAATTTAGCTGAAGTTTTGGCATAAGTTTTCATGTCACATTATTTCACACATACTTGCTGTCACTTTAACTGTTTTTATTGTTCCAGCTAATTTAGTAAAAATGTTCTGTTTGTGAAAAGTTTGCAGACACACGATTATGTAATATATCCTCAGATATCAACCTGAAAAAAAGAGTTTGTCCTTTTGTGCAGTACAGCCTCTACTCTTCTGGGAAGCCTTCTTGTTGGATTATTGTGGTGATTGCTTTCAGCCATGACACGGTATGTGAGGTCAGTTACTGATGTGGGTTGAGTTCTGAATTACAAATGCCACTCCAACTCATCCCAGAGGAGATCCACTGCTCCACAGCCAGTGTGTTGTGTTGTGCGCGTGTGTGTGTGTGTGTGTGTGTGTGTGTGTGGTGTCAGGGGGGCTGGAAGAGAAGCTTTATACCTATATAACTGATGCTATGCATTGGACATGACCTTAGACTCATGTGCAGAGATTCCATCTTGTGATGATCTCGTTCTAATGGTCACTGCTTTTCTCTGGAGATTATAAAAGTTTTGTGTGCACTTTATTAAAAAATCTGTATATTTACAATTAATGCACAATAAAGTGGCTGAACATTCTCTTTAGGATTTGTATGTAATGTGTACTTGTGAAAATCTGCTGGACTGACACAGATTATTAGCATAAGTCATCCTGCCTGCACAGGGATCTACATTTGTGCAAAATGCTTTTCAAGGTCCTCAGAGAGTCTATATCATTTGCTCCTTCAGCTGGAGTGTGTGTGTAAATATGAAAATGGGGGTGCAGCTGTGTGGCTATAAATCCTGCATGCATGCAGGTGAAGCAGTGTAGCAGAGGGCATGCTGGACCCTCAGGAAAGAGTGCAAGACAAGTCAGGACTCTTTTAACTATTCACTTATTTTCACTTATAAATAACTTGATCTTTTTAAAGTTACGTCTAACTGCCTCCTCCCCCACCTTTTCAATGTCAAGGTTTCCTTGAAGGTATGATTTCTGCTGACGAGATGAGCTGCACCAGGTTCCTGCATTCCACTAAACAGCAGCTCATTCTCAGGACGGCTCTGGTATTCTGTCTGTGTCTCTGCATGCTTTGTGTAACATAGCAAATACTTTTACCTGCTGAGAAAATGTTAGAAATGTCGCAATGTTTGGAAGTGGTCATGGGTGTTTTGTAACCATGATATCAAGTTGATATCGTTTTACTTATGAAGCATCATGTGCTCCAGGGATTTACAGAAACATTTTTACAGGAACCTTCACCCAGGCTTAAACATTCTCCTTCATTGAACATTGTAGAAGAAGCAGAACATGCTGCACATTGATGCACTTCATGCAAGTTAAACCAGGCCCTCCCTATCCCCACCACACTAATAATAGAGTTCTTTGTATGACAACAGAAGAACCATCTGTTTTCTAAAACAGGGATTCTAAAACCAGGAACCTCTTTTAGTGTTAGAAAAGTTCCCATGCCAACTCATCAAACACTGACACATCAAGCAAATATGCAGCTTTTTTAAAGAATTACCCTTGGTTATTATCTAGTCGTAAGGAGCTTGTTATCTAGTAGGAATGAGGAGTTTGCTTACATTTGTTTAAAAGTGAGCAGTATATGTTCCATCATTGTGGTTAATTTTGTCATGATAAGCTTTAATCCTTGTACGAATGTATCATGAATATTATCAGGACTGAAGAACCTTCTTTTTTATTTTTTGTATTCTAGTGTATGTATTTTAAGTATTTTTTGTACTCTAGTGTAAAATACTCCAGCTCTTTTTGTATTGCAGACTGTAAAATGCTACTTTTATGCCCTGATTGTAGAGAAAAGCTTACCGTTTTGTCCAGCATACTGGGTAAAAAGCTTTTTTTTTTTTGCAGTTCAGAATAGTTTTTTTGAATGTGGATAGAAAAAGGTATTTTTGCAATGGATACAGCAAAAAGTTCATTTTTTACAGTGTTGCAAAAAGTTTACATTTTGTACAACTCAGGAAAAAATATTATTTTGGATAAAGGTTTGTTATAAATTTTCTAACTGAAGTATTAGTGTAGTATATTAGTTCTTATCAAAGTTGATAGCCTGTCTCAGAACGAGTGTTACGTTACTTTATGTCATATAAAAATAACAAAAAAAAAGCATTTTTAAGAAAGGTGTTTAAAAGCCTACAAGCTAATTCAGTGTTTGGGGTATGTGGAGGTATGTGAGATACTGAAAAGTGGAATGCTGGCAGAACCTTTTGGTGTGTGTTGTCTGCCAGAAACAATGAGTGGCCCTTGCTGAACTCTGACCTCTTTTGCACCAGTTTGTTCAACTGCCCTAAAGCCAGTGGCCTGTAAACAGAAACTTTTCTAGAGAGTTTTTGTTCGTTTTTCGCCTTCTCTGAGGCTGTGCCTTATAAATCATTCCTCAAGACTATTTATTTCAGACTTCATTTAGAAAGCCTGACTAAGCATTTTCATGAAAACTGAGCTATTGAACTGCAGGCAAGTGTAACAAACAGAAGTTGTCTTGTGTGTCCTCTATGGTCATGGGGTTACCTGTTTAGTTCAGGTCTTTCTACACCCCCAGCGCCATCAAAACACCAAAACACCGCTTGGTCACTTTACTACTTGTTTTATGTTTACATTTATGGCATTTTAGCAGATGCTTTTACCCAGAGCAACTTCCATTTTTCAGATTACAGAGACAGTCTTCCTGTAGCACACTGGGATTCAGGGTTTTACTCAGGAACCCAGTGGTTGTGCTGCTGGAGATGGGACTCCATCCAGCGCCCTCTCGGCCCATAGATCTAGACAGACATGACCCTTGTTCAATATACAGTGCATGAGAGCTTATTTAACCAAAAACACTTTCTTTACCTCTGGATTACAGAGAACAACCCCCCGCCGCCCCTTTAGGACATTTCTCCTGTCGTTAGCTTAGTTAGGCTGAAGAATGGTTCAAGGCACTCACTAATTATATTAAGCTGGTTCAGCTGTGCATATTTACTCAGTGGATAACACTTCATAAACACAGCACGCACAGTAGAGAAGAGAGCTCTGTCCTCCTATTGTTTCTCAGAGTGGATAAGTGTTCGCCTCACTACACTGTAAACAGAATCTGAAGAACTCACCAGTCTCAAACACGAAAGGTCTCACTGTTGCAAAAACTAAACAACTACAAACCAGACACATGCCCTCCCACATACATGTGTGTGAACACTCTTAGTCACATTTGGTTGATTTTCTAAAAGAAAATAAGTTAACAGATTTTCAACACAGAATAAACAAAGATTATGCAAAGAAACAAAGAATATCCATTATGTTAATATTTAGGTTTAGTTTTTAAAATTGTTTTGGAATATTTCTTGTTTTATGATTAATATGTTTTCAGTACTTTGTTACAAAACACTAAAATGATGATTATGACAATTACTATTATTATTTTTAGTAGTAGGTGTAGTTGTAGTATTAGTACAAGTATTAGTATTAATATTAGTATGAGTAGCAATATTGTGCCTTAGCATAAGTATTAGTATTAGGGAGGAAAGTGGAGTGGTTAGTATGCAGGGAGTAGAGGTGATAAAAGTGGAGGAGTTTAAATACTTGGGATCAGCAGTTCAGAGTAACGGCGAGTGTGGAAGAGAGGTGAAGAAGAGAGTGCAGGCAGGTTGGAATGGGTCGAGAAGAGTGTCTGAAGTGATGTGAGACAGACAGGTACCAGCTAGAGTAAAAGGGAAGGTTTACAGGACAGTAGTGAGACCAGCTATGCTGTATTGGTTGGAGACGGTGGCACTGACGAAAAGGCAGGAGGTGGAGCTGGAGGTGTCAGAGTTAAAGATACTGAAATTTTCATTTGGTGTGACGAGGATGGACAGGATTAGAAATGAGTATTTTAGAGAGACAGCTCAGGTTAGACGTTTTGGAGACAAAGTTAGAGAAGCAAGGCTGTGTTGGTTTGGACATGTCCAGAGGAGAGATGAAGATTATACTGGAAGGAGAATGTTGAAGATGGAGCTGCCAGGAAAGAGGAGAAGAGGAAGACCAAAGAGGAGTGGTTGGTTTGAAGAAGGAAGATGTAGATTACTGGAAGAAATGGAGTTGGTTGATCTGCTATGGCGAGCCCTAAACGGGAGCAAGTCAAGTCAAGTAGGATTCAAGTAGGAGCAGCTGAAAGAAAAGGAAGAAGAAGAAGCATAAGTATTAGGATGGTGGTCTGGTTGTAGGATACTCACCTATGGATCAAGAGGTCACGGGTTAAATCCTAGCTTTATCACCACCTTCAGTGGATTCCTAAGCAAAACCCTAAACTCCAGTGTGCTCCAGGGAGACCATTTCTGTAATCAGGATATGGAAGGCTCTGGATAGGAGCATCTGCTAAATGTCATAAATGTAAATGTGTTAGGAAAGTAGCAGTGCTGTATGATTGAAGACACCAAGCATTGACAGTAAACTTGACTAAAGGCACTTTGAGGAGGCTCCACACAGACAGGATGACCATCAGTTCATTCAGACAGCCCTGGGTGACTGGGCAATGGCACGCTGATCTATAGTTTCAGATAATGAATGATAGCTGATGATAGATGATAGAATGATGACGATGTGACTTTGTGGTACTATCTTTCAGAAGAGCATGAGGGAGGGAAAGAGATTACACAGACTATGTTTGTACTATGTATATATAAAAATGCCTAATGCTAAAGTAAGCTGAATGTGACTGTGTATAATGTATTGTTTTGAATCATTCATGTCTGTAAAAGAAATGAAACAGTGCAGTTCTATACAGCTGATAGTTTGTGCTGCATGGTACACACGAATTAATGAGCACTCCAGGGACATGTTCTTCATGTAGTTTGGATTTGGAAGTGCCAAAATGAAATCATTTGTCATTTTTTCTGCACCTTTTGTCTAATTCAATTGTGTAGGTTCTTATGTTTTACCTTGATTTTAGAAAAGACACCAATATCATTATAACAGGCTTTCTGTTGCACTGACACGAACACCACTGGCTTGACAGTAATGATATGCCGAATTTCATTAAGGAGTCCTTGGTAGAAGCCTTTGTGGCTTTGATTACTTTGACTTCTTTCATGTCACACCACTCGTACATAATAGATCTGTGCTAATAATGCTTTATTTGCTTTCTCCTGTCTTTAATATTCATTGTGCAATTTAGACTACATTATGATAAAATGTCAGTTTTCATGGTGGGGAGAGCTCCTGGGGGATGAATGTTTAATGAAGCTGTTCTGGCGGCTGTGTGGGTACTGTGGGTACAGGGGGTTTGAGGGGGTTCTTTTGAGCTGGGTGAACTGGCAGATCTGAAACACTCCCAAGCCCCCACACCTTCCTCCCCCTCTCTCTCTTTCTTTGGCTCTATTTGACCCCCCATTAAGCTGAGCCACACGCCCCAGCTGTCGAGTACAGGAAAGGAAAACCCAGGAATACTGTTTACAGACACACTCCATATACATATACTAAATTGTATATATAAATATACATATGGAAACAGTTTTTGTTCCTTATTTCTTTAGTATTTTAGATTTTTTACAAATATTTTTAAACTTACGATTAAGATCCTTTCCCTCATTTTGGATAGATATCTATTCTAATTTGTTACAGAGACAATTGTGCATGCACAGTGTTTATATACTGCATATGCACGCTTGTGCAAATGCTTGAAGAATCTCTAAATATTCATTTATATGAAAAACATGATTTCATTTGTATAACCTTACCTGCTATTGCCACACATTTATAATGCCAATACGAATTCTGTAATGGCAGCAATGTTCAGTGCTACATACCTGCTCTGTTTAAAGACCCATCGAGGACATGTTGTTCTGTTGTATATGAGCAGTTTTATGCCAAAACTTTCTCGTATTATACATTTTTTGTTGATTGTCTAAGTGAAAATAAATACACATTGCCTCAAGAAAACCAGTCTACACATCTGATGCACAAATACTGTTTCATTGACTCATTTAATATCTCCATGCTGAAAAAATGTATATCATAAAATCTTAAATGTGTGGAGACTATGGAACATGGAAACTTTACAAGAAGAACCTTCCATAGCTGCCAGTGTTTAACACGTGCATTTTTGGCTGATGGATCTCAGCACATATCCAAGTTGCACTTTCTGCATCTTTGCACAGATCCATACTTTTTGTTAACAGTGTTACAAAACATTTTTTTGTCATCTAAATGTGTCCCAAAAAAAGTACCCTATGTCGTTGTAGTACGTTTAACACTTTTTTAAGTGTTTAAGTGTTCATTTTTAACAAAATTATGCCTTTTATATTTCTGTCTCCCACATTTAGCACATTCAGGCTCACTGTATGTGCTGTACATGGCTGAGCTGACAATGATTTTGATATTGAACTAATAGAATTACATGAGAATCAGCCAACTCTACAGGATATCCCTGCCTGTTTATCAGTATAACTAATGGGTGGATTCTATTTAGCTTCACACACATCAAGCACTCAGTCCTGACAAAACGCTCAGCCACTTAAATCTATACTATTATGAGACGCTCAGCTCCATTTAATTTGATTAGGGCAATGGAAGATAAAAATAATGCCACAGAATAATTTCCTGACGGTTGATGTTCAGCTTTCATCACAGTGATCTTCTTCTTTCTGCACTGGGCTTTCTCCTTGGCCATTGACAGCATGACAGTGTTTTTGTACAGCATGATCGTTATAAATCAACCACATTACTCAATCTAATTTTAATTTCCCACTGGTACAGTGGATTGACGTCATGAGACAATGTCCAAAGTTTAGGGAGAAGAATTGGTTGTCCTTTGAGGAGAAATAAAAGCATAGAGACAGGAACGGGAGAGAGAGAGAGAGAGGGAAAGAGAGAGAGAGAAAGAGAGAGAGAGAAAGAGAAAGAGAGTGACAGAGGGAGTGTCTAGGCCTGAGGAGCACTGTCTGGAATTGTGAATTGATTAATGCAGGGTGAATCCATTAGCTAATGAAGTCTGTCTGGACAGGAGTGCATTTTTCAGAGGAATTACCTCATTGCTTTGTCCCACATCTTTTGATTTCTTTCATCGTATCTGCTCTTAGTGCCAGTAATATATCTACTTTTTTTCAGAGTCTATTATTCCTGTTAGTGAGGATTCAAGGATTTCCCTTCATTCAAATATTCAAGGCATAAAAACAGAGACAGTCTCTCCAGGTCTACTGTTATTTCTATGGCTTAACGCAAATCTAATGAACCCATTCATCTTCACATTGCTTCTTCCTCTGTCTGCATTAGCGTGAGGAATATTCTCATTATAAGCCAGCAGACAGAGAGCGTACATGAACTGAAGTGAGAAAGCTCAGCCTTGGGTTGTGGCCTCTGTTCACTCCCGTGCCTCCTTTTTCAGGATGTCTTTGCTTCATGTAATTAGATTGTTTTTAATTTAATCTCCTCAGTAAATGACTTATTTGTTATCACAAGTATTCAGTGTCAGGACAAGTTAAAGAGGAATCCATTTCCTTTGACCTGAAAGCATATTAAATTTAATTCAAATGATTTGACATTAAAATGATTTCCGTGTTTACATGTGATCTAGTTTTGACTGGGCATGAGCTTTGAGTGTATGAATTTTGAAAATGCTCAGATTTGCCTGGAGTAGGCCTGGCGTAGGCCTGGTGTGCAAACTGCTTAACTCCTCTCTTCTGTAATTTGAGTTTACAAACATGAATCTGACGTCAGCTTTGACGCTATGATGTGCTGATTGGGTGAGTGGATTTATTTAGCAGGGAAGCCTCAGCAATGGCCAGTGGAGATGTATAATGATTGTTCCTGTTTGGCACTACACACACACACACACACACACACACACACACACACACACCATATAGTGTGTCATTTTTGTTTGTTTCAGAGTTGATTCCTGAATTTGACACAACAGTGATGATATGAAAGACAACAGTTAAGTAACATTTTAAAATACCAAATTATAATACATAATATTCTAAATCCATACATATGATATAACTGCTAGGTGCCAAACATTTAATGATGGAATAGCAGTTTTAGAACCAGTGTGTTGGGATTGAACTACAGACACCAAGAATAACCTCACAGCGCCCCTGCTGACCAACTGGAAAATGTAACAGTAACCCCCCCCCCCCCTTCTTTTCATCTTTCAGTCCTGCTTCTCTTTAACCTCCTTTGAACCGTTTATTTTCTCTCTCGCATCCAAAAAGCCAGCACACTAATTTTACTTATTCATTCATTTTTAATGTATCTGACTAGAACAGAACCGTCACATCTGTTTAAACTCATCTGTTTGTCCAGTTAGCACAGCACATTCAGTGTTATCACATATTTGACACAAATAATGACACAAATGCTCAGAAAAATCTCTTTCTGTAATTTCAACAGCCAGGAAAGCATCGCTTACAGTACATGATGATAGCCTTGCAATACTGTCCACTTAATGAACAAACATCTCTCAAACTTAGTACTGGTGGCTGAACATTTACTCAGAAATCATTAGAGAATGCACAACTCATTTATTATTTAAAGGGCTCAGTATGATCGTTGTGCTTTAAAATCAATACAAATCAGTTCACCTGAGTAAAAAAAAAAACATGTACATTAAGGGGGCATATCCTTCATTATTCTTGTACAGTAATCCACTTTTTTATACTATTTGTTCTGATTTGAGTAACAAAAGCAACCATCATTTATTCTTACTTGACCCTCATTATTCCTAAGAATACAACAAGCTGTTTTTGTTACTGTACCTTTAAAATTGATATATTAAATGCTTTGCTGTGACTGGCCGAGCTTACTGGTGTCTTATTTAAAAAGCATTCATGCCAGAAACAGCCAAAACACCCCTGAAAAACAAGTGAAGGCTGAACTGACAGACAGATCTAAATTTATAGTTTTTGCCTACTTAACTAAAATAGACAAATATGTATCAATTTATATTTATATCTACACAAAGTACTTACATAGTAAAAATTATTTACAAATATATATTGAACATTATACATACATAATGTATGTATACATAATGTATATATTTTTACATCTTTTTTTCTACTGTTGGTGTGACCATTCTTAGCACGTGTGTAACTATGCATGAGATAAATGCATCTTTAATCTTAGATCAAGATTCTATACATGAGTTATATGTACTGTGGAGTGACTGTTATGTTTTTGTTTCCTTAATATAAATTCTCTGAGAATGACTAATAATAATTTGCAGACTCAAACAACCAGTAAACCTGACAGTTAAGAGATAGGTTAACTCAGGTGTGTTTGAGCAGGGAAATTTCCAAATTGAGCTGTACACTAGCACTCATGTACCAGATTAGAACCCCCTATCTGAATCTGAGGGTCTTTACAAGAGGACAAAGATTTTATTTCCTTACTCTCGTAGCCATATAACTTACAGTTCAGCTCCATATTAATTAGTAAATCAATTACTGAAGTTACTGAACATTAAGCCTTGATAATAAAAAATTAATAATAAACTAGGGAGTCTAGTGAAGTAAGTAAGCCTTGGGTTTAATTTGTTAGAGATACAGAAAGAATGCGAAAACCTTTATGCAGCCAGTGTTTTGCTTTTCTTAAAACTTTGAATAAACGATGTCCTCATTGCACATTCCTCTTCTTTACTGAGACAGTCCTGTTGCCAAAATGGACCACCCACTAGAGCCGCTGTCCCTGGTGCTGATATGAAGCTTGAAGCGCGTGTGTGTGTCTGTGCGCGAGGTGTTTCTCTGCACGGGCATTCGTGTGTGCACGATGCGCATGGGACAGTGAGAAGGATCACTCCTGAGTGCCTGAAGATTGTGTTTCTACTCTGATGTTGTCTGCAGGCTAATTGTCGACAGATGAGCTTTGGGCAGCTTTAGGACTTAGAGAGCATTATGAGCAGAGCAAGAGGGAGGGTGAGCCTGCATCTAATGTGCATGAGAGAGGAAGAGAGTGGAAGGCAGAGAAGAGGAATGAGGAGAGGAAGAAAGAATAGTTAGTTGCAGAAGAAAAATTCAATAGATGGAAAGCGGATAGAGAGAAAGGAAGAGAGAGAGAGAGAGAGAGAGAGAGAGAGAGAGAGAGAGAGAGAGAGAGAAAGGGCACAGTGTGAAATGGTAGAAAGAAGGAGAGAATGATGAATAAGAGAGAAAGATAGAAAGAGAGAGAGAGTGGAGGAATGCACACACATGCATCAGTGGACAGAATCAGTGTGGCTGTGCTGACTCAAGAGCATCTAGAGGCTGGAGTCTGCTTCCCTTCTGCTGAGGAGAGCTACACTTACACTCCACGTTCTCTCTCTCTCACTCTCACACACACACACACACACACACACACACACACACACACACACACACACTCCCGCGGCAGGAAGACAGGGAGACAGAGGGGGCGAGAGAGGAGAGAGAGAGAGAGGAGAAAAGAGACGTGCGTGAGGAGACACTGGGGAGACTCAATTTACCGGCAGCCATGGCAGATACGGGTGAGTGCCTAACATGCTTAGTCAGTTCTTTTCTGTAACACTCCAGTCTGAGCTAATATGCTTAGCAGCATGTGTGTCTCAGGCTATGGATTTGCTGTTATGTGTTGTATGTGTTGTGTGTTTGTGTGTGTGTGTGTGTGTGTGTAATGATAATGTAATATTGTGTGTGTGTGTGTGTGTGTGTGTGTGTGTCAGTGTGTGTGTGTGTGTGTATATTCTAAGCATGTGAGAATACTTTAAGAAAGCAGACATTTTGAACTACTCTTGGCTCCTTCAGCCTTATCTAGAAAAGGTCACATTCAGAGTTGTGATAGCTGTCCAGGTGGGCGAGGTGCTGGTGGTGGGGGTGGAGGAGGAGAGTGGTGTGGGGAGTGTAGACCCAGCCTGTGAGTGTTTAAAGTGGGCCATGCTGAGATCCAGCCTGCCCTGGCTAATGACATCCTCAGGGGGCTCTGTCACTCTAATTCTCTAACTTGGTTCTTGTCTGAGAGGGGAGAGGGGGATAGACTGGTGAAAAGGGGGTAAATGTTACCAGGTAGAGAGGTTTGAAGTATAAAGAGCTTGCTGAGATATTGAAGTTGTATCCTAATAGCCCCCCCTGCCATGTATTTCTATTTTCACTCTTCTTATGGGATTATGGGGGGAGATTACTCTCTCTCACTCTGTCTCTTTCTCTGTCTCTCTCTCTCTCTCTCTCTCTATCTCTCTTTTTCTTGGCTCTATATTTTTACAAGAACAAACATAGTTTTAGTACATTTTCACCTTTACAACAAAATGTTTAGCCTCCAAAAGCATTGCTCCAAAATTCTTTATAGTAAAATGTAACTAAACAAGCATGCACTGTAAGGAGAGTTTACTGTCTCCTACAAAGTTCTTTTATTAATTTTGATTCATCACACAAAGCAATGATATTTAGAAGCTGAACCGCTTCCATCTGATTTCCATCTCCTTTCATTCTCCACCCCAAAGATAGGAAGATGCATTGTGTGAGATACCCCAGTGATAAGAGGAAGTCAGAGAATTTCAAACAGGTGCTGAGCAGTGCAGTGGGAAGGAACTTGAGCAATTGAAAGGTTCCACATATTTAACGACCAACGTCTGTATGTGGGCACACAAATTAACTGTTGTCTAATGCAGAAACTTGCAACAGATATATTCCACATTCCAACACTTAAATACAAATGTGCCAAACAGGGTTCTTGAGAGAGCAGTGCCATAAGTAGTGCTTTTGATTCCCTGAAAAACATTTCAGTGTAAACAACTGTAGATGGGATGTTTAAGTGTGAAGAATATTTGTAAAATGTAAAGATCATATCATAATGTGAAGGTTGCTGCTGTGCACAGGCAAAAGGCCAAAATCAAGTTCAGATACCATTGATAACTTTTAGGAATGTGTTGAAAGGGAGGATATTTCCAAAACTGGAGCTCCAAAGTAAAGCTGGTGCTGATCTGTCTTGTGACTAGATTGAGAACATTGTTTATGCGTTGTACTGATGCAATGGCCTTGGAAAGACCCCTTTAGCTTTAGCTTATGTTATGATGGAATGTGTGCATTTTTCAGTGAGACTTATTCAGAGATACAACAGTGTTCGTCGGGAGTCAAACATCATGAATACGAATATGAATGCTATATTGTTTGCAGACTCCCTGACTGAGGCTTTGAAGGCCATCACTGTGAGCACAGAGCTGGTAGAGGAGGAACTTAAGCCTCATATGGACACCCTGCTGAACCTCCTGCTGGAAAAGAGTGAGTCTTTATATCCATAACCACATCCCATGGTCAAGAATTCTCAAATAAACAGCATTAGCTCCAACAGAACAAATTAGTCTACAAAATATGCCACATGTAAATGACATTATACCTTAACAGCTGTTAAAAGAAGAAATTCATGTTTGTATTTGTGTGTGTGTGTATAATGTGTGTGTTACAAGAGGATTGTAAATGGCCACCCATGAATTACTCTTTAATCCTGTCATGAACTAATGATGCCCTATGTGTGTGCTAACGTGCGTTGTGTTTATATGTGTGTGTTTGTGTAAGCAAAATCCAATGAAGAGGGTAGCAATGGGGAAGCTTAACTTTTCTCCAGTTGATCCAGGATAGACACGATACAATAGATGGGTAATCTGCCTATACGTTTTTTAGAGAGAGAGAGAGAGAGAGAGAGAGAGAGAGAGAGAGAGAGAGAGAGAGCAGAAGGCGAAGGTGAAGAGAGAGAGAGCAAGAGGCGAGAGGTGGAGAGAGAGAGGAGGCGAGAGAGTGAGAGAGAGGGAAGGAGAAAGGAGGTGAGAGAGAAGAGTCGGGAAGTGGTTAATCTCACCTGTAATGTTTTAGCAGATGTTGCTGGCTGTCACATTCTTAGTGATTTTAGATGGCAAATGCGTCTAAAAATGGAAGGATACAGACTCCCTCGGAAGAACCCAACGTAAATGTTGCCATGGCAGCACAGCCCTGCTCTGACAGCTTGACCTGCCTCCGTGGCTGTTTGGAGTTTCTCTCGCTCTGTAATGAGAGATCCCCCTCAGCTTGGGCTGCAGTAGAGTTGAGGAGATCCCACTGAGAGCCCACTGCCAGAATGAGGAGTGTGAGCAGCAGAAAATACAGACGAGTAGAGGAGATGAAAGAGCTGCAGTAAGATGAAAGCAGAAGGAAGTCAGAGAGAAGTTGCATGATGATTTAATTTTGGCAGCAGGAGGTACACTGAGCCCCAAAGCCTATTTACAGAGACTCTACCTTTTTCTCCCTCACCAACCTGTAAAAGAATATCTATCTATCCAACTATCCATCAATCTGTCTTTCTATCTATCTGTCTTTCTTCTATCTATCTATCTATCTATCTATCTATCTATCTATCTATCTATCTATCTATCTATCTATCTATCTTTCTGTCTGTCTGTCTGCCTATTGTGCTCACATATCCTGCTCTCCTTCCAGAAAAAGGCACTGCAGAGCAGATTGCCTCCAGTGGAGTCCTGCCCACGCTGGCCCAGACCCTGAGAAATAAAGGCTCCCTCACATCACAGGTGACTTTGCTGGTTGCTGAGATGGCCAGAGAAGGTAATTCTTCTTCGTTGTACCAAATCTCTGTCATCCTCCATTCTCCTTTACTCTACTCCAGTCCTTTGCCATTCTATGTTATTGAAAGTGAAAAGTGAAAGTGAAAGTGACAACCCTTGTCATTGCGAGGTCACAGCACAGCACACGTGAAACACAACAAAATTGGACCTCTGCATTAACCCATGCAAACACTGTGCAGCAGTGGGCAGCTATTGAAAGCGCCTGGGGAGCAGTGACGGGGACGGTACCTTGCTCAAGGGTACCTCAGGGCAACCTACTGGTAAGGGAATCGAACCCACAATCTTCCAATGTGGGGGCAACTCCCTAACCACTAGGCCACCGCTGCCCCAAATACTGAGTATATGGTGAGGAGACATAGATGACAATAGCAGTCAACAGTTTTGACTCATTGTTGTTAATTACATGATATCAATTAACTTATAAATAATTGAAATGCTTTAATACAACATGCTGCAGCTTCAAAAGCAGGCAATGAAGCTGTGCTGAGAATGAGCAGCCAGGGTTCTAAAATGATTTAGAAAGCTGTGAAATGCCAAGTTCTAACTTTAGTGTGAATAGATGGGCTGGCCTGTTGTTGCCTCAAGAAGAGGACATATACGTAAATGCACTGGGAAGAAGCAGCACATTCTGAATTTGTAATGATATGCACATTTTGGTATGAACATTGGTCATCATTCTTTTATTTTTTAAACTGTAATTGTGCAATAAACTGTAAAAAAAAACTTCAGTGTACAGGATTTTTAATTATTCACTTAACAAAACAAGTTGATCAGGCCCACACAGTTTTTATATGATTATTTTTTGTTTGCTTGGGAACAGCTTGATTTGTAATGTGTATGCTTGGTTCTGACTGATGTGCATTCCTCATTTAGCTGCTGTAAGGGAGAGGTGTATTGATGCTGGGCTGGTGACCGCTCTGGTTCCTTTGCTGAACAGCTCAGACCAAGATCTACTGCTGCACACTGGCCGGGCCATTGGTCGCATCTGCTTCGACAACAGTGAGTGCGTTTGTTTCTCAGCTAATAGGCTTTTGTTAAAGACAAAGAGAATTGTTCATTGTAGGAAAACAAGCACATTTTTAAATTGCAAATGGTACTCATTCCCTCCTGTCTTCCTTCCATTTGATTTCTCTGATTTTTCACTTAATGCTTCTCTTCCAGTCTCCACCTTTCACTTTCCCCTCCCACACACAAGTATTTTTAATTCTGTGATTTCTTGCCACTTTACACTTCATTTTGTAAACTCTCTCTCTCACTCCCCCCTTCTCTCCTTCCTCTCTCTCTCACTCCCCCCTTCTCTCCTTCCTCTCTCTCTCTCTCTCTCTCTCTCTCTCTCTCTCTCTCTCTCTCTCTTTCTCTCTCTCTCCCTCTGTCTCTCTTTCCTCTGTCTCTGTCTCTTCCCCTCCTCCTCTTTCAGCTGTGCAGCAGACTCAGTTGGTGAAGAGCGGTGTTATCCCCAGGCTGGTGGCTATCATGCACCAGTACCCAGAGAATGACCCTCTGGTCAATGTCTGCCTACTGGCCCTGTGTAACCTTGCTGACATGGGTGAGAGAATGGGAAAAATGCACTCATGTCTCCTTTTTAATAAAAACTGCTACTTTTAAAGACAGCTTTTTACTGCCCTGTTTGATCTTCACATTTGTCATGCTCATATAAACTACTGCTAAGTCTGTTCTTCACCATATTGGGCCTTTGTCTTTGGCTTCTTATATGGAGGGGGCCCTGATATAATCCCAGTCTTGGGGACCCTTCACTCAAACACAAAAAAGTGCAGAGCCTGGGGCTCTCCCTGTTTAAATTTTGGAGCGCGTGCTTTATACTATATTTTATGGGGCAGGGGTTGCCTACTAGTTAGGGACTAGGCCCCAGGATTGGAAGATTATGGGTTTGAATCCCAGACCAGTAGGTTGCCCTGTGCTACTGTCCCCATCACTGCTCCCCAGCCAATGGACATAGCTGCGCCTGCTGTACAGTGTGTATGGATTAAATGCACATAATGCATTCCGTTATAGTTCGCTGTGTGCTGTGTTTCACAGTGACAAATAGTAACTTTCACTTATACACAGAGTCTAGTGGTTAGGGAGTTGGCCACAGGATCAGAAGATTGACAATGGCAATGACAAGAATAGTCACTTTCACTTTCACTACCGGGGGTTCGAACCCCTTCCCAATGGGTTGCCCTGAGGTACCCTTGAGCAAGGTGCCGTCCCCGTCCCGCTCCTCCCTGTGATGGGCTGGCGACCTGTCCAGGGTGCGTCCCCCGTCCTCGCCCTGTGTGCGCTGGGTTGGACACCAGCATTCCCCCGAGACCCCGTTTGGGACAAGCGGCAGAAAATGGATGGATGGACTTTCACTACATATATACTAAGTGTAGTAACATTTAATGTTAGAATAGAGTCTGGAAAGGCTTTGTTAAGTAGCTGATGAGTTAAATAAATGAGTAAAAATGCCACAGAACTAAACTCTGAAGTGCTTTCTAGCCTTGGCTTTCAATAAATACACATTAAAACATGGCAAATCTTTACTTGTGATCAGATGCAGCCAGAGAGGCTTTAGCAGAGGTCAGTGTGGCTGATGTCCTGACCACCCAGTTGAAGAGAGCACCGGACGCAGAGCGCCGACATCTTATTCTGGAGGTGCTGGGCTCTCTGGGAGAGAGTGGTGAGAAAGAGACACTCAAAACAGAGCTACTGGTTCACTTTTGCCATTAAAAATTATTTGACAATTTGGAGAGAAATTATATTGACATGCTTCTTTTCCCTGTGGTTTATCAATCAAGACTTATTAGTGTCCAAAGTTGGCTTCATCAGTTTTGCTATGGAGTTAAAGGCTAATATAGCTAAACACTGATGAAAGTTTATGAGGACTACAAAGCAGAAATGCACAACTAAAACCTCACATAAAATACTTCTTTAGTTGATCCATTACATTTGGGCCAAGGGAAAACTGTAACTGTGTAAAATGGATTTTTCCAAGCCACCACTTTAAACTAATAGAGAAAAGTAATAACCACAGCATCAACAGCAGATATTACATTAGTGGAGGAGCCTTCAGAAAAATGTCAATATATATGGAGTATGTACAAATATGCATATATGCTTGTGTATGCCTCAGATGCCCTGAAGCTACAATTTGTAGAGGCGGGGGTGCCTGAAGCTCTCTCTGAGATGATTCGGAAATTGCAGGGTGACTCTGACCCACATGACCTCTGCAGTATAAAAACAGCTTCCAACCTCATAGTGACGCTGCTGCTGGGGGGTAAGTGCTTTTGTCATTACCCACATTATAATAAAGTGCTCCTTAGTACTACACAGTAGCTTACATAAAAGGTCATCATACCATACCCTTTAAAAAAAAAACTATGCATTTTACACCAAATATTTGATGCCAGTGTACATTGTCTAAGTCTGTATTCATGATCATGCACCAGTCGGTGGAGCAAAGAAACATGAACAAACATCATGAACAAACATCATATTTTGAAGCCCTTTTGTTCCAGCCCTTTTCATCAAGCGAAATGTCCCAATAGACCTTCATTTACATTTACAGCATTTATCAGACACTCTTATCCAGAGTGACATACATTGCCTAATGACAGTGAAAGCCTCCCTGTTGCTATTTGGGATTTAGGGTCTTACTCAGGGGCTCAAATGATGCTTAAGATGGACCAAGAGCATACAAGGAGCATGCCAACCATGCCAAGTTTCAAACCACCCATACAGCTTAAAGATGGAAACCAAACTGCAAAGTGGCTAAAACAGTTTGGCCTTATTTAAGGTTAAAGGATGTTGGGAAAGTTGGAGAATGTGCTTGTGAAAATGTCAAAGGCCATCTTGGGACATAATAATAAACAAAGAATGCAGAGGAAAATGTAGAATGTTGGCTGGATGGTAAATGAGCACGTTAAGCTTTGCTCAAATGCTGTCACACACATGAGGCTGTACTGACTGTTTTCTAGACGAGTCCATGCAGAAGTGTTTTGGGGAGGGGAAAGGGAGCATATATCAGGATGTTCTGTCGTGGCTGCAGTCCTCCAACACTCAGCTTCAGCTCTCTGGAGCGCTGGCCATTGCCAACTTTGCCAGAAATGGTGAGGGAAGGACATACTCCAGTTCACACATTTTCACTGGCAGGAAGCCTACATTCTGTTTCCAACTAAATATCCAAATATTTCACTCTCCCAGACAGCAACTGTTTGAAGATGATGGAACTTGGGGTAGTTCCTCATATCTTGGATTTGCTGGAGCAACATGTAGATGAGGGTGATGTGTCTGTTCAGCATGCAGGCCTCAGTGCTCTCAGAAACCTCGCCATACCAGGTATTATTAGTCGTTACCTCAGCTCACTCCTCACCCCACTATACAAATAGCACTAAAATGTACATTTCCAGTCACTATTAAATGTATATTTTAGGTTTTTTTTTATTTTTTATAATCACTTTCTCCTGCACCTCTATCATACTGTTGGTTACTGAAAGGCATCTAACCCTTCTGAGAAGACCTAATAATTTATGGGAACCAAAATACAAAAACTGAAGATTGAAAATACTAAACTAAATAAATTTTAAAAATGCAAAATAAGTCTGTTAATTCCCAATTAAGTTCATTTCAATACATCTGGGTCAGTGGAGGCCTTGTGTTTTGGGACTAGGCTCCAGGATCAGAAGGTCATGGGTTCGAATCCTAGACCAGTAGGTTGCCCTGAGGTACCCTGGAGCAAGGTATCGTCTCCATCACTGCTCCCCGGGTGCCGAATGTATGGCTGTTCCCTGCTGCATGGTATTTAATACTAAAATGCAGAGAAAGAATTTGGGTTTTAGTTCACTGTGTGCTCACATCTGCTGTGTGCTCACAATCACCAGTTATTGCTTTCACTTCACAGCAATAGAATATTGCTTTTAAACTGCTAAGTACTGTTAGTGAAGTATTGTAGGACTACTTTTATTTTTATTAAGTATTATTTCATATATATTTTATTAAGTATTATCATATATAGCTAAACCTCAGTTGGATTAAAGTCCCAGTCAGATTAGGAAATAACAGAAAGTCACATTCATTACAGAAAATGGTAGTAGCCTAACCAGTGGGTTTCTTTGAGATGTTTTTTTTTCTTTAAGTGAAGTGAAAGTAACTATCTGTCATCTGAAACACGGCACAGCACAGTGAACCACAACAAAATTCTCTGAAAATGAACCTCTGCTTTTTACCCATAAACACTATGCAGCAGGGGGCAGCTATTTCAAGCACCCAGGGAGCAGCAGTGATAGGAACAGTACCTTGCTCAAGGGTACCTCAGGGCAACCTACTGGTCTGGGCTTCGAACCCATGACTTTCCAATGCTGGGGCCTAATTACCTAATCACTAGGTCACCACTGCCCCAAACTTTCAGACTTGTCTTACACAATACAAACATAGGAGACATATTCACTGGTTGCATCTACAAAAACATGAAGTTTACTAGCACAAGTTTACTAGCTTGAGCTCTTTTCAGCCGAATGTAATTGATCTAATCTTGCTCTTGTTGGAGGCTTATGGAGGTATTTGTTCCCCTGCACGTTCCAGGGTCAAATAAAGTACGCATGCTAGAGGATGGGGTGAGTGAGAGGATCAGGACGCTGCTGCGCTCTGACATGCCTCCCGTCCAGTTCAAGCTATTGGGGACCCTACGCATGATGGTGGATGGACAAGGTCAGAAACAAAGGGAATACAGTATCCACTATGTCCAAACTAGGCCTGCGACATGCCTAGTCACCCAGACTTTCATTTCTTGCATGCTATCTGGTGAAACTCAGTGCAGAACAGACAGCATTAGGGTTCAGGGTTTAGGATGGTAGAGGCTTGGATTAGGGTTAGATTTAGTAGAATCGTAGAGTTCAGCTGATTTAAGAGACATTTATTTAAATTTTAGTTATCAGGGTCTTCTATGTAATTATGTTGGCTTTGGTCCAAGATAAAAAGATACATTTTTAGCATACAATCAGAAGGATGTTGTTTGTTTTGTTTTGTTTATCGTTTTGCTTCTAATTGTTACTGTTTGTCTACAATTAGCACAAAAATAACTTTATTTTAAAAAATATATATCCCACATGCCTAGAAACATCAGGAGAGATAAGATCAAATGTAAATAAATGTAATATGAAGTGTATGTGTACTATTGGAGACTTGCACTGTTGTGAATTTACAGTTGGCCCGTAATGACTGTTTATCAGTCAATTAGTAAAGAAATCACAAAGTCTATATATCAAGGACATGAATTTTATTTCTTATTTTATTTGAGTGATCAATTTCATTTAAGCAACTGGGACAACCCTCTTGTATGTTGTAAACTAGCCACAATCTGATGGCAAATGTTCCTTTCTTTTTCTATAGATTAGGCTCAAGTTAAAATCTAGTGCTTGAGCCTATAATTGTGCACTCTCAATTACCCCTGTGTTTCTTCCACTTCCTATATTATTACCTTTGAGGCTTATAGCTGCTACTAGGATTGCTCAGCAACAGACAATAGAAAGAATCTTGCACAAACAAGCTCCTTGACTTGTAAATTACTGGTTTCATTGAAATGATCATTGCACTTTATAAAAGTGGTAAATGCAGTCGTTGAAAAAAGACCTCTCTTGAAATAATGGATCATTGTTATTTCTGACACATATATCTTCTCTTTTTTGTATGTATATTTTTTAGAAGAGGCTGCTACTGTATTGGGGAAGGATGAAGTGCTGCTGGCGAGGGTTACTGAGTGGTGTGAAGCGAAAGACCATGCCGGAGTCAGAGGAGAGGCGAATCGGCTTTTAGCAGCTCTTATCAGACACAGTCGCTCCCAAGTGAGTAAACACACACACACACACACACACACACACACACACACACACTAATCAGGGAGTCAATCAGTGGAACTGTAGTGGTATTTACAAATGAACAGCTGCCTCCTGGCGACCTGGTAGATGGTCTGTATTAATTGTTAAGTCACCAACCACCAATCCTCTTGTTATTTTTAGAAGGACCCCCCCCACACACACACATACACACACACACACACAAACACACACACACACAAATATAGAGAAAAATACGCATGTTATATGATTCTCCGCAGCCCATTACAATCCTCTCTTTACGCCAGCTGACTTTTGTATCTTTAAAATGTTCTCCACTCTTCTCCTGACAGGAAGTCATCCACTCTGTCATCAAGGCAGATGGGGTCCAGCACCTCATCTCTATGGCAACCAGCGAACATGTCATTATGCAGAATGAGGCACTGGTGGCTCTAGCAATTGCATCTGCAATAGACATTGGTATTATTGTGTTTTTCTAATGTAACTTTATCATTTTAGCATAAATATATTTTATAAATACTGTTTTTTGCTATTGCTTTTTTCACTCCTCGTGTCTAAGCTTGTTTGTTTCCTATAGAAACTGCTATACTTTATGAAAATGTTTCCCAACTTAGGTACACAGCCCTGTACATTGGAGCATATACTCCTTCTTGTACTTCAAACACACAAGTCAACTAAATGGGGTAGATTGTGTGTTTTTGTGGAGGGGCACTTCTATTATGGTCTCTATATGGTTCACTGAATTCACTGACTAATGTAGCTACACAAAATGTTCTGAGCTATGAGCAGGTGAGTGTTGCAGTCGTGGTGATAACCAATCATAGGCTATAGAAAACTGATTATGCATGAGATTTTCACAGATAGCAGCTGACTCTGGAGTGAGAAATGACTGCTGTCAGGGTTGTTGTTCTGTGTACAGCAGTAACCATGTTAAAAAGAGACAAAACATTACTATATTTTCAAAAATCTCAACGTTAAAAGTGAATTATGAAATTAGAATTTAAATTGAGTTTTGAAAAAGCTGCCAGTTTCCGTTACAAAAGTTTGTTTCAGTACAAAGGTTTATATTACTGCAGTCACTTCCTTTTTCCCTGCCCATTCTCATCTTCTCTCTCTGTGTGTTTTTTTACTCAGAGGCAGTGCAAGAGCCATTCTGCAATGCTGATCTTTTACCCACCCTGCAAAAGATGCTGGACGACCCTGTCGGGGCAGTGGAGGTCAAATTTAGCACATTAGGCCTCATCTGCAGCCTGGCCAACTCTAGTCAGTAGCACTCATTTCCTTCTACAATTCAATAAGCAACATGGAACTGAAAAAAAGGTCTTTTAAAGCAGAATTTAGAGATTCAGAAATATTCACAAGTGGGCTGCATGCTTAAGGCTATTTAGCTCACTTAGTATTCTCAGATGAAAAGATGCTGAGAGAAAAGAGAAGGCTCATTAGATGTTTTTGTCAGAACCTGATGCACCCTGAGGTCACATACTCCTACGTGCACTGCATGCAAACTGCAGATATTATATTACAGCATGAATGCCTACCTGTTTATAAAATATGCTTTGCAGTATCACTTTCTCCATTTATCATGGTTTGCAGCTTGGACCGAAGCAGTAGTGTGTAACATCACTTGGCATTTAGGGTGCCATTTATTCATTTTCAAAAAAAGAACTTGTAAACCTACAGTATATATAATAAAAAATATATATACATTTTTTTTGTTTAAATGAGGTTGCCTTGCTTTCCCAAACAAGCTGTTGAATATTTGATAACTGATGAACTTTTAACTGATGAAATTTTTTGTACTTTTTGTACAGAATACTTTTTTAACAAAATGATCTTGTAGAATGAGAAAGTCCCAACTGAAGCAAACAATGCTGATAATGTTCATGCTGGATATGATAGAAAGGTTTCAAACATGTAGTGCCTAAGATGGGTCAGAGTGCCCATGCTGTGATGCCCCTTCCACTGTGATGGAAGAAGGTGGCCTATTGTGACAAGTCATGTTTTCTTTTACATCATGTGGACAGCTGAGTGCATGTGTCTCTTACTTAAAGAAGAAATTAGCCAGGAGAGGCAGTGTGATGCTCTAGGTGATGTGCTGTTGGTAAAGCTTGGGTTCTAGCATTCATGTGGATGTTACTTTGCCTAAACATAGTTGCAGATAAAGTAAAACCTTTTGTTTAAGCTGGAAAATGCACCTTTCCACACAATTTTTTTTGAAAGAAGAGTCCTAGGAACATTACAGATTCATGCTGCTGGCTTCCAAATCCACATAATTTCAATTACTCTGGCCATCGTTGGGATGTGCTGGACAAACTAGTCGGAGTTAAGTATCCATGTGCCTGATACCATTGCACACCTTAAGAGCTCTTGTGGATTTAATGCTTTAATGGTCAGAGGTGTTTTGATGGCACAAGGGGATCTATATTAAGCAGGTGGTTTTAATGTTTATTTTTTATGGCTGATCAGTGTATTTGAAAACTGAAATCCCTTTCAAACCCAAAATCCAATTGAGCCTTTCCGGTGGGAGCTAATGCTCTGATAAAGGGATCTTTCTCTCTCTCTCTCTCTCTCTCTCTCTCTCTCTCTCTCTCTCTCTCTCAGGCATTATGAAGGAGCAGATGGAGGGAATGAACTTGAAGGACACCCTGTCCAAGCTATCCAGTCACACCAACACCAAGTTGGCCGCCCAGGCAGACACCGTGATGGCTGTGCTGTCAGGGACCAGCTAGAACAACTGTCCAGACTCTCAGATTAATGAGACTACTGACTCCTAGCACACTGCGTATTCCTTTCACACACTACTAACCAATCCAGTCCTCCATTCTATCAGACCAAAGCAATCAGAACTAACTACATACCCTGCAGTGAGCCCAGTAGGAAGCAAGGGGATGTTATTTCGGCAAACGAACTTGATTGACCCCATGAATGAAGTGTAATTCCACGGCTCATTCACTGTGAGCTGATGTGATCACTTTAAGAACAGGCACTAAGGGTGTATCTCATTAAGCATTTTCTGTGCAATAGCAAATTGTCTCTCTGTAAAATCCCTGATTTTGTTTTCTCCTGGGCACAGTCAGGAGAAATTAGTCACATGCACTGGTCTGTATTGTATACTATAAACACACTGTTTAGAAACATGCAGAAACATATAGTTCTGTCTTGGGTTATATGCGCCTTAGGTTTAGCATAGCAGCTGTATGGAATTGTATGTGCTACTTTTTCTGATACTGGCATTTAATCTCTCCTAGTGGTTTTTGTTGGAATGGGTCTTAAACTTCTGTAAATATATTTCTCCTTTTCAGTCCTACATGACAAAATATGTACTCTTCTATACTCCTCATTCGGCAATGCACATGAACCCACACCAATTCCTGCATTTACATGCATTGTGGAATGTGATAACAGATCTTGCCTGTGAAAAGGAAATGCATCTCGATTTGCAATACTTATTCCAATACTATTGTATGATATTTTCGATCATAGCTGGCCTTACTAGTGTCTGACTGAGTGATTTTTAATGCAGATTCTTTGATCATGTTGATCATTTTACTAGCTAAACATGAGCACAACAAAATACGTAACTTATTAGCAATAGCAAGAAACATATCAAGAGCTAAGCCTGAGATTCTCTAGTTTATTATAAAAAAATATATATGTAAAAAAAATTGCAATCATTAATGCGTAGCAAGTGGTGTGAATCTGCTGTGGATTTAAGCTAATGTCTGTATGTCTGTCTTATTTAAGAGAACCCTGAAACTAACGCTTTCTCAGTTCCTGACAAGGAAAATCTTTCAAAACTGATTAAGATTAACAAATTTTTAAATGCTTTTGGTCAGGATTGCACTTTGCCTCAGTCATTTAAGCGCAACCTGTGTGCAGGTCAAAGAAAATGGAATTGGGTAGAGGAAGCTGTTTTTGGAAAAAGAGGATCAATGTGAACTGCGACTGTGAGGAAGCATAAGGACTGGCATTAGGGCGACCTTTATGTGGTGCTGCTGACCTGCCGCATTTCCACCTGTCTTAACAGCAATTCATTACAGCGACTATCAAGCACTTCACAGCTAGATAACTATAATAGCACAATCTCTGTCTGTTCATGGGTGTTGAATTGATTTTTATGCCAACAATTTCAGTGGTTGACAAGTGTGTGGTTCACCAGAAGAGCCTGTTTCTGGCAATAAAAGTGGAACAGATTAACTGGAGTGTTTTTATTCCCTATACTTCTTCTTCTTCTTCTTCCGGCTGCTCCCGTTTAGGGGTCACCACAGTGGATCATCCATTTCCACTTCTTCCTGCCCTCTGCATCTTCTTCCTTCAAACTGACTGCCTGCATGTCCTCTTTTCTTCTTTCCTGGCAGCTCCATCTTCAACATCCTCCTCCCAATATAATCCTCATCTCTCCTCTGGACATGTCCAAACCAACGCAACCTTGCATCTCTAACTTTGTCTCCAAAACATCTAACCTGAGCTGTCCCTCTAAAATACTCATTTCTAATCATTTACATTTATACAGCATTTAGCAGACACTCTTATCCAGAGCGACTTCCATGTTTTAATTACAGGGACAGTCCCCCTGGAGCAACTCAGGGTTAAGGGTCTTACTCAGGGACCCAGTGGTGGTAATGCTAGAGGTGGGATTCAAACCTGGGACCTCTTGAGCCATAGGTTCATAGGCAAGCACCCTACCACTAGACCACCGCCACCCCTAATCCTGTCTGTCCTCGTCTTTTCGTCAGTTCCACTGTCTCTAACCCATACAACATAGCTGGTCTCACTACTGTCCTGCAAATCTTACCTTTTACTCTAGCTGGTACCCATCTGTCACAAATCACTCCAGCCACTCTTCACCCATTCCAGCCTGCCTGCCTGCTCTTCTTCACCTCTTTTCCACATTCCCCATAAATGAAAAAGATGGTGTGAGTTACATTACTTCCGTCTGGATAGTTCAGTTCTGATCTACATTTGGAAATATATATGGAAACTACACTTTGTGTTGTGAGAGTGTCTCCTCTATGTATCAGTGACAGCATCTACTCGTGTAAAGAATTTGCATTGTATGCTGGAACATTGTTGTGAGGATTTAATTGCTTTTAGTCACAAGAGCATTAAGGTCTGGTAAAAAAGTTGGATGATTAGTCCTGGAACTCAGATTTTACTCCAGCTAATCTGGACAATGTAGTACCATCAATCACAGCCCAGTGATGGGAGGTTTTTAACTTTCAAAACATCCCATGCCAATGGCAGTGATTCTCTATGGAGATTACACAATTCCTGTTTCACCAGTGGGGGCATCATAAATAGTATTTACCCATTAAAACCACTACCAATTACACCACGAATCCACTACATGAATACTTTTGGGCATATGGTGCAGTTAATTAAGAACTAATCTAACATCTTCACGTAACAGTTAATGTTCATAAAATCATAAAATGATTTGTGCACTTTTCCAGAGAAGCCATTTTATTTTATTGCTTTAGTGAATCGTTGTATGGATCAAGACATTTTATGGTCACACACTATTTCACTTTTCATATTTATTTTATAGAAGATTGTGTACTTTAAGCTCCTGGTTGGGCCTTGCCACTAGATGGAGACAGCAGATAGCTGGCATTTGAGAATGTACCTTTATAACAGTCGTTCCCACTGATCCCACTAATCATGTCCACTGATATCTGCCATGATAATAAATTATGCTCTACAGTCAGTAAGTAACTGAAAAGTTTATGGTGTTGGCACTGTGTTACAGTGAAGTAATCATGCAGTCACTGACACTGAAATGTAGAAGGTCAGCTTTAGTTTTTTTTTTTTTTGCTTTTTTTTTAAACTGTAAGTGCATATTAGATTGCCCCTTTAGGAATCACAGCCTTTTTCATTCTTTGTTGTCCTTCTTCACAGTGCCACAAAGATCAAGATTAACATGAACGTATACCTCATGACATAATAACCCTTGCAACAGGTTGAATTCTGATGTGCGCTAAAGAATCTGCTGGTCTTTCTTTAATGGGTGTGCACCAGATCAAATTCTCTCTCCTGGTAAGGATAAGTACACCACCAACAAACCAAATGGATCTTTATAAAATTAAAAATAACATTCTCTGTGAAGTGAACATTGCACAATTTTATAGCACAGCGGAAAATCTTACTGCTGTATAAACTGTTTTATTACCATCCCATTAAGAATCATTGAACCAAAAAAAAAACATTAAGGCATTCAAAGATGGTTCACAGATCTAGTACCAGAAAGCAGTATTGCTGGGATTTTTAAGGCTTTAGATGGTCAGAAGAAAACCAATATGTTCAGGTATAGTTTTTTAAAATTTAATTTTAGCATAATGTTTTAAAATACATAAAATAAACATAACTGTAGTTAAGAGTCAATATAAAGTTCTGCAATGGAAAGTGGTACAATTCTATGTTCTTATTAAACACCTGGAAATAAAGACTCTATTGAAAGTCCTTTTTTCCCTGCGAGCGTTATATACCTAAACATATAGATTACATTCAACACTTTGACACAACATTCATGGTTTCTTTATTAATATGTTCAGGTATAAAGCCAAAACAACAAAAATAATAAACAGACAGATCATATATAATCCTGATACGAAACCACAGAACTCAAGAACTAAAACCCTTTAGTATTTAAACTTAGTACATTTTTTTATTGAAGTTCATTGAATGCAGGATGCAGATTCTGTCATTAAATTCAAATAATTCTACTTTTGAAGAGTGATAAAAACACTATTTGTATGGTGTATTGGCTCAGAGAAATTGCACTGTAGTGATTTGAAATCAAATCATTTTCTTCAGCTGAGTTAACTGAGGGCTGCAGTACCTGCGTGGGTTTGTGTGGGTTTTATGGACAGAGGGCATGGTTTTGCTGGGAGTGTTTTGAATGCAGCATATGGGCAGACTCAGTGGGATGATGGAAAAATGGGCCACAGGCCCAGAGATCACTTTTCTGCACCTTCATTTCACAGAAACCATTACTCCCAGCTGAGTCCACTTGTGTTTTTCCCCATTCTCTCTACCTTCACCAGTGGGATGCAGAAACCTAACAAGCAGATGACACATGATACAAATACAGATTGCAGTCATTCATCAAAGATGACTGAATGGAATTACAAATGCATTAAGAGTTGTTTTCTGCTCATGCACTGGAAGTCCTTGTACATTTTTATTTAAATATTCTGATGTATTCTGATGCAATCATAGCATTTCAGGACGGCCCCAGTCCGATCAAAGCCTTTTCATGTGATGAAATGAGGAGGTGCTATTGTTGTGTTTCTCTGCTAATGTTTCATAAAAAATTGAGGATGTTTCAGAACTGGGCAAAAGTACTACATTTTGATGTCAGATTATGGGAAAACTGGATTGTTCTGTTTGTTTTCTGACAGTGTAATGACATGTGCTTAACATGATCAGAGACATGGACTAATAAAATCCAGTTTGAGTTCAGGGTTCGCTTTAAATATTTCTGTCATCACTAGTGTAAACCTATCCTTTAATGGTTCCAGATCATGGGGCATGTTCCTAGAGTCCTTCACACTATTGTTTGTCTCATTAGGAAGCAGCTGAACTGGTTATTCCTCTTCGCTCATGATGTTTCAGTGCAGACTGACAGCACACATATCTGTCCTGTAGCATTTCTGTTGCACTAGCAGCAGAATGCACCCTGGTGTGAACAAACAGATTTGTGTGAACACACAACAACGCTGGAAGTATTCACTGAAACAGCAGTGATGACAAAGATAAAGGGGAATTTGAATGGGAAGACACTCTTAAACACTCATGAAATCTCATGTTTTCCGTCTACTCCCAGTGAATACTGGACAACATCTTCCTAAACCAAGCACTGGTCTGAAGGTTACAGAGTCAAGCAAATAGTCTCAACATTTACTTGAACCCTAATGTATAGTGAGATATGTAAACAGAGAATTATCACTTTGAATAAAGTAGAGCTATCACTATTGACCACATATGTAATCAAATGAAATAGCAATGACCTTGATCACTAATGAAGTAATTGATCTGGTTTATTTGGTTTTGCTGGTTGTTTGAAATAAAATATTTTATCAACACACCAAGGAAAATGAAAATATTGATTATTATAGTTGTATACAGGTAGTGAAACTTATTAGGCCTTAAAATTATATTGTTATATTTAATCAGAATCAGACATGTACATGTGCTAAACAGTATGGAACCAACAACATAAATGTCAACCGATCAAGTACGATCATTTATTGTTTTCTCTCTCACAAAACTCAAGACTTAAAAACAAAATCCTTGTTCCACTTTGCCAGCAATATTCCACTGAAAAGACCAACTTGCACCACTGTTCTGCACCTGTATGTCTAAATAATCTTACAAAAGATGCTCCTGGGACTAATTTCATTCTGAAAACTAAAGGTTGACAGTAATAACAACCTAAGCAGATACATTACTCAACTTTCCTAGTGATTCTGTTCAAAATGGCTCACCTCAATAAGGATGGCTCACCTCAATGAGGATTTAATTGCTTTTAGTCACAAGAGCATTAAGGTCTGGTAAAAAAGTTGGATGATTAGTCCTGGAACTCAAATTTTACTCCAGCTAATCTGGACAATGTAATACCATCAATCACAGCCCAGTGATGGGAGGTGAGACATACATTTTTTTCTCCGCTTTAAATTTAAGCCTTTTCTCCTAAAGTGTAAGCATACATGAAACGGGGTGATGGTGGTCTAGTGGTAGGATACTTGTCTATGGACCTATGGCTCAAGAGGTCCCAGGTTTGAATCCCACCTCTGGCACTACCACCACTGGGTCCCTGAGCAAGACGCTTAACCCATAATTGCTCCAGGGGGACTGTCCCTGTAATTAGGACATGGATGTTGCTCTGGATAAGAGCGTCTGCTAAATGCTGTAAAAGTGTGAAAGAGGTTGTAGTATTATGCATACCATTTGTATTTGTCCTTTATTCTCATTTACAGGTGGGTTTACCAGGGTGCAGAAAGTGTGTATGTGAATATCCACTGTCTGCTATCTATCAGCATGGTAACATAATAGGAAAATATTAGTGAAGGGTGATACTAAGGAGAGCGCCCTTGACACTGCTGTAGCCCCAGGGCATTATGTGGTCTTAATCTGAGGCCGTCTCCAGTTGCCTCATTTTAGATAATGGCATTTTTGCTTCTAGTTAATTGCTCACCACAAAAACTTGACCAACCCCCTTAAAAGCTGACAAAAGGCTGAAATCCAATCACATTTATATGTCTCTATTTTCTTAAGGTCTTGTGAAAGCTCTTTGTGCTCACATGCCACCTGTGCAGGTGAAAATTTGAACACACGAAGCTGGCCATGTGGGTGTGGCTGCGGTAGGTCAGGTGAAAAAAGACCAGAGGAAAAATCCTTGCTCGAGGGAAAGAAGAGAGTAAGTGAGCAAAGGAATGTTAGCCTTTGGAACTGCAATGACTCACCTGTTCATAGGAGCGTCATTTAGACCAAAAGGTGCACTCACATCAAAGCAGTCCTGAAACACATTCTACAAGCCTGTACTCTGCTTGGAACCTCTTGGACCATGGTAAGGAACATTTTGGCCAATTAATCATATATGCTTCAAAAGGAGAGCTCAACTAAATAGAAAAAAAATCAAATGTATGATTTTGTTCCAACATTGATTGTATGCTGTTCAGCAAGCTTGAAGAAAACAGTGCTGGAATTGTGTTGGTACGTTTTGTCTAAAGTGAACTATGTACACAGAGATGTCAAATGGTTTATGAGTTGGAGCCATTGTTTGCTGCCAATGTCAACACAGGCAGAACACAGTATGTGAGTGTAAGGTGAAGTTCAAAGATCAAGTCAGATTGAAAGCGTGTTTTGTGGGTGAATACACTAAAATGTCTATATGCACTTGGAAAAGAACAAGCCTCATGTAAGTCACTGACATTTTCATTCCTCTGTAACCTTTCCTTTTTCAACCTGATAATTCTTTAAACCAGGACCTCAAAGGAAATCATCCATAGTTGATACAATATACAAACATGGTGTTTTTTCTTTATCGTCCTCTTTAAGCTTCACCTAACACATGATCAGGACGATTGTTTCTGTAATCATAAGGCCTATGCTAGAACTGTACCTCTACTGTGCTACTACAGCTACACTGTTCTGAATAAAGTGGTTCATCTTCACCACTGAGCCAGCAGTATTCTTTTCCCATCAATAATGGGACACTGCAGGGTATGTTTCTTTTCAAAATTAGGTCATTTTGTTTTGGGTCTCTCACACAGAAATGGAGGTTGCAGTATTTCAGATATGTAACAATGGTGTGAATAGAATATATAGAAAGCCATTGGTGCTTGATTTTGGCCTTTAAAAGAGGAAAGCTTATAGAACATTTGTCTGGTAGTGACATGTCTGAAAAAATGAAAGTGACAACCCTTGTCATTGTGAAATGCATACACACACGTGCAGCAGGGGGCAGTTATTGAAAGCACCCAAGGAGCAATGATAGGGACGGTACCTTGCTCAAGGGCACCTCAAGGCAATCTACTGGTGAAGGAATTGAACCCACAATCTTCCAATCCAGGCTACTCCCTAACCACTAGGCCACCACCGCCCCTGGTTGTCAAATAGGTCAGGTCCCTATTTCTCAGCTGGGGGAAAAGAGCAGTGATACTGGCAAAGTTGCTAGGAGGCTGAATTTTGATTCCTCATGTAAACACTGCTGTTGGGGGTTTCCTGTGTGTTTGGATCAAACTACATTTTTTAGCTTTAAAAAAATGATTGTGCTGTTCTCCACAGGCAATTGTACCTACATAACCCTACATGCATTTATCTGTTTTCTGTTATTTAATCCACACACATCTGGTCTAACTCGTCACCAGATGTCCAGGCTGTTTGAGTAAGACTCCTGATCTTAATCCTCCATGTCCATCAACTCCGACAACTGTTCCATACTGTACATCTTCCAATCAGACAAGCACAAGTATGCTGCTAAATACAGTCCAAAAACCACATTATTCTTTAATAAAGAAGCAAAACTCCAGTCTTTATGAACACAGCTCAGCAAAATTGTATGGAAAATGAAAGCTTAAAAAACGTGATTTTTACATTTTTAGACTTTAGTTTCATTGCGGTCAGTCTGAACCAAAGATTTTTCAGGTTTTGTCTGGTCAGCTTTATTTCATTTGCTAATATATACCCATTTTGTAATACATGCATAGCAGAAAAACTCTCACAGTGAGGAAACACACACAAAGATGATTTTAGAACACAAATGTTCAACTTCTAATAAACAATAACTGAGCTGGTTCATGTGGCCTCTGATAAAAAGCACTGAAATAAAAGACACAGATACCTAAAAAAGTGGAGAAAGACAGAAGGGGTGAGCAGTAAAATTTGGACTGACTGTATGTGGACAGTCTAATGAGATTACATAACTGTGATTTGCTTTCTTGTAACCTTTTTGTCGTGCCTTGTCTCTCCAGCATTACAAAATGGATTATAAACATAACTCACACGCTTTCTGATTTTATTCCTGGCAGATGACAGTTTCTATATTTCCCTCTGCAGCATCGCAGTTACAGGACAGACATCCTTTGAAAAGTGAAAGTGACAACCCTTGTCATTGTGAAACTCAGCACAACGAAATTAAACCTCTGCATTTCACCCATACACACGTGCAGCAGGGGGCAGCAATTGAAAGCGCCCGGGGAGCAGTGATGGGGACGGTACCTTGCTCAAGGGTACCTCAGGGCAACCTACTGGTGAGGGAATCAAACCCACAATCTTCCGATCCAGGGCAACTCTAGGGTTACCCCAACACTACTTTGTAGTGTAGTTCACGTTTATTTTGAGATTTAGTATGGAGTTGTTTACCTTCTGCTGAACTATTTTCACCATTGTCACAGTAAGGCACAGTAAGGCACACCCTTGAAGATCTGGAGCCTATTCCAATGCTTAAAGGGTGAAAGGCAGATCACCAGTCCATTGCAGAACAGACACACCTACTAACACAGTCCCATCTAGAGGCAAACCAGAGGAGACCTCCACAGAAGGCTCCAGGGCAACCCAACTAAGAAGCAATCACAAAAACTCAAAGATTACTGCACCACCGTTCACCACCGAACTTACAGCATCTTTTTCTGTTAAATGTTTGTTTTTCTTGTCCAAGAAATGACAGTTTTGGTTTGTCATCTGTATGGGTATACAGATGTATGACATCAAAGGTTAGGTAAGAAGTTTTAAATGTATGCGGTAAATGAAATGATCATAAAATGTTGAATGAATGAAATAGATAGTCTAACTATTATGGGTTTTTGAAAATTAAACTTTATTAAGACAATTATTTAAGACAATATTAAGAGCTTTAGGATAAAATTAAGACAAGATTAGGAACCAGAGACCATTTTAATCCCTGAACACTCAAGGGGTCCCTCCAATTTCTCACTGAATGATTGCAGGTAACCCTTATGATGGCTGTTTTGTATCATAAACAGTGCATGGCAAAAAAATTCCTGGTTATGGTTCACTGAAGAAATGTACCAAAGTCGACTGTAGTTGAAATGCGTATAATCAAATGCTTTAAAAAAGCTCAATTTTTCCACATCAAGTACGGCTGAAATCTTGGGGCATTCAATAAATTCGCTTTTTCCCATGGCATAGAAGTATGGATGCTCTGAGGTGTGCTCCCTCAGTGATGTTTCTCAGTGTAGCGAAAAAGAAAAAAAAGGATAAAATAAATAAATTAAACAAACACAATTCATCCTATTCCCATTGAGCAATGTTGTTGCCATAGCAACAGAGCAGAGTGATGGTGGGAGAGTGCGAGCTGTTAGAGGTTGTGAGAGGAAATAGGTGTGAGAGAGTCCTGCAGTGTGTGTGTACTTTCTTACCTGAGGTGTTTGGGCTGGTCTGACTCACATGTCCTGCCTATATTTCAGTATCAGTAACTATGTGTAGTTTATATCCACTCAAGCCTGGATTTTACACTCTCTCTCTCTCTCTCTCTCTCTCTCTCTCTCTCCCTATTTCTCATTTGGGGGAAAAGAGCAGTGATACTGGCAGTTTAACTGTCACCACCATGTCTTTTCATCATCTCATCCCTTTTCACCCCCTTCAATCAACTCCATCCCAACCTCTCTCTCTCTGTTCCCCTCTCCCTCACACACACCCTCTTAAACTTCCTCCAAGCTGGGGATTTGAAGATGCGTGAGTTCGTAATCAGATGAGAGAGGAGATTATCCTGAGGCTCCATCCATCCTTTCTGCTGCTGGAAAAGAAACATTAGAAGAGCGGGTGGCGGAGAAGGGGGAGGAGACTGTCAGAATGGGTGGTGTCTGATGGACTAAGTGAGAAAAGGAGGAGGAAAAGAGGGGGTTTCACCTGTGGATGTGTATGTGTGGGTGTGTGTGTGTAGAAGTAGACACCACTGCCTACCCACTTGCCTGTCCCTCTACAATGTCCTGTGTGCACTGACGCTAGGATGACTGCAAGCCGACATTAAAGGGAGGAAGAAAGGAAAGGGGGGGCTGGGAAAGGCAGCAGAGAGCGAAAGATCAAGGAAAAGACAAGGCACATCTGATTCTCTCAGCACAGGGTAAGGATGATTTCGAGCATGCATTCATTTTATTGTGTAATACATTAGCTAGTATTACAACAAGTATACTAGTGACTCACAGGACGACTGTTTGGGTAAAAGGCGTAATTGGAAGACAGCTGGCTGTCTGGCACCTCTGAATGTGTGTGTGTGTATGTGTGTGGATGCACAAGGAAGGGACCTTCCCTTGTTGGGTATTTTTAGCCCTTATGGAAGAATATTGTATGCAGGCCCTGAGCAAGTGTATACCTGCGCTCTTCTCTCTGTGCAGAACAGCTTTAATGCAGTCAGCAAGAATCTTTTAAATGAATTACTATGAAGTACAATCAATCCATTTTATATTTCCAAATGCATGCGCTATTTACTAATAGATACTGATATAAGGTTTAGCCCTTTAGACATAAATAATACTGAGGTTAGTATTTTTCATTCTGTGGTATGTTATGAGGTTTTATATCTCCAGCTCCAGCAGGCAGAGCTAAAGATCAGCAACCTTGAGTAAACTGCTAAATTGAAGTTCACTGACCTCAAAAAACAACCTGGTCACTCAAGTCAGTTGATTCTCATTGAATTACAATAACACCTGGGGCTATGCGGGCAGTTAATGGCTCTCTTCACCGCTAACTGAGCAGCATGTGAAAGAGCAGTGGTATCTGATATTTCTATATTTAGCAGTTTAGGAATGCTGATGCAAAAAAAAAACAAAAAAAAAACAACTTAACCCTAAACAAATATAATACGTATCTGAGAGTGTGACACTGACTGGAGCAGATTCTCAGGGAGTCCCTTTATTTATGCACCTGTGTGGACAGTATTTACTTCACCTTTTTTGTTTGGCATGTCTAACAATGAGCTTATCTGATTGCTGATCTTTCTTTAATCCACTTCTGCGTATGCTTTGCAAAAAATATTTCCTTATACCATTTCTTTCATTTTACAGCCATATGTATGATGTATGCATCCACTAAATGGAGTAAACAGGGGGTGTCAGTAGTCTAGTGGTAGGGTACTTGCCTATGGATCAAGAGGTCCCAGGTTCAAATCCCACCTCTAGCAGTACCACCATTGGGTCCCTGAGCAAGACCCTTAACCCGGAGTTGCTCCAGGGGAGACTGTCCCTCTAATCATGACATGAAAGTCGCTCTGGATAAGAGCGCCTGTTAAATGTGAATAAACAGGCTTTTTTATATATTAATGCACTTACATCCAATCTTTGCACTGGATATATATTCAAAGATTTTTTATAAACGTAAAACTTACCATATGCATATACTCTTAGTCTGATACAGTCAATTATGCCATGACTTTTAACATAGTTCTTAATAACAAAGAAATCAGCAATAGTAGTCTACACACAGTAACCTAAGACTAGGAGGGGATGCTAAACATTGATGAACCCCAGATGATCTAGCGATAAAGCCAATGGCAGTAAAATGTTTAATTTTCAAGCATCAGGTTTCACAAACGTTAGGCAGTTGGTAAATATTGTAGAGATACTGAGAGATCTGATCTTATGCCATGTAAACATGACTTCCATCAGGATCAATAAGCTTTTCCAATTCTGATCTTCCTGTTTGTATGCCTGTCCCATTTCTTAAAGTGTAAACTCCTCTATTATTTTGATGATCTAAAGAACCAGCAGATGCTAATCTGAATGATTCCTGACTTGATCTTATTCATTTAATCTTGGCCCATTATTTAAAGATGACTTCCACATTCACTGTCCAAGTGTAGAAATATCTGATGGAAAATCCACTGACCTTTTGGGTTTGGATTTTGAACAAAACCCATTCAGGGGCTGACCAGAAACAGTATTAAAATAAATAAATTAATAAATTCATGTTTAAATGCATGGCTCAGATGAGCTCCCCTTTAATACTGTTGAATCGAATCAGTAAAATGCAACTGTGCCTGTTAATAAAGTAACACGCTTAAAAAATAAGCGTTTATTTTGCCCAAAAGGGTGTATTTTTGTTTATGGGACAGATTGCTTGAGGGAAAATACATTATGGGTCATGATTTTGTTGTAAGGCTTATAAGGAAGGTTAGTTTAGTAACTCTGCTGTGTTTCGCAGTCACAGTCCAGCTGTGCCTTACTTTATATATTTAATCATTATCCCATGTCTAATCAGTAACTCTATGGCACATTGCATATTGTTAAACAATTTACTATCCAGTTCATGTTATCTTGTTCAGGATATTTAATGTATCTCTTGTTAGGCTTAGGCCTTTTTTGTATTGTTGGCAAAAACTGCACTTAAAAAACCCCAAAAAACATAACCAGTTCTTATATTCAATCTTCTTTCAGTTTTCAATGGCTGAACAACTTGCACCAGAAGACATCATACCATCTGAGCAGAATAATGTCACCAGTGACAGCATTCTACCACTTTCAAAGACCTCTACTGAACTGGTGAAGGGGCAAATCCAGCCTGAGGAGCTCCGTAAGAGTTCCAGTGAGGTGTCGTGTTCAGAAAAAGTACAAGAAGATGAAATTCATATAAAAGTGAAAACGAGAGCTCCAGTGACACGCCGTGCAGTCGACCGCTTAGCTGTTCACAATGCCATGCGCCCTCACAGCATTGCAGAAGTTCACATATCTGAGGGGGTAGAACTACAGCTAGCAGTCGGTATGAACCATCGGAACGAGCAGGCGCCCCTGGCCTTTACTGAGAACGCTTCATCTTCACACACAGACTTGAGAAAACAGTGTCTGGCCCCAGCTAAGCTGTCCGTTCAGAGGAGCCATTCGGATAGCCTGCAGATACAGAAAGAAGGGCCTGCACCTACTCTTCACTGTGAATCCCATGGCCGTAGTTGTCTGGGTAAAAAACAAGAAGCACCCATCCATCCTTTACTTTGCAAGCAGGCCATGCAACTGCAGCACAGCAACACTACCACCACTTTCTGCATGGCAGGCAGCAGTGGCTCAGGCAGCCCTATTCAACAAAGCTGCTGCGTTCATATCTGCAATTCTGGCCATGCACAGTTATCAGGAGATCATGTTAGGGACTCAAAACACTCACGAGTGGAGGAGGCTATCTGCTGCAGTTCATACAACCATGCAACTCTTCAGGACACTTTTGCTGGCTACTGTCATCCTCAGCCCATTCCAGTTCCTGCCCAGCTGTTGCCAAGACTCACTGGTATGGAGGGAGACTGCAGAGGTCAGATGGGTGGTCCCGCCCTGCTGACCCTCCCACCACTCGTTTCCTCAGTGAGTGAGACAGGGCTGGATGCCAAGCGGCTGCTCCGTTGCTGCAACCTGGACTGCAACTGGCCAGGTCCATTACGGCAGGTTGGGTGTATGCAGCAGCAAGCTGGAGATGAAGGTAGAAGCACCAGAGATGCAGGTACCATGACATCTAGCAAGGAGTTCAGGGATATTGGGGTTCAGGTTGGAATTCAGATGGATTTGGAAAGGCCACCTCAACACGTTTTCCCTGAGGTTTGTCTTGTGGATGAGAAGAATAGTACACACAAACCTTCAGTATCCCAGAAGTCTCCGGTTAAGGAGGTGAAATGGGATGCAGAAGGAATGACATGGGAGGTTTACGGAGCTTCGGTGGACCCTGAGGAACTGGGCCTGGCCATCCAGAAACACCTGGAGCTGCAAATTAAGGAAACTGCAGTAAGGGCAGCAAAGCTCGCGCGACAGGACACAAATATGTCCCAGAACAGCATGGGGAAGAGCCAGCATAGAAAGAGAGGATTAATGGCTGCACTGCGTCCTCCAGGTTGTTGTACCCGCACCACTACTGCAGTAGACTGACAGACAGGAGGACATTTTTTTCCCCTATTTGTTAGCCTCAAATAAACACACAATGCAAACCTGGTTAAGGTTAGCATGACGTGATTAAAAGACCTTTTTCCACTGGTCTTCACACCCCATCTGAAGAAACACTGAGCTTACAAATTTGATCTTTAACACCTATTAATTTGTCCTTAGATCACAGTATTGGATGATCACTGGACACAGGATATGTGCCAAAGTCTTCCTTTAGTTCCAGCACCTCACAGATTGCATAAGAAAACTTCAAGCAGACCTTAAGGGCTATAATTTGCTCAGCAGTTTATAAAATATAGATATACAGAAATAATGGTACTACTACTACTTCTACTACTTTGATTTTGATTTCAGTTCACCAACCCCATGCTGTGCTTATTCCAGACCCCTGAACGCTGTGGAGTCTTCAAATGCATGAGAGATCAATTTTACCTTTGTAAACAAGTGCTGTTGCTCACCCAGCTATCCTATTTCCCCTGACATGTGTGTTGTTTTAATCAATAAATCACAAGCGTGACACAAAGTCCTCAAGATAGGAAACGGTCCTTCAGCCTGGGGGAAATTATAACCTGCACTTTGATTCATGGATTATTAATTGCCAGAAAATGTTGTAATTAATTTTAGACACATTAATCCAAGTGAGCATAATCATTGTCACCAGGTTATTAGAGGTTGGCACACTGATCTTAAAGCCTATTTTTTATATTTAGACAGAATCAGTCCAATTACATAGCACTGTGATTGCAGGCAAAGTGATGTGAGTTGTTAAGTTGTTGAGCCATCTACTGGAGTGAATCTATCATTACGTCTTTGCAGTGAAGGGTATAGTTGTTCCTTAGGCAATGACCTGTTATTAATATTATTCTTATCAATGAATGGAGGGTTCAGTTGAGGAAAAAAAGTCTTCTTTTTAATTAAACATTAGAATTTATTTAATATTTAAATCTAAATGAATTTTATGCCTTATTGAATATCACTCCCACACTGACCTACATTATAAATTATATGTATTCCAACAGAAGACAGTAAACAGCAACCAGCAGCAGTAAATCTTGAGTCCAAATTAAAGAAAAGCAGGAGGAAGGATTCAAAACTAATGTTGGCTGTTGAATTGAATACAGTGTCTGTGACATCTTCCAAAAAGAATATACAAGACTCGAGAAATGATAGTTTGCTTCTTCAAATCAAATGTTTTGTATAAAGTCTTCACTGATTTTATGAATAGAGCTATTTGTTTCAGCAATAAGAAAGAGAGAGAGAACGTGGCTGAATGTTTGGGATGAGTTTTTATCCTGGGGACACCTACAGTAGAAATCATCTTTAAAAGCAGAGCAAGACACTATAATCATGTTAGAACACTGTCTGAAAACATTCCACTCATGTTTAAATGTCTGTTGCATCCAAGTCTGATGCACAAATGTAGGCCTGGTAATGATGATAAGATCTGTCTTCGTAATTGTAACGGCGTAAACAAATATAATGTTGATGTTAGAATATGTCTTATTTATTTTACACAGCAAGATAAATAAATAAGTATTCGTATTTGAAAAACTATGTCTATTCTGTGGTAAATTTAAAAATGTGGAGAGTGAGGGAGATTCTTCCTAGAAATAAGAAAGATGGAAAAAAGTCAGAGTTGATTTTGATACTGATGCAGAACCTCTTTGCAATCTAAATTGATTCTGACAAGTCTAAATCTGTTTCTATTTAAAAATAAACCCAAACAAATAGCACCAATCAAAGGTTGGGAAAGACCTACCTCCTGCTCCTGGTTTTTCCTTGCTGTTACAGTTTTTTCTTCTTTTCACATTTAAGTTTGAGGTCACTATTTTCAACAGAACTATGTTCAGAACTCCCTTATGAGTATAGTATCAAGTCAGTTAAACTTCTGGGATATTGATCTGGTCAGTTAAGTAGCAGAGGGGCTTGTTGATCAGTGTCAGCTATTTTGGTGTTGATGAAGTTAACAACAGGTGCACTAAAGGGGCAACAATGAGATGACCCCAAAAACAGGAACGGTTCTGCAGGTGGAGGCCACAGACATTGTTCCCTGCCTCATCTTTTTTTGACTGCTTTTTAGTAGTTTTGCATTTGACTAGGGTCAGTATCACTACTGGTAGCACGAGGCAAAACCTGGACCCTACAGAGGTTGCACAGGCAGTCCAGCTCCACCAGGATGGCACATCAATATGTTCCATTGTGTGCTGTGTCTCCCAGCACAGTCTCAAGAGATTGGAGGATGATGGATTTGATTAATTTTACTTGATTTTATTCATTTATTCATATTATTGTACTCGTTGTACTATCTGTATCCTCTATTTCTATGTCCTTCTCTCTTCTCCCTGCCACATAGCTAACTCCATGTACCACATAGTTGACTCCATGTCCTTAAATCCCTTCGCTTCTACCATTCCCTCACATCCCTGTCACCTTTAACCAACATATTACCAACTGTACCTCTATTTTCTCTGTTTTTTTCTGAGTTACGCTTTCTTAGCACGTCAAAAACACCCAAACAAGGTCATAGTCTTTGATTAGATGTCTCCATTGGAGGCCTTGGAGCTCCCGGGGGATAGATAAAAAAGCACACTCTGAAGTGTGCAAAGTAGATGGATAGAGGATTCAAAGTAGAGGATTCAACGCAGAGAGAAAACTGACCAGTTGAAGAAGAACATTGTTACTCTTCTGTTAATAAACTTTGCTATAGCTTCAAAACCTCTTCGCCTCATCACTTTGAACCTCAGTTCTCAAATGGAGAATCCAACTGGAGATTCCAGGAGGCAGGCAGTTACTCTAGGAGAGCTGGACAGGGCTGTCGGAGGTCTTTAACCCATCAGCAGGGCCAGTATCTGGTCCTTTGTGCAAGGAGGAACAGGATGAGTACTGCCAGAGCCCTACAAAGTGACCTCCAGCGGGCCACTGACTAAACTATTAGAAACAGAGTTCTTGAAGGTGGCCTGAAGGCCCAATGTCCTCTAGTGGGCCCTGTGCTCACTGCCCGGCACCATGCAGCTCGACTGAAATTTGCCAGAGAACACCAAAATTGGTGTTAGTGGTGGGTCAGTGTTGGTCTGGGGAGGCATATCCATGGAGGGACACACAGTCCTGTACAGGATAAACGATGGCACCCTGACTGTCATTAGGTATTAGACCCATTGTTAGACCCTTCGCTGGTGTAGTGTGTCCTGGGTTTCCTCCTTGTGCAGGATAATGCCCAGCTTCATGTGGCAAGAGTAAGTAGGCACTTCCTGGAGGATGAAGGAATTGATACCATTGACTAGCCTCCATGCTCGCCTGACCTAAATCCTAAATAGAACATCTCTGGGACATCATGTTTTGGTCCATCCGACTCTGCCAGGTTGCACCTCAGACTGTCCAGGAGCTCAGTGATGCCCTGGTCAGGATGTGGGAGGAGATACCCCAGGACACCATCCTTCCTTTCATAAGGAGACCCGACGTTGTCAGGCGTGCATACAAGCATGTGGGGGCCATACAAACTACTGAGTACCATTTTGAGTTGCTGCAATGACATTTCAGCTAATTGGACTATCCTGCCGCAGTTTTTCAGTTTAAATTTCTTGGTGACTTCAAATGAAGCCCTCTATAGGTTGATAATTTTCATTTTCAGCAAATGATGTGCCATCCTTTTGTTCCTAACACATTACCCATTCCATATCAGTATGGATATCCAGTATGATTTTTTTTCCAATTGAGATCTGATGTGTTTTCAAAGTTTTCCTTTAATTTTCTTGATATATATAAGGTACAAGTGAAACAAATGGATGGTAAATGAATGGTTACAATATTGCTGTCAGGAAAAGTCATACATTCTAAACAAACAGGATTTTTGCTACTTCAAAAGGCCCAAATCAGTTTTTTACAGCACATTGCTACATCTAACATCACAACCTCTGTCTAGAGTCAAGTGGGCCATGAAATAATACTAAACTCCCATAAGCCATTTCCCTATTAAACCTCATATGATGCCCTTTCACTACAAGAACTTTCCTTCCACCAGGGCAGCAGTGGCCTAGTGGTTGGGGAGTTGCCACCACATCGGAAGATTGTGGGTTCAATTCCCTCACTAGAAGGTTGCCATGAGGTACCCTTGAGCAAGGTACCGTCCCCATCACTGCTCCCCGGGTGCTTTCAATAGCTGCCCACTGCTGCACAGTGTTTGCATGGGTTAAATGCAGAGGTCCAATTTCACTGTGTGCTGTGCTGTGACCTCGCAATGACAAGGGTTGTCACTTTCACTTTTTTTTAACACCGCTCAGAAGTATAGCTGATTCCCAGTGTCCAGCAGATGAGATTATCCCAACTATTAGAGGTGAATGAACCTGAAGGGCACATGAATCTTTTGTCAATGTGCCTTTTTGTTCATTTGTTCACAAAAAAAGCTGTTATTGGTTATTTTTAATAATGTTATGCCTTTTCTCTCTTTGTTACGCTGTTTTGGCTGATTCTCTGTGACACACAGAGGTCCCACCTTCTTAAAACGAAGCAGTAACAACAGAACATCTTTTTCTGCATCCGTTTGCATTGCAGTGCATTTTCCATCCACCCGTTATGTTGGATCTCATCGCTCTGTTCAACACACTGATATCTTACACACAGGCATGTGCAGCTTGTATTGAATGTATTTGCGCGCACGCACGCACGCACAAACACACACACACACGCACACACACACACACACACACACACACAGTGGTCTCGTGTAGTCTGAAACGCACCGCCATCACTGGGTTCCTGCGCGGGTTCAGTTCACTGCTTGCGTAACGCGTGTCTTTTTGATTTCCTTCGTCAAATGAGAAGACGATAGAGGGATAAAGGAGAAACCACGTCGCTCCAGCAGACCAGGGCGTAAACAGAGGTGAGTGAAGGGGGTCAGCTTTTCATGGACGCTTTCATAATGATCTGAGCTAGATTGTAGAGCTGGAGCTGGAGCTGGGACGCTCTCTTAGGGCTCACACCTGATAGACACTGATTGGGCTGCTAATGAGACAGAAGACCCCTTTTCTGGGGTGTTTAAGATGGAATGAGAAGAGGATTGGCCACAGATTAGCATGATTTTCCAGGGATCCTCAGTGGGTGCTGGAATTCATGCTGGAGACTGGAATTCGATGAATTCAGGACTATCATGGAGTCCTGGAATAAACAGCAATGCATTGCAGTGTATGGTAGTGCTTCCACTGACCCATTCTCATTAGGACCGATGATGCTCAGGAACCAGGCCAGGCAGAGCCTTTCTCTCCTCTACAATAAGAGATTCAGATTACAGTTTCCAGGATTATGTTGTAACTGGTCCTTAATAGACTGGAAATTGTTTCCACTCATTCATTACACTGGGTGTGCATCCCAGCTCTCAAAGGGTGAAAGGCAGGGAAACACCCTGGACATGTCGCCAGGCGATCGCAGGGCTAATGTACATTTATGTCTATTTTTACACAATGTACATAGATTGTATACACAGTGTATTGTTCAGTTTTCTATTTGTAGATTATACCCACAACATGTACATATGTTCATCATATTGAATAATATTTACATTAAATATGTACAATGTAGAAATAGGTAACTAAAGAATGTGTACATTCATAAAGTATACATTCTTCAACATACAAAATGTACATACGCTTATTAATCTGCTTACTTTTATTATTAAATTTTTTCCCAGCAAATAATTATTCAGGTAATATTCAGTATATTGAGAGTGATTTTAAATAGGTCATAGAGTGTGTCAGGTTACAAATGCAAGTTGAACCTGTACCACTATGTATTTGATTAATAGACCATTTATATCCTAAATTTGAAGCAAATCAGGCTATGGACTGAGTATTCTGTACCATGCGTTTGGTTCATTTTATCTATGAATATTATAAAGATATATAAAAATATCATTGTAAATGTTTTTATAGTCATTCCCTCACCAGCACACCAATATATGAACATAATGTAATAACAGCAGGCATCTCCAATCAGGTAAATATAGTATGTCCACCATATATGCCATCATACCTATGTGCTTGTTGGCCATCCCTTTCCAAACACAAATAATATGGGGCAGCGGTGGCCTAGTTGTTGGGGAGTTTGCCCCGATTGGAAGATTGTGGGTTCAATTCCCTCCCCAGTGGGTTGCCCTGAGGTACCCTTGAGGTATCCCCCAGTGGGTTGCCCTGAAGGTACTGTTAAGGTACTGTAAATGCACTTTACATTTACATTTATGGCATGCAGAGCGACTTACATGTCCTAATTACAGGGACAGTCCTGGAGCAACTCAGGGTTAAGGGTCTTGCTCAGGGACCCAGTGGTGATAATGCCAGAGGTGGGATTCGAACCTGGGACCTCTTGAGCCATAGGTCTCAAGAGGTAGCCATAGGTCTCTACGTGGTAGGATACTAGCCATAGGCAAGTATCCTACCACGGGACCATCGCCACCCACTTTCAATAGCTGCCCACTGCTGCACGTGTGTGTATGCGTTAAATGCAGAGGTCCTATTTCGTTGTGGTTCACTGTGTGCTGTGCTGTGACCTCGCAATGACAAGGGTTGTCACTTTCACTTTCATAAGAGGAGCTCCCCATTGTGGGGGAACAGCCCCAGACTCTACTTGTTGATTCCAAATGTTCTGACAGAAGAGCCACTTGGTTCCAGTCCCTGAAGGAAAAAAAAATTGATTTGTCTAACAAATGGCAGCTGTCAGTGCCCCAAAGGATCCCTGGCACAACCAGGAAAATCAGGCATCTTGCTCATCACTGGAACAACTAATTCATTATGCTGATGAACCTATTGGCTGGGTAAGACTACAATCTGACCTCAAGTTCTGGGCTCTCAGTAGCTCTCGCAGCTTTAGCAGATTTAAACATTTTCACACAAGCTATCAGCCCATTTTTTAGAAAATGTTTCTGGACTTGTAGGTCCCAACCAATTATCTACAGCTCTGACACAGTAGCACAGCTGCAACCCAAACAGGTACACATGTAGGTGTCACACTTGACTTCCCAGTTGAGAAAGAAGGCATTTTTGAGTGGGTGCTGCCATGGTGAGGGCATCATCAGAGGCAGGAATGAAAAGCAAACTTCTATGTAACATCTTATATGTAACATAACATGCCATGAGTGCATCTAAAATCATATCTTATCAGCACATGGCAGTGCCACAGTACCGGAGAGCTGTGTCTCAATGTCATAACTCAAAATTTGGGAGGTGGTCAGTGTGGCATATATGTGGCAGTTGCAATATGTCTATCATGGCTTGACTTCCTCTTAGAGGCATAGAGGAGCCAGTCATCCGTACAGTAGAGGACTTTTATGCCCTTCCTCTCAGTGAGCACAATAAAGATCAAACTGACCTAGTTTATACCCTAAGGGCCAGCTATCTGTCCATTATACACTGTTATGACCATGAAAAAAGAATTAAAAATTAAAAAATAGTAAGAAAGACTACTGACCAAGCTTGGGTTTAGACTAAGGTGATGTTGCTTCCAAACCTTTGACTGGTAGTTTAGAAAACCTGCTTATTAAAAATGATTCTGTTTGTGAAGGGTAAAATTCTACACGGTACAGGGGAATACTGGGTACCATGGGAACCAGTTCAGCTGGCCTTTAACACTGTGGCACTGGGGATTAGACTGGCTATATTTGGGGAAAACCTCCTGTGGAAGAATCAGAAAGATAATGTAAAAAATCAAACACCCAAAAAGTGATGTATGAATGTACAACAACATGGCATTTGTTCAGCTAAGAACTAATAAATAACAAAAATGTAGCACAATTGACATTTTTACCTTGTCAGTATGTAATACAGACTGGTCTATTGTTATTTTCATTCAGAGATTGAGATAGCCAGCTATCTATCTTCTTGTTACTGCACTACAATGCTTTGGCTAAATCTTGCCGTTTTTTTTTTAATAAATACTCCCCATCTCTACAAGGTACCTGTGTACAGTCTTGGGCCCCATTATTAATTTTCATCATGGTCTTACCACCTGGCAGTGCGCTGCATCTACAGCACTATATAGCCACTTGAAATTCAAGTGATGGAAGGAAGAGACACACTCGTCCTTGTTAGTGTTCCATGCAAACTTTTTAATGCTGAATGCTTATGTTAAACTATACATTATGCTTTAAATGATTACTTTTCCACTAGGCAGTGGTGGCCAGAATCGGAAGATTGTGGGTTCAAACCCCTTACCAGTAGGTTGCCCTGAGGTACCCCTGAGCAAGGTACCATCCCTGTCGATGCTCCCCGGGTGCTTTCCTAGCTGCCCACTGCTTCTTGGTGTGTGTTTGTGCATGAGTTAATTTCTGAGGTCTATTTTCGTTGTGGTTCACTGTGTGCTGTGCTGTGCTGTGCATTCTCGCAATGACAAGAATAGTCACTTTCACTTGACTGACTAGGCATTGGTTTAGAGTTGCGCATCAAATATATTTTATTACCGCAAAGCCACAGTCAACACTGAATTCGAAAAAACCTGACTACTGAAATGGTTCTTGGCCTTATTCTTGTTTGAGTACAGCTTTTCAAACTATAAATACTAAGTAGTGATCTCATACTAAGTGATCTCATACTGAGAGGGTATACATATTTAATGAGCGGGAAAAGAGGAAAGAAAAAGCAGCTCACTTCATTGCAGGAGAAGCAATTAGGCTCCCATTGCTTGCTGGCCTTGTACAGTCCCATAGGAAAGACCATTTCTGCATTTACGGTTTAAACAGAAATAAAACAGAATACAGAGATTCTCAGCAGAAAATATATTTAACCGTTTCATTTTTTTGTGTAATGATGATTATACATGATATCTGCTAAATTATAGCCTTAAGTCATAAGCCACTCTACAGTGGCTTAATGAATACTGCACTATTTTAAAGGGAAGTTACACAGAGTTTTATCTGAAGATTAAAATCACCCCGAGTGGTTTTAGGTTTGGTTTTAAAGGAAGTTTTCCAGAGACCATGTCCACATGTGCTGAGATAGTGGTGTCAGGGTGTTGTGATTAAAATAAACAAAATTATATATATATATATATTTTTTTTCTTTTCTTTCATAATTTCAGACAGTTAACAAAAAATGACTGTTGCGCTGTAGCCTTCAACTTGTTCCCATCACCGTAACAAGAAATTTTGCAGTCTTCTTTATAATGCACCACTTCACCACACCAACGCAAAGGATATTGTTAACTTATTCACTACATCTGAGTTATGCAAACTTTTTAGACTCCTCTTTAATATGAAAATTAACATTTTGAAGATGAAACCTTTATTTTTTTAATATGATACTATTTGTAGTTGCTCTTGACATTAGAATTGCTAACTTGCATGGCCATGTAAACTTTGATTATGAGCAACAAGACATTTTTTGAGACATGTAGGCTAATTAATTCTAAAAGATGTCCACTCTATCCATACAAAGTGAAAGGACTTTGGATTCGAGTTCAGTTTCTTTTACATTTCTTATTTTTCATTGCAAATCTTTGCAAACTATATACTTCTAGACCAAAACTACCAGATTTGCATAATAATCATCATCTGCTGCCTTATATTCCCAGGGTGATCCAGAATGAACAGAGCTGTAGCAACCTGCTGGATATTCCTGCTCCTGTCAGCTTTCATGTATGATCAAGTGATGTCCAAAGGGGGCAGAGGAGGTGCCAGGGGTTCTGCCCGAGGGAGTGCCCGAGGGAGTGCCCGTGGAGGCCGCTCGTCACGCACGCGTGGCTCATCTTCTGTGCGGGTAGCTGGAGCTGCCGCAGCTGGTGCTGCAGTAGCTCTGGGTGCAGGAGGATGGTACGCTTCAGCCCAGCGCAGACCAGACGACAGCTCAGAGCACGGGGACGACTATTACAGCAACAGAACAGACTGGGAGCTTTATTTGGCCAGGACATCAAGTGCAGAGAGCCATGATATCACATATAGCACATTATTCTCATTGTTACTGCCACTAAACTTTCTAATTTCTTGAGCGACTCCGGTATAGAGATTTGAGACCTTGATACACTATATCCTATAAGTTACTGTGCAATGTTTATTCCTAAGAATTTATTCCTGTTTATTCCTGTCTGTTGCACTTCACAGAAGAACCTGGTCACAAAAGAGATGCTGCAAATGGAAGAACAATGAGAAGACTAGCTACTAGCAAGCTCTTAAGAAAAATAACTTGTTTGGTTTATGTGCATATTTTGCTTCAGCAGAAGCAGTAGCAAATAACTAAAAAAACCATAGCTATATACCTATATAACTTATGCAGCTCATATCACAACCTTCAGAAAGCTATTAAAACTGTGTGTTTTGCTACATTATGTTAAGTGCCCAGATTTTATGCCCAATTCCCTGAATGCCAGATCCCTAAATCACCTCTAAACCCATTATATAGCTGGCTCTTAGAAAGTAAGTTAGAAATGATCTATGACACTTGTATCTATTTTCCCTTTCTACATTGTATGGATGTGAAACCTCACTGGTTTGTATATTTTTACAAATGTAAATGGTTTGTATTTCACTGTAAGATGTGTAGTTGTTTACTGTACTGAACATTTGAGAAAATATCACACTTTCTAAAATAATTATATGAGCAGGGTAAAATGTGTTAAGACAAACATGTTAGCCAGCTTAGTAAAAGTAATTTTGATAAGAATATGAGATATAATACAAGTATATATTGTAAAAAATACATTCTTGTCTTTTGATAGTATTATACATCAAACAATTTCAGATAAGCTTAAAGAAAGAAATCATTAGTATGACAGAAGTTCTGACTCAATGCTTTTTAAACTTGTTTAGTTTTGTTTGCCTTGATGTTCGATATTCTTAGAGCAGTGTTACTGGGTCAAATTTGGACCGCTGACCTTTAGTATGGTTGCCTGGAGTGTTTACATGACATCCCTATTTTTAAAAGAGAATATTTAAGGTGCTGTTTTAATATTACATAAGACAATCTGTTTAATGTATATAGGTGTTTTATTGTGCTTATTTTCACATTGTTATAATGGTATTACATTTACCACTTATGTATGAAACAAATGCACAATGTTCAATAACAGCACCAAAGCATTTCCTCTGCAATAGAATTTAGTTAAATATCTTGAACACCAGTACCTCTTCATTTCTGCAACCAACCTGCCCTCACAGAGGGAAACAAGCTGTAATGCCCATGAACATTACAAATCCTTTTCAACAAGGCACTTGCTTTTTCGGTTATCAGTCAAGCAGGACTTTGCCAAGCTGTCCTTTACGGAAGGCTCTGATGAAGTCATAGGCCGCTGCAGAATAGTTAGGCATTCTGATGGTGACATCTCCTAGAGATTTAAGAGTAAAAAGAGGTGTTTGGAAGGCTCAGTTCTGTGTTGAAAGTGACTTTTGTATTGTTTTACTTTTGAAATGCTTCGGGAATCAACACCACATTTCTGCGTCACTGTTTATTATAATAGACTGTTTTTACTGAACCACTGTGTTTACAGTAATGGATGTTTCTCAGCAAAGTGTTAAAACCATGAAGTTTGGAGTAATGATCTTTCAGCTGCTTGACGATGCTTACTCACCTACTCCAGTAATAGCTTTTACACGCTGAGTCTTGCCTATCTTCACAGCGATACTCTTTAGCACATGCTGAATATCATCACATGGTCCTTCCAGCTCATACTTCTCCACGTAGCTGGAGAGAAAACAGTAATAACCAATATGATTAATAAAATATATGAATACATTGCATATTGGCATGACATTTATGACCAGCAATACCCACATAAACCAGCGTCTTTTAAAACTACTCATTTTTTAAAGTTATTTCAGAAACTTCACTTTTCATATCGACTTTTCAGCGGTGACTGGAGATAATGGGAAAGTATCATCCACAACTTACCCAAATCGCTGCAGTCTGTTAAGTGAAAAAAGCAGGTAATCTGCAATGATATCCTCACCAACTAAATGGTCCAATATGGTGCCTGTTAGTTAATTGAAGCATTATTAACAGCAACCAAGCATCTGAATTTATATGCTAATGTTAAGGACATGACTCTAAATAAAGTCTTACCACATAAAGCAAGCTTCATTCCAGCCTCAATGTCCTCAATCTTTGGAGGCAGCACTCCTGGGGTGTCCAGCAAATACATAGGGGGTCTTTCACAAACCTGAAAATGACATTCATGAAAGAAATGAAACAGACCTTTTTTTTTCTCTTTAATTGTGCTGGGCAAAAAAAAAAAAAGGAACCTTCAACTGTACTTATAGATTTAAAAATGCACCAAACCGTTGGGTACAATCAAATATTGAAATGTAAATGTGAAAGTGAAAGTGACAACCCTCGTCATTGCGAGGTCACAGCACTGCACACCATGAACCACAAAGAAATTGGACTTCTGCTTTTAACCCATGCACACAAACACCGTGCAGCAGTGGGCAGCTATTGAAAGCTATTGAAATGTAAAATTTAATACCTGAATTCTGGTCAATACAGCTTTTGTAATCCCTGGTTCACCTCCTACCCTTGAGGCTTTACCTGCATTGAAAGAAGGACATCCAATTATTCTTTACATTTTAAAACTGATTTACTAGAAGCAGGGGGGGGAAAAAACCCATTAGATCACTTCTAAAAAGACCTTTATACTAAAAATACCTTTTTTCAGATTTGTTCTTCTTAGAGCATTAATCAGTGATGACTTCCCCACATTGGGCACTCCAATCACCATTAAACAGTAACTTCTGTCCTAACCATGGATAAAAACCAAACAAACAGTCATATGTATTAAGACGTCAGTGTCAAGGTATTGCCATTAAGAATGAAAGACCAGACTGCCAAAAAAAAAAATTCCTAACAATTAATTGAAGGCCAATATAACATCTATTACTGACATACACCAGTCAACCATAACATTAAAACCACTGAAAGAGGACATTAATAATCGACAATATTGTTGCATTGATATCTGTCAGAGGGGTGGGATATATAAGGCAGCAATTGAGCAGTCAGATCTTGAGCATGAAATGCAGGAAAAACAGAGCAAAGATCCAAAAAAAAACTGACAAATTGTGATGGCTAAGAGACTGTACCTGACATTCTGTTTCATCTCACCTCTTCTCTGTGAAAACGTGGTGTATTTTCAATTAATTCTGTCACCAGAGGGACAATCTTAAACAAGACAAATAAAAAAATGATCACAGAATGAATTAACCTTCTCTTTTTACCATTTCAAGCCTTGCTTGTCTGGCTTTAGCAGGCTGCTTTTTATTCTACTTTAATGAAGTTCACCTTTTTAACACTCTCATCTCTTTGCTTTAGACAGTCTGTGAAGAGCACATTCCTCACACCATCTCTCTCAAACTGTTTCAGAATATTCTGGAGGAATAAAAAGACACTATTAAACCTCATGCATTGGTAATTAACCAGTCAAAATGAATGAAATAAAAGCCAACTACAAAGACATTGGCAATGGTTCTATTTAAGCATATTATGATACCCATTTCTTTGATGTGTCTGCCAAATCCATCTTATTCAGTACAAGTAAATGAGGTCGGACATCAAGACTCTCCTGAAATAAGGGGTTTCTTCCAGAAAATGGTATGTTTGCCAGTTAGGGAAAACTAGGGCTGGACAGTGCAGATAAAAAGTGCAGACAAAAATATAGGCATTATTTATCCTAATGATGGATTGTGGATGGTTGATCTCTGTTTGCTCCACTCTAAGTCATACAGAAAATGTGCTTGTATGAAGGCCTCTAATGTAAAATAAAACAGCACAGCAGACTTTGGAGAGCAGCTTTCACAACAGAGCAAAGACTACTGTTTACACCACAACTGTGTCTTATGCAAAGGATATTCTCGCGTCATGGATCTCAATGATGCAGTCTACTTTCCTCAGACTGGCTCTCATTTGCTTGAGTCCTGTAGGAAACAAATATATTTAGATTACACAAGCAAGGCAAGAAGGCTGCTTAGGTCAAGTTGCTCCAGGGAGTTGCTCCCTGTCATATAATGTTTGTTGTTCTGGGTAAGAGCATTTGATAAACAGCTTAAATGCAAAAAAAAAAAAAAAAATAATAATAATTTTGAATAAGGTCATGGTCTTTCTTGAATTATTGGTTTCTATGAACCACCTTTAAGTAAGGTACCGGCCCCATCACTGCTCCTTGGATGCCAGATATAGCTGCCTCTTGCTGCATGGTTAAATGCAGAAGAAACATTTTGTTGTGGTTCACTGTGTGCTGCGCTATGTGCTCAAAATGACAAATTGTCACTTTCACAGGTTTTTACATGTTCCCTACCAAAAGTGAAAAAGTGAAAGTGACTACCCTTGTCACTGTGAAATGCAGCACAGCACAACACAACAAAATTCAACCTCTGTGTTTAACCCAGACACACATGTGCAGCAGGGGGCAGCTATTGAAAGCACCAGTGGAGCAGAGATGGGGACGGTATCTTGCTCAAGGGTACCTCAGGGCAACATACTGGCGAGGGAATCAAACCCACAATCTTCTGATCTGGGGCAACTCCCTCACCACTAGGCCACCGCTGCCCCAGTGTTTGTGGCTGGCTAAAATAGAAGCACAAGGAATTTAATTTCAGCTTTTTCATTTAAGTTCACACTCCACAAGGATGAGTACATAAAAACGATTGAGACTCTTTGGTTTTCCACTGTATATGACATTTAAACCCCCTGCCTTATATGGTCTAGGTGCCAAGTGTGGTTCTGCGTTCTAGTGTAGTTACAGTGAACATGAAGATCAGTGTGTTAATTAATATCTGATCTGTCCTGAGATCTGTGGATGGGAGACCAACCTTTGGCCATGTGTCCAGGGAACCAGTGAGCTACTTCCCTCTGACCGAAATCAAACACTGTCCTGAAGGCAGGGTTGATCTTCATCTCTGCTTCTGCTCACACACACACACACACACAGTATCAGCGTACCCAGAAGACTGTCCCACACACACACACACACACACACACACACACACACACACACACACACACACACACACAGTATCAGCATACCCAGAAGACTGTCCCCCACACACACACACACACACACACACACACACACACACACACACACACACACACACACACAGTATCAGCATACCCAGAAGACTGTCCCACACACACACACAGCATCAGCATACCCAGAAGACTGTCCCACACACACACACAGAGTCAGCACCTATTATGATCAGAGGGCACAAAACACAACCATATCATTTACAGATAACACGAACGTCACCTGCTCGCTCTTCTTCTTCTTCTTCTTCTTGCAGCAGTGTCTGTGAGCGCACGCAGCGCCCCCTGCAGGCCTGGAGCTCAGCAGCGCCTCCGCCGCTGAATCCGCCTCAACCCGGAAGTGTGCCTCGCTGGAGGGTCGCTCAGGGCAACCTACTGCTGCGGGTTTCAAACCCACAACCTTTAATCTCCAGCCTCTAATCACTACCGCTTATCCTCAGTAAATTCCCAGGAATAAAAAAATATTAAAATATACTTATACACACATGCACCTATATATATGTATATTCCTTTAAAACATATCACTTTTACTTTAATTTAACCAGACATGACAAAATGTCTTCTAGATCTTGATAAAACAAACAAAACTACAAATCACTGCAAAACAAAGGAAACTAAAAATGCAAATCCCAGTGCTTCGGGCTTTCTGCGGTGGGGGACTGTGAAGGACAAGCAGTGTGTCTGTATTTGACCTTGTGACCCTGACTGTCCATCAGAAGAGTCTCGGTCTGTAAGTGTCTCTGCTCACTGCGGGTGGCTGTTAAAATGGATGGGCTTCGTGTTAAAGCGGCTGTATTTACTGAGTAATGTGTTTGGACACGTGCAGGGATGTGGAGCAGGGTCTCTGATCAGGGATGAATCAGGACTGAAGGATGAATCCTGTTCTAGAAACAGACTGCAGCGTGCAGGTCCGCGCTGCACCACTAGGGGGCGGTGTGTGTGTGCGCGCGCTGAATAAATTTGCGGGAATTTATGAACGAGGAGGCTGAGTTAGTGTGTGAGAGTGGGAGTTTAAGAAGTAAACGATCGGTCGGGTCAGTCACTTCGGGCTGGAGATGAGTGAAATGGCTGGACGGTCCTGCTGAGTTTGAAGAGTCGGTGTTAAACTGAAAATAAACAAAGAGCGGCGCTGCTCCTTCCTCTCCAGCAGCATGTCTCCGAGGCTGAAAGGCAAGGGCCGGAGAGCCGCGGTGAGTCACTCCGATCGCTTAGAAATAAACACTGTCGACGGCGCAGGTTTGGCAGGAGAAGCGGAGAATCCGTGCAGATGAAGGTGAATGAAACTCTGTGTGCTGTTGTTGCAGATCGGCGGTGGAGTGCAGGCCAACCTTTCTGCCTTTTTCTCCTCGAAGGTGAGTCGGGTCGATGATGGTCAGATTAGTGCTGATTCAGAGTCTGTCCAAGACGGAGCACCTGGATTACCTGGACTCACTCTGAGGGTCATGGAGCAGGAGGAGTCCAGCATCTGCAGAACACGGACAGTAAATACCAGAGAGCTTATATCTAGATACACAGATATTGGCCACAGACTCGCTAATGAGAGGGCACACAATTAAGTGAAAATGAAAGTGACTGTCATTGTGAAACAATGAAATGCAACCTTTGCAACCTCCCGTAAACTGTACAGCACTCAGGGAGTGGTGATTGGTACAGTACCTTGCTCAAGGGTAACTGAGGTCAGCTTACTGGTTTGGGGTTCAAACCCATGACCATTTGATCCCGGTGCCTAGTCCCTAACCACTAGACCACAGCTGTCCAACAGAGCACCTGCTGATCATTTTCTGGACTGTTTGTATTTTACTGCTTCTAATGACTCATGATTGGTTGCTCGGTGGCCCATGTATTCAGATTTTGAACATTAGATCTTTAGATTAATCCCTGGGTGACATCTTCATGATACTCGGAAGGTGAATGGCAACAAAAAAGAAAAACAGTCCTGATCTTTTCTCATCGCTCAAGTCGTTCTAACCTGACCAACCGTGACCAGCAGTCACTGGGCGTCTCACTCTTCCTTTGTAATGAAGCGTGTGGTTATTCATTGTTCAAGTAGTAATTATATTTACAGTGTGCTCAGAAAAGCACCATGGGAGATTGTTTTTGGTGATGCAGGACCATTTTTGTGTTATCTGGCTGTTTATTGGCTGCTTAATCTATTCAATCCCTCAACAAGTGTCATTAAATGAGATGTTTAGTAGTGTTCACAAATTTTATAAGCTTTTAATGTTGTGGCTGATGGGTGTATTTGAATTTTCAGTGTTATAAGAGACTATTCAGGTGAGGTAAACTAATTATAAAAAGACATTATGAAAGAGTGATTATAGTACTTCACTTAACTAAACTTTTCTTTTTCTTCACAGGTATCACCAAAATCTCCCAAAAAGGGCACATCCTTGTATTCAGTGGTGGCTATAGATCCTGAAGTAGTGACACCATCTTTCAAAGAAAGCACGAGAATCCCTCTGTCCCCCTTCACTATTCCAGAGACGCCCGACAGTGTGACAAAATCACGGTGCCCACCCCGAACAGCCCCAAACATTCCAAGCTCACCTGTTTCTCGAAGCCCATGTTCCAGAAGTTTTAGCTGCAAAACTAACCTCATGGCCAGCAGGTCAATGCAGCTGAACGAAAAGAAGAGCCCAAAATCTGGTGACACCTTTGAGATGAAGAATGACGTTAGTCATTTTGGCTCTGTAAAAAGATTGATGCGCGGTTCAGAGAACCTCCAGAATGCCAAGCGACCTAGAATCAGGTCGCTTCAGAAAAGTTCAGAGGAAGACTTGAGCTCAGCAGATGATGACCTAAACAAATTCCTTCAAATCATACATGAAACTTCTGATTTTAAGGAGGACTCGCCACAAAAAGGTCACTTAAAGAGCGCTGAGAAAATGCATCACAAAGTTTACAAGGTTCCCTCCAAGAAGATCATGTCAGGATCAAGATTACCTGAGAGGAACATGGCAAAAGCAACACCTGAGAAGCAATATCAAGCCAATGGGTCACTCTCAAAACTTTCAAGAGCCAGTCGTTACAAGAGTAGCTCAAGTGAAGATGAGAAAGAGAATGTCTTTCCTCTCAAAAAGCCAAAGGCAGAAATAGCCGAACTGTCAGGAGATGATCAGCGTGATCTTGTGGTGTCGTACTGTTCATGGGTAAACAATACTGAGAAGCAGAAGAGTGCCATCAGCTGCCCAGTTGAAAAGAAATCTTTAAAAGAAATTTCTAAAGACCACTCAAAAAACTCTGGTGTTGAAAATGTTCTCACAAACTGTGAAGATAATTTCAGTACTTTTGAGGACAGCTGGTTTGAAGAAGGGATGGAGCAAAGTTTTGTAGAGCCAAAACATCAAAAGAAACACAAACTTGAGTATGTCTTGCAATTTAGGTTTTTTTTTTTTTTTTTTGAGAATCACTTTTGGTTTGGTTGTCTGTTGGAACATAATATTCTTTTGCTGTAGATCTGTATTTATGTATGACTTATTACATTTTATTTTTTTCCTTTGACATATAGTAAGAAGGGAGGCATTCCAGAGCATGTCATACTGGCCACTGGACTCCATAATCGGTACTGGGTTTTAGACGTGCAAGAAACTACTGGATCTCAAGGGTATTCTGAGAAACATTTAACCATCACTTGTTCCAAGACAGCACAGCCCACAGAGAGCTGCATTCTGAAAGATGGATGGTAAGTAAAATATTGAACTTGCAGAGGCACATGATTAAAATACATGGTGGTATAGTGGTTAGGGAATTGGCCCCAGGATCAGAGGTTGTGGGTTTGAATCCCAGACCAAGGTACTATCCCCATCATTGCTCCCTGGGCTTTTTAAATACCTGCCCCCTGCTGCTGTGTATAGCTTAAAAGTAGAGGTTGAATTTCATTGTATCTCACTGCTATGTTGTGTTTCACAATGGCAAAATAGTCACTTTCATTTTACATTGCTTGTGGTGATTGTGCATCAGATTTCCTGTTGTATTACTTTAGGGAGACCACTCCTGTTGCAGTGGGGGACATAATTCACTTGGAAGGGAAAAATTCCGGCTCATGGATAATTGACGGGGACTCTGGCTACCTGGTGCTTCTGCCTGACTTGCTTATCTCTGGGACCAGCATCGCTAGTAGTATCCGCTGCATGAGACGAGCTGTACTCGTAGAGATGTTTAAGGTATTTGCCAATATGACCAGCGCTTTGTGTGTTAGTTGGATAAAGATTTCATTGTTTAACCTTCTAAATGTTACAACTTTAAACGAGAATCCTCCTGGTTTTCACAGACTTTTGATGGTGGCAGCAAGCAGATGCTGAATGGGACTATAGTTCACGACATCTTTCAAAAAGCTGCCATGTCCTTGGATTTCTCTTCAGAGAAGCTGGAGCAACTTGCAAGTGAAGCACTGCTCAGCCCAAACTACCTCGGACAAATGTAAGCGTTGTAAGAGGCCATGGCTTCATGTACTGAGTATCTGGTTTTGAAGACCCATGTTTGTAACACTATACTGTCTGTAGATTTTGAGGTCCAATTTTGCTTTACAGAGTAAATAAAGGGCGTATTTCTTTCTTTTTATAATCTAATGTTTTAAAGAAGAATCTTTACACAATTAAAATAGTTGGCCATTTCCCCCTTTTTCAGGTACAGTTTGAAACTGACACAGGCAGACATGAAGCAGGAAGTAGAGGAGTATCTTCCTTCTTTGACAGAATGGGCCAAAGACTACCTCCACACAGCTCCACAGGCAGGGCAGAAACAAATGACTCTTAAACTGTGAGCAGTGTCCATCATTCCTTTGGTTTACCTTTTGTGCTGAATATTATAGAATTTAACAAAGCTTTCTGTAACGAGTGCATGTTTCCATTTTTTATTTATTTATTTATTATTTATTTTTAAGTCCCAGTGATGGTTCTTTAAACCATCAAGACTCAGCATGCAGTGTCACAGTCACTGACTTTGTTGATATTGAGGAGAACATCTGGTCTCCAAGATTTGGTCTGAAGGGAAAGATCGATGTGACTGCGGGAGTAAGGATTCATCGGCGAGGTAGGAGGCACATGGACAAGGTTGTGCCTCTGGAGCTGAAGACGGGCAAGGAGTCCAACTCCATTGAGCATCGTAGCCAGGTGAGTGAGGGAGACCAACTAAACGTATCTGTCTATTAATAGCTATGGGTCAGCACCAGTAGTCGTGTACCAGACCAAAATGGTATAGTAGTAGAAGCATTCTTCAAATGTAACAATGAAGTTGAGGGAAAAAGTGTTAGAACTGATCAGTTTGAATCACTGAATCATTCATCTGTAAGCTAATCTGTTGACTTTTTTTTTTTTTAAATCGTGTTGTTCAGGTTATCTTGTATACTCTCATGAGCTCTGAAAGACGGATGGATGCTGAGGCAGGTTTTCTTGTCTACTTGAAGACGGGCAATCTGCACCCTATAGTGGGTAACCACATGGACAGAAGAGGTTTGTCTTGAGTTTTTACTGGACAAAGACCATGAATTTTGTATTCCCATCTTATGTATTTTGCTCTTTCAGACATTTGATATAACTGTTCAATTTATGCATTAACTATTGATAAATCAGACCGTGACGGTCATGTTAGATGAGTGTTTTATATGGGTTTAATTTTTGCATTAGATTCTAGCAGCACACTTTCATAAGGGCCTATATCTTTTGGGTTGTCATAGAGCTCATCAAACTGAGGAACACGCTGGCTCATCATATTGGTAAGAGTATTGTCAGAATGGAGGGTAGAAGCCAAATGGCACCCTTACCTGCTGTCATATCTGACCAGCAAGCCTGCAAGTACTGCCCTCAGAGGAGAAACTGTGCTCTTTACAACAGGTACCTGCAATCACATGGCATGTTCTGCCTTTTGTGAAGTTTTCATTTTTCATCATTTTTCCTTTGCCTATTTGGCCTGAATTGTTGTTAGAGTTTGATTTTTCTTATTTGTGTCTACAGAGCAGTAGAAAGAGCTCCAGGGGAGTCTCCCCCTGAGGACTCGCAGGCATTTCTGCAGTTGGAAAGTGAACATCTCCGCCAGCTTCATTTGCAGTACTTTGACCATTGGCTGCTGCTCTGCACCCTAGAGGCCGTCACTTTGGAGAGCAAAGGAGGTCGTCGCAACATCTGGCTGCAGTCTGCTCAGGAGAGGTGGATGTTCTGATAAGAATCATGATGGCTATATTTATTTAATGTGTTTGTGTGTCTTTTTTTTTTTTTTTTTTCTTTTTTACACAGGATGCAATAGAGGTCAATTTTAAAACTTCAGCTGTCAAATTAGTCCAAATAAACTGCACTATGCCTGTGTGGAGCTGGAGGTGGCTGGAGTGGGAACAATTTCAAACCCTTGTGTTAGTAATAAGCCCCATTACTGTAAATGTCTGTTACTCAGTTCCGTTCTAACCAGTACAGGCCTGTACTAAACCCAGAAAGCTAAAATTAAATATTTTATCTTCTGATCAAACAGCTAAATGCTCCTGTTGCCCCTCAGGGAGAAGAATGGTGGCTGTGTGGGGAACATGATGCTAGTAAACAGTGTGACAGCTCTCTCTGATGGTGTGTTTGTGCATCACTTTGAGCGTAAAGAAGGACCACACGCTGTCATTGGTCTGATCGTTGGAGACAGGGTGGCAGTCAGTGACCAGGACTCCAGGTTAATCGGTATAGCAACAGGATATGTCACAGACATAACCAATACAAGGGTGACTTGTTCTCTAGATAAGTAAGTCTTTATCATAATTTGTTTGAAAATAAAGCATCCTAGTATCTCTATCCTTTCCTTTTTCTTCTAACCAAAAATATATCAATTTTCTATACATTAAAACATTATAGTACAGTTTACAATAAAAAAAAAACCTGATCTGAATTGTATGATCTAACTAATTTAGTCATAATATAATCCATTTGTTTTGTTTTTCTTTGAATTCATGTTTTGTCTTTATGCATCAGTCTTTTTTCATACACTGATTGTTTTAGGAATCTCTCAAAGTGTTCCTCGGATATGATGTTCCGTTTGGACCAAGATGAGGGTGCTGGAGGTTTGAGCACTCATTTTGGAAACCTGTCCATGCTGATGGAAAACACTCCAACCAGGTCTGTACAATTGCATGTGGTCAAGTGGTCATCTACCCTCATCTTGAGAATCTGCATCCTTGCTGAAACCAGTCTGATACACATTAACCTCAAAGACAGCTTTTCTACCTTTAGTAAAGGAAAATGCTGTATACATTTACAGCATTTAGCAGAAGCTCTTATCCAGAGCGACTTACAGGTCCTAATTACAGGGACAGTCCCCCTGGAGCAACTCAGGGTTAAGGGTCTTGCTCAGGGACCCAGTGGTGGTAGTGCTAGAGGTGGGATTCGAACCGGGAACCTCTGGATCCAGAGGTCCGTAGGCAAGTACCCTACCACCACCACCCTGTATAGTTGGAGCTTGATGGATTTAGAGTTGAGCAGTTAGACTCATATCCAGGAGACAAGTTTGTGACCACTGGCATGTGGAGCTTGAGTCTAATAATAACTGCATTTCTGTTGTGACAGTTTCTGTTATTAACATTACTGCTGATTATCTTGCTCTGTTTGGCAGTGAGAGAATGAGGCAGCTGATTGTGGAGTACAGGCCACCCCAGTTTATTGATAGCCTCAGCAGTGTACTGCCTCGAGATGCCAAGGACATTGTTGCCAACATTTTAAAAGGTGTTTATTGACTTCCTAAAAGATAAAAAAAACAGTTTGCAAGATGTCTTATTTTTTTACTTTAAGTAATGTCTTTATCCAAAGTGATCCTGTTTGGATGACTTTATTCTCTTGTATTAATGCTTTATCAACAATGATATTTGTCATGTTCTGCATCTTAGGGCTCAACAAGCCTCAAAAGCAAGCCATGAAAAAGGTTCTCCTGTCAAAAGACTACACACTTATTGTAGGAATGCCTGGAACTGGAAAGACTACGACCATTTGTACACTAGTAAGTGTAGCGTTCTCTTTAGTTATAAGTTTATTGTAAGTGATGCTCCTCTTCTTCTTTCGGCTTCTCCTATTTAGGGGTCGCCACAGTGGATCATGCGCTTCCGTTTTGTCCTGCCCTCTGCATCTTCCTCATTCATACTCTTTGGTCTTCCTCTGTTCCTCTTGCCAAGCAGCTCCATCCACATATATATATGCCCACGCCAACTGTTGGATTTTGCTGATAGAAATCCTAGGTTCTTAATGATGAGGCAAATTATCACTAGCAATATTTTTTGAGAGAGGAAAAGAGAATTTGAAATGTAAACCTGTCTCCTCTTGCCTCTTCTGCAGATTGGGCTGAGAGGTCTCGCTCCCTTTTTATCAGGTTTACAGAACATACTAGAGACTTACTGGAGTCATCGAGGGTCAGAGGCCTTCTAATGAAACAAACAGAACTCTCTAGGGCTCTCTGTGTATCTGTCACAGCAGGGGTTGGAATGGAGATTAGTGTTAAACAGATGTAAAACCCAATTGGCCACCATTTCTTTCACTCTCGTTGGTACCCGTCTGATACAGTATATTAATCAAGTTGAACCTTTTTATGGTTATTTTTCATCTGTATTTATTGCTGTATTTTTGAATATGTATCCCTGTCAGTAGTCTTTTACAATTTGTTCATTTAAAAACATTCCAATTTAAATGTGTATTGTGCAGCTACATTTCTCCTCTCCATCTGATTTATCTCTTTATCATTTAGGTACGCATTCTACATGCCTGTGGCTTCAGTGTTCTGCTGACCAGTTACACTCACTCTGCTGTAGACAACATCCTGCTGAAGCTGAAGAGGTTTAAGGTCGGCTTCCTACGCCTGGGCCGAGCTCAGAAAGTGCACCCTGACATTCTGCCCTTCACCGAGGAGCAGCATCGGGCCAGGGGCATCCACACGCTTGAGCAGCTGGAGAATCTCTACAACAAAGAGGTGGATATGGCTATTGGCTTTGTTTGAATTATTTATATTTTTACGTTTGAAGTGTATATACTGGGAATGAAGAGGAAGGACTCCTTATTTTAGAGCAGCCTAGTGCACGTTTGGTATCCGACATGAACAACTTGACTCATGCTGTTAGTAAGTACTGTTGTCGCCAAAGAAAACTGCATTTTGACTGCTGTCCCTTTTTAATAGAAATAGTTTTTGGTTTCTAAGAGAACTGCTGTTAGTCTGTCTCTAATTTGCAATCTTTTTGGCACTGATCAGAAATTGCTCTGCCAGTACCATTTAAGCCTTTTAGTTGAAAACACATGAACCTACTTTTAAATCTTTTTTTTTTTTTTTTTTTTTTTTTTACAGTTTAAAAATGTTCCTCACAATGTTGTCTATGGAGATGTGTTGGGTTAACTGCACTTGCATAACCTTTTGACCTTATGGTGTTTGCTACTGTGTTGAAGGGCACTTTCTTACAGTTTGTGGAAAATAACTTTTGTTTGCTTTGTTGGTCACTTGCATGACATTTTCTTCTGAATTGCAAAATACTGGATTATTTAAAAAAAAAATGCTTTACATGAAAGGAAAGCCATTCTCATCATTTTTCTCTTCTTAGCTCATTGTGGCTACTACATGTATGGGTGTGAAGCACCCCATCTTCAGCAGACGCCGCTTCGACTTCTGCATTGTGGATGAGGCGTCTCAGATCAGCCAGCCTGTTTGCCTGGGTCCACTCTTCTATGCCCAGCGCTTTGTTCTTGTGGGAGATCACCAGCAACTGCCTCCTATTGTCCAGAATGCTGAAGCCAGGTAATTTTCTTTCTTTGAGTCTGAGAATATTACTGTATTAATGTGGTTGGTTTATGAACATATGAATAACTGCTATCCAAAGACTACTATATCTTGCCTTTGTCTCTTATTTAATCTGTCCTTCCACTCTTATTTCTGATTTCCATAAACTAACCAAGCATTTAATATTAAGTACAGTAGTCTAAACATTGTAGCAGTAATGGTAGTCAGTAATGTAAAGCTGCAAGTAACCATTGTTGTGTAAATCCCTAGGGCTTTGGGAATGGATGAGAGCTTATTTAAGCGTCTGGAACATCACAAGGAGGCAGTGGTTCAGCTGAATGTGCAGTATAGGATGAATAGGTGGGATACTACACATCAGCAAAAAACACTATTTTTAGGCTGAAAGAAGGCATGTGCTGAAGCCACTCCTTTTTGATGCCTTATTGGCTTTGGGGTTTATTCATGCTGACAGCACCTTACAGAAAGATTTTAAACACACCTACAATGAGTAGACCGTGTGTCATAGGTTGTATTACAGCCCTACTACTCCAGTAGAGCACAATAACTATGTAAATACCTGTGATGACAAATAAGGAATACATTCAGACAGTGTATATAGAACTGTGTGATTGTTTTTTGAGACTGGCTGCAAAAATCAATTTATGTATTCGGCCTGTTGCAGTGTGATCATGTCCTTGAGCAATGCCCTGATGTATGAGGGCAGACTGGAGTGTGGTTCAGAGCGGACAGCCTCTGCATTGCTGCAGCTACCTTTCAAGGAGACCGTAGTGAGAGAGCTGGAGTCATATGCGTGTCAGCCTCAGTACAGTACCTGGGTCCAAGCTGCATTGGAGCCTCAAATGCCTGTCTCCTTTCTGGATACTTCAGAAGTGAGCCTTACCTCAATTTCCACCTCTGCATTTCTTGCCATATTTTGAATGGACAAAGAAGACTAACCCCTATTTAGTCCTAAATGAATATTGAAATTGAGTTTATCATTTCTATTGAAAGTGTTTCTGCAGGCATGTTCGTTCTCCATTGTTCTCTTTGAAGTGAATTTCTACATTTGTATTTGTTAAAGCCCTCTTGGCATTTCCGAGTTCTGAAGGCTCACTTCATTTCACCTTGACTTCATTACAGGTTCCTGCTCCAGAGACGGTGGAGAAGGGTGGAGTCAGTAATCATACTGAGGCCATCTTGGTGCGCGCTGTCATCAGCCTGTTGCTAAAGGTTTGAACCTGTACAGATGTTTCCTTTTTAAATTTAGTAAACATTACATTTACACCCAGTTTATTAGCTTGAGAAATTGTTATAGTGTTATTCACAGCCACCTGGAACAGTTGGTCTAAAGCAACCGTTTTATCTGGATGGGTATTCTAATGCTGTACCGTTTTTTTAGGACCTTGCACACCTGATCTATTGAACTTTTGTGTACATGAATCAGGTGTGTCATATCGTGATAACCCTCCCTCCCCACAGGTATAAATTGAAAAACTGTCTTATTGCTTGGTTTACATAAACAGCAGATTTACAAAATGTAAACTGGAAGTTGAGTTTTGTTTTTTGTTCTAAGTGATTTAAAACTATTTAAAATTGACGTGTGCTTGTACTGAATCTCCAGGCAGGTTGCAGGGCAGTGGACATTGGTGTTATAGCTCCATACCGGCAGCAATTAAAGACCATCTCCAGTCTCCTGGAGGGACCAGTATTCAAAGCTGTGGAGGTGAACACTGTTGACCGATATCAGGGAAGAGACAAGAGCATCATTATTGTGTCCTTTGTCAGGAGTCATGCAGAAGGCAGTGTAAGTAATAATTCACAGATGAGGCAAGTCTGACTATGGGAATGGTGTAGATTCAGCAATTTCTGTTAAACTATATCTGTTAATCTGTAGTATCTGTTGTTTTCTAAATTGTAAATCAGTTTTTCAGTCTTTAGTTCAAGCTGATTGTTCTTTTCTGACGTGTCCTCCTTGTGTGACCTAATGTACAATAGCTGGGGGAGCTGCTGAAGGATTGGCGCAGACTGAATGTGGCAATCACCCGAGCCAAACACAAGCTACTGATGCTGGGGTCAGCCCCCACACTGCGCCTCTATGCGCCTTTGAAAAAACTCCTCACCCACATGCAGCAGGAGAAAATGATATCCTTTACATCTGCCTCCAACATTGTACAAATAAACCTGGAACCTTTATGCATAATTACTCTTGTTCTGCCAAATTGGCAATTAATGTTCAGAACATCTTTGCTGTTTAGCAGAAGCAGGGAATTGCTCTGAACATTGTCAAATATTTATTTATTTATTTTCCAAATCAAGTAATTTTAACAATTAGATGAGAATTGAGACGTTAGCTTTGTCTGACAATGTCCCCTTGATCACTCATCCTACAACATCCACTATACAGGGTATCAGTGAGGGAGTCAGTAAATGGCATTTTGGACTTTTACTCTGGGAACAAATTGTTGTTACCTTTAGTACCATTAAGTAACATCAGCAGTACAAGCTTACGTTGCCTGCACCAAATACTACCAGAGTGCTGCAGTTTTGCAACGTATTCAAGTTTTGCATGTTCACTGCCATGGCTTTAATAATAGCTGCTTGTTTGGGAATGTTCATGTCTCCATTTTATCAGTAGTTACCTTTAAATGAATTGCCACAATGCAATATTTTCTCGCAGGTTTTTTAGTCAAGCTTGGGTTTATGGGAGGATTCATCTCGTATTAACATCAAGAAACAAGCCAGTTTTTTCACTGCAACAAAAAGCTATTAAAAAAACTGCGTATGCCCCATTGGGGGGGAGGGGAGTGGAGTACTGGTCATGAAAAAAGAAATCTCAGACTGATTGCTGACTCTGTAATATGTCCCTTTTTAAAGTATTGTGCTCTGGCTAGTTAAAATATAAATATAAGTGAATGAGCCTAAAGGCAAAAAAAAAAAAAAAAAAAAAACCCACTTCTGCCTGGTTATGTGATCTGTGTCTTACACTGACTTCATAGCTCTACTGCAGAACTAAACCTCAAACATCATGTCCTGTACGGTCAGTAAAACTACTGCATGATGAGCAGTTTCTTTGAATCTGATATTAGACAGTCTGACTACAGGGTATAAAGGGTTGGTAAGGGAAACGTTTAGGTAGCTGGAGTGAGGATTACGATGCAGCATTATTTTGCTGAGGACTTGCCTGATAAGTGTTTTTTTTTTCTTAACTCATGCTACATCTTTCAGCTACCACCTGCAGCTCATGAAGCAATGCCTAAAATCTACCTGTGATGAATCCTCCAAAATGTGAAAAGTGACTGTTCTGCAATCTACCTCTCAATTCCCGTTCATGTGATCACTTTCAGCGTGATACTTTCCTCTGGTACTGTTTTTCATTTCATTTTGCAGGTTGTGGATGTTTTGGCACAAGAATAAGAACAGTCACCATATAGGAGCAGTATGTTCTTTCAATACCTCATGGTTATGCTGGACCATAGATTTGTCATATTTGTATCAAGTAACATTGCTGACGTGGTTTTTTTTTACTCACTTGTACCCCTTTCAGAGACTTTAACAGCTTTTTGTATCCATATTTTAACTTTATATAAATAGTACTGATGTTTGTTTTCTGTGAAATAAAGCCGTCATTTAAAGGACTTTTTAGTTCTGAAGAAGCATGACCCCCTTTTTTTTAAATAAATTTTATTATTATTATTATAAAAAAGCACAAATTCATCAAATAATCAGTGGTTTTGACAAGGTGAACAATCACAGCTCTAGGCCAGAGTTTGATAAAAGAAAAACTAGTTTTGTTTTGTTGTAATCTTTATGGCCAGCACATGCCCCCTGGAGCATTTCTTCCAAGGGTTTTTAGTAATGCACAATTGTAACGTAAAAACCAAAATCCTGAAGGACTGAAAATTTGATTTGTAAAATATATAGTGCTTGAAACATGCACAGAAGTTATCACTTCATTTGCTATAAAAGATGTAGGTTTATTGCAGCTTTCAAAACCATGAGGATCTCTAATTGCAACAGTCTAATTTCCAAAATGCTTGGTTGACCGTCTCATTCGTTTTAAAAAGGAGATGGGGGCACAAACCATTTAAAAACATTAAAACTACACTGCTCAAAAAAATTAAAGGAACACTTTGAAAACACTTCAATTAAACAAAAAGCCTGCTGCATATCCATACTCATATGGAATGGGTAATGTGTTGGGAACAAAAGGCCACATTATTTGATGAAAATGAAAAGGATCAACCTATAGAGGGCTTCATCTGAAGTTACCAAGAAATTTAAACTGAAAAACTGATGCGGCAGGTTAGTGCAATTTACTGAAATGTCATTACAGCAACTCCGAATGGTACTCAGTAGTTTGTATGGCCCCCACGTGCTTGTATGCTTGCCAGAGGTGTCCTGGGGTATCTCCTTCCAGATCCTGACCAGAGCATCACCAAACTGCTCATGCTGAACAATGTTGCAGGCAGCATAATGGCCACCGCAGTTTGTCCAGACCCTGTCTGTCCCTGTCCATCTGCCAATTCTGGTGTTCTCTGGCAAATGCCAGTCGAGCTCCACAGTGCCGGGCAGTGAGCACAGGGCCCACTAGAGGACATCGGGCCCTCAGGCCACCCTTTGTTTCATATGGTTCAGAAAAATTCATGCCAGTGGCCTGCTGGAGGTCACTTTGTAAGGCACTGGAGGTACTCATCCAGGAGCAGATATGGGTCCTGCTGATAGGTTAAGGACCTTCAACGGCCCTGCCCAGCTCTCAAAGAGTAACTGCCTGTCTCCTGGAATTTCCTCCATACTCTTCAGACTGTGCTGGGACACACCTGCACACCTGGCAATGGCACATACTGATGCGCCGTCCTGGTGGAGTTGGACTGCCTGTGTGACCTCTGTAGGGTCCCGATATCGTCTCATGTTACCAGTAGTGACACTGACCCTAGTCAAATGCAAAACTACTGAAAAGCAGTCAAAAAAAGATGAGGCAGGAAACAATGTCTGTGGCCTCAACCTGCAGAACCGTTCCTGTTTTTGAGGTCATCTCATTGTTGTCCCTTGAGTGCACCTGTTGTTAATTTCATCAACACCAAAACAGCCGACACTGATTAACAACCCCCTCTGCTACTTTGCTCTACCTCTGCTTAACTGACCAGATCAATATCCCAAAGGTTTAACCGAATTGACACTATACTCTGATTTAAAAGTGTTCTTTTCATTTTTTTGAGCAGTGTAATTTGAGAATAAAAAGGGCTGGAATTTCTAATCTGTTCGTTTGAAACAGTAAAAAGTCGACCACAATCTTGTACAACATACTCATGTGTCCAGTGTAGCGCACTGTGGTTCTCTGGATTCTGACTGCCCGGCGACCCAAAAGCATCATACAAAATCTGCTGAATCTTTCCTCTGGTTCCTCTAGAGTTTGAGGGTTCCCTGAAGGATGATCACTGCTTGACCACCAATATCCACTCGGTTGTCATCTCTCAACTCCAACACTAGCTCACCTCCGCGTTTGGAGCACTGGTAGGCTGCAGTAAACAGCAAACATGTAGAGCAGCTGGGGTGAGTATTGGACTATTTTTGGATCAAAGTGCAAATCATAATTCAACATAAATTAGACATTTCAGTATCTGTCCTTGCACTGTATCATTTAACAATAACTTTGAGCTCATATATTTTTCATAGTGTAGTAAAAAAAAAAGAAAGTAATATCAAAGTAAACTTTATTACCTACCTAACATTTTCTTCTTTCCTAGCTTCTCAGACCAGTAGGCAGCAAGGACTGTATGTGCAGAGCCTTCAAGAATGGAATTTTAATTCTTTTAACCATGGTTTCTTTCAGGGTTTATTCTACTTTTAAAATGCAGGGGCAAACATGTTGCTTTATATCCTGAACTTCTCATATTAGTACAAAGTTAAGAGTCAAACAGAATTTACCAGTCACTGGATCTTCTGGGATGCCGTGCCATGGAGCAAAGTTGCGGGAGAAGAAGTCGTATCCAGACTGGGAAGCGGGTGCACCTTTGATTGTGACGATAACGCTCTTAATCTTTCCACTGTCTTCACTTTTCAGCAGAGTCTCAGGCACTGGGCTCAAAGATGTGAGTGCTGACCTTCAATCAATATCATGTTCCTTCAGTGTATTTGTGAAGTCTACAAATTGTCTACAAAGGATCATTTCTAACCCCAAAGTATTATATTTTTGCATAGTTCAAAAGTAAAAATTCATAATATGCAAGACAACCTAATTTAACCTGTAGCCACAGTATTCTCCTGCGACACAGGTGGCTTCATAAATGGCTCATAAATCATATCCATACAGGATTTCCCAGCCCACAGATTTCTTCAGTGCTAGTCTTTACTATATAAAATTTATAATAAAGTACCTGTCACATGTGTCAGACAGACAGACTAGAAGTTTCTTTATTGTTTTACAGTAGCAAACTTCCTGAACTGGTAAATCTCCCACAACAGCCTGTCAGGAAAGAGATGAAGATGGTAAGATGTTTCAGACTGAGCCAGAATTTTTTATCATATGATTGACATTTTACATTTACAGCATTTAGCAGAAGCTCTTATCCAGAGCGACTTACAGGTCCTAATTACAGGGACAGTCCCCCCTGGAGCACCTCAGGGTTTAGGGTCTTGCTCAGGGACCCAGTGGTGGTAGTGGGATTTGAACCTGGGATTTGTGGGATTTGACCTGTTGAGCCACTGGTCCATAGGCAAGTACCCTACCACTAGACCACCACCACCCCACTGACTTGGATATGTTACCTTGAGGTACTATAAACTAATAGTGGTCCTTCTTTGGCATCTCACAAAAAAGTTTTGAAACACAAATTGTTGTGCAATTTGTTCTTCTGTAAAGAAACACTAACACATCTGTGTATGATGCACTGTGCGCTGTTTAAACTTACCTCTAGCAGGTTACTAAATTTGCTGGGGTCCTGCAGGTAAAATATTGAGACAGAAATGAAGCGCTGTTGCCTTGAACACTGCAGTCTAACAGGCTACAGATGAGTGCTGGTTACAGAACGGTGTACTGAAGTGTCTGTACCTGAGCCTCAGGTCTGTTGAGTGGAAAGTCCATCACTAAAGATTCTCCACGCTGACCAACCCGCAGCTCTCCACTCAGAGTATCGAATACAACCACAGGGTTGGGGTTTGCTAGGGGATGTAACAGCTGCACTATTAACTGTAATTACTGTTGATGATTATTAGAATATATTGGATATTATTTCTTACCTTTTCTGTAAAAGAGCACTGCTGCTGAAGCCAGTGTTGCATGGCCACAGAGTGCAATTTCATTTGTGGGGGTGAACCAGCGCAACCCAAATCGTACTCCTTTTATAAAGAAATTATATATATAATTAATTCATGTGTGTTCCTTTTTTCTTTTTTTAAAACTAAATAGCTTTTTATTCAGTTCAGCTTTGCTGCATGAATAAAATGTTAGAATGTAGATTTCCTAACCCTAACCCTAATCCTAACCCTAGGGCCTACAGAGGAACCCATATACTGTCTCCTCAAATGTAATTTTTTTTCATACATTTATGTTTTGAAGACAAATCAGTAATTACACTTTTGATTATGTAACACACAAAGAAGCTCAAAAGTTTGTGAATCCTAGAATCTTCTGTTTTTCCTGCATAAATATCATCTAAAACATTAGATTTTGTACTAAAGCCCAAAAGCTCATTTTGCCCAGTAGTTAAACGTATTTCTGGCAAGGCAGGATCATATATAATCGGAGGGTTATCTAGAGAAACAGGTTTGAATAGTAGTTTGTATGTATGGAAAAATGTCACCAAGTAAGATAGGTGATACATGCAAGTGTAAAAATGAGTCAGCTACTTCTTTCAGTCCTGCACAACTGCAATACCTGAAGAAAAGTCTTCCGTTGATTTCAGCTTTGTAACAAATGCAGTCTCAGAAAGGTTCATCTCAGCTGCAATTTTCTGATAAAGGTCATCTTGCAGTTTCTAGATTTGTCACAAACATTTCACGGTTAATGATAAAAGTTACCCCATTGACAGGTATGCCATCCTAGTTTATCTGTTCTGATATTCTAGCATTCATTCACTAGATAAACAGCTGAAACATGTTGACAGGGTTTGTTAGAGCAACTTACATTCTCTAAGAGACAGACTGCTGCAGGATTGCCTTTGAAAGGTAAATTAGTAAATGCATCCACAGTAAAGACTGGAATCTCCATTACTGGCCTCCAGAAGTCCTGTATTTGGATCAGTAAATGGGCTGAGTTCTATCCTATAGACACTTGTAGATGTACGGTGTCAGTGCTGTTAACTTGGACTTTGATCTGGCTGCATTGCACAATGTAGGGTCAGCCTTAGAGAACGGTGCTGTTTATTATTTCAAGAAATGCAGTGTAACTGATCTGCACATGAATGCTGTTGGGCCCCAAATAAACACTACACCTGTTATTATGGCAAAGAATCTTGTGTTTTAAGAACTCCAGCCTTTTTAAAAAAAGCCTTAAAGCTTAAAAAAACAATGCTGTACAAATATTTTTTTCCTTTCCTCCATTTGATGGGATTGCAGAAAGACATTTTGCAGAATATGTCATTGTATTAAAAATCTGACATTTGGCTCATTAAGCTCTGCAGGGATCTTGTGTGGTCTTCACTGTGGTCACTCTTTAACAAAAGGACATCTCTGAACTTTAACAACACTCTGCAGGTTAAAACATGGGAAATTTCAGGTTTGAGATTTAAGATCTTACAAATGTTTGATATTACCCATTAACTGACTCTTTTGTTCCAATGTTCAGCACTTTTCCTGCCTTACACTAATATTGTTGAATATTGTTCTTATAAGAAACCTGTATCCTTTACACTGATTTGTTTAATTTCAGCTTTGTAACAAATGCAATCTCAGAAAGGTTCATCTCAGCTGCCATTTTCTGATAAAGGTCATCTTGCAGTTTCTAGATTTGTCATAAACATTTCACGGTTAAAATGACATTTAACGTTTTATACTTTTGGCAAAAACTGATGAAATGAGTTACCTTGTTTGCCAAAAACACTTTGAATGTAATTTTTTCACTGTTTGAGGTTAACTTTTAACAACCTACAGATTGACATCACATGAAACAAAAAAACAAGCACTGGTATCAATAAAATGTAATCAGCTAGATCACAAGTAATCTAATGTAACTCTAGTAACTCTAACCAAGTTTGTGCTGTGGGATCAGGGTGGGTGATTTCTGAAAATCTGTTGTTGATGCAAAGCAGGCTGGAATAGATTACACAATCATCTCTAAAGAGTTTGGACTTTACCAATCCACAGTCAGACAGTCTGTATACAAAAGGAGTAATCAAAGCCATTATCACCATTCCCAGGCCAGTCCAATGCATACAGCAGTCTGCAGGGTCACAAAAGAACCTTGAGTAACTTCTAAGCAAATAAAATACATTTTTTTAGCCTTTTAAAGATGCCAAACATCTGAAAGGGGTGGTTGAAATGTACTATAGTATGAAATCACCTTTCAGCCTGCATTTGTTTATGTACAAACCAGTCAGAACAGTCCATTTTATACCAGTCTAAAAGGTGCATAAGTGTTATGAGGGCATATAAAATTAATTCTGATTATTTTTTTATACAATGTAGCCCAGTATTATGAATTAACTGTAAAATAAAAAAGTTGCTTATTAAACAAAAAGTTGCTTTTTATCGAGGACTCCAGGCCATGGAGCAAAATAACAATAAAAGAAGTTATATTTTAATGATGTCTGTCTTCATTGTGACATTAACACCTTTACATTTGTTTCCATTTTCATGTCTAAGCAGATCCTTAGCCTATGGCTACAGGTTTAATTGTATTAAAGGTAAATGTCAACATCACACAATACACGTCATGAATAATTGTTCTAGGGCCTTTCCTCAGGTTCCTCTAGAGTTTGAGGGTTCCCTGAAGGATGATCACTGCTCGACCAGCAATATCCACTCGGGTGTCATCTCTCAACTCCAACTCTAGCTCACCTCCGCGTTTGGAGCACTGGTAGGCTGCAGCAAACAGCAAACAAGTAGAGCAGCTGGGGTGAGGTGAATCATTTTGACTATTTTTGGATCAAAGTGCAAATCATAATTCAACATAAATTAGACATTTCAGTATCTCACTATCTTGCCTTGCACGGTTTAAAATGTAACAATAAATCTGAGCTCTTCTGAGTGGGCGTTATTACCTACCTAACATTTTCTTCTTTCCTAGCTTCTCAGACCAGTAGGCAGCAAGGACTGTATGAGCAGAGCCTTCAAAAAAGAATGTTCATTCTTTATCATCAAACTAAAATAAGTGAATTTTAGAGTTCATTACACATTTGCAATACCGAGGCAACTGTGTTGCTCTATATCCTGAACTTCTCGGATTAGTTAAACTTATGAACAAACAGAATTTACCTGTCACTGGATCTTCTGGGACGCCATGCCATGGAGCAAAGTCGCGGGAGAAGAAGTCGTAGTCAGACTGTGCACCTTTGATTGTGACAATAACGCTCTTAATCCTTCCACTGTCTTCACTTTTCAGCAGAGTCTCAGGCACCGGGCTCAACGATGTGAGTGCTTGCCTTCAATCAATAATGTATTATCATGTTCCTTCAGCATATTTTTGATGATTTTGCCTTTTTGAAAAGGTTATTAAAAGTCTACAACATATGAAGCATAATTCCAGACCTAAAGTGTCCCACTTTTGTAGAAAATCTGATAAGTAACTGTCTGCTTTATATAACAGCGATAACACATTAAATAAATGAGGACCTATTTTAACCTGAAGCCAATTAGTGTAAAAAAAAAGCATTATACTGCTGCTACACATTAAGTATCACAAATGGCTCATAAACAGTGTAAATACTGCCTTTCTAAGTGCATTGTTTTCCCAAATCCTTTAATGTTTAACTAACCTGTCACATGTGTCAGACAGACAGACAAGAAGTGCCTTCATGGTTTTGCAGTAACAAACCCCTTGAACTGGTAAATCTCCCACAACAGCCTGCAAATTGTCAGAAAAATTTTATATGAATTAAAATCATGTGAACTTTTACAAACTTTTCTATAAAAATCAGCATTACTCAAATATAACTTTTACACTTAAATAAGAAACGATCTACTGAAAGGGAACCAAGTCAAAATGATTATGCTGTAACATTCGACTGCTACAAAGACTATCAAAGAATGCATACTGCATTCGCACACATTACAGTCCCTGCTCTGTGTTGGATTCATGTCCTCTTTCCTTACTTGTATTGTCTGATTTTGTACCTTTTGCAGTATGATGTACTGTCCAAACTTCAATAGTTACATGTTGTCTTTTTTCAGTAGGCAGTGATCCTTGATCAATGTTGTTTTGTGTCACTGTGTACTGTGCATGTTGCTGAAATGGTGATAAATGTTGTTGAAATGGCTTGATAATAATAATAATGCGTTTAACTTATATAGCGCCTTTCTTATACCCAAGGTCGCTTAACAGAGTGGGTTTCTAAAAAAAAACAAAAACACACATATCATACACAAAGCAAGTGGAATAATCAGGGAAAGCCTGGGAGAAAAGGTGGGTTTTTAGCAAAGACTTAAACAGAGAAATGGAAGGAGGCCCCCAGATTGCAGCTGGTAATGTATTCCAAAGTGTAGGAGCCACAGCACTAAAGGCTGTCCCACAATGACTCCACCATGGTGACCAACTTAAATTTGACTTTAAACTACTTCTAAAGTATCCTTTCGGTACCTTTTTTTGTTTTAGAAGCCATCTGAAATGTGATGCATTAGTAAACTATAAACTATTAAGGAATAGAAGATCGGGTTAAAATTGTGCTTTTTATTCTTTTTACCAATATATTAAGTAGATAAGTATTTTAAGTCTAACTTGTATTTGTTTGTAGGTAAAGATTGTAGTAGTTGAAAGTTGGCCCTAGGATCAGAAGGTTGTGGGTTCGAATCCCAGACCAGTAGGTTGCCCTGAGGTACCCTTAAGCAAGGTACCATGCCCATGACTGCTCCCCAGGCCCCCTGCTGCATGGTGTGTATGGGTAAAAAGCAGAGGTTGAATTTCATTGTGGTTCACTGTGCTATGCTTCACAATGCCAAAAATAGTCACTTTCACTTTTTCCACTTCACGATGTGTTTTATGTATATATAAATAAGACTGAAATTGATTTGCATCACCTTACCTTAAGGAGGTTGCTGAATTTGTTGGGGTCCTGCAGAGACAGAAATGAAGCGCTGTTGCCTTGAACACTGCAGTCTAACAGGCTACAGATGAGTGCTGGTTACAGAACGGTGTACTGAAGTGTCTGTACCTGAGCCTCAGGTCTGTTGAGTGGAAAGTCCATCACTAAAGATTCTCCACGCTGACCAACCCGCAGCTCTCCACTCAGAGTATCGAATACAACCACAGGGTTGGTGTTTTCTGGGTGGATGGGGAAGCTGCACTATAACTGCATTTACCATTGCTGATTGAAATATATTGGATATTATTTCTTACCTTTTCTGTAAAAGAGCACTGCTGCTGAAGCCAGTGTTGCATGTCCACAGAGTTCAATCTCATTTGTAGGGGTGAACCAGCGCAACCCAAATCGTACTCCTTTTAAAATAAAATTACTTATTCAAAACAGAGCATATATACAACCCCAAATCAGAAAATATATTGCATGCTATGAGAAATGAGATATGCAAGAAAAAATTACTTTGACTTTTATTTAATTCCAGACAGCCCAGAATAACTCATCCCAGATGTCCCAAGCCCACAGAGAGCAACGCTGCTTCTGAACAGGATTAACACGAGACTAATTTTTTGCACAGTGAATTTTAAAGTGAAATTTGTAAATCTAATTGCATATCGCCGTGCTTGATATGCCAAAGTAACCCCGTCCCCATGTGATTCTATCTGTGAATGATGAATGACAGTTTTCGATATAGTGACGTCTGAGGGAACTGAGATCACACGTGTTCAGCTTTCACCCTTGCACTTTATACACTGAAATAGCTCCAGATTCCTTAAATCATTTATTACTATTATGTCCTGTATAATAAAAAGAAGAAATATGAAATCTGTTTCATTATTTTTTTAACTTTTCAATAATTGTTTCTTGCATTACAAACTAATAAGTGTAAAACATGCAAAGTATCTAACAGAAATGCCTAAACAAGATTAGATGTGAGTCAATTACTTATTTACCTGAAGAAAAGTCGTCTGTTGATTTCAGCTTCGTAACAAATGCAGTCTCAGAAAGGTTCATCTCAGCTGCAATTTTCTGATAAAGGTCATCTTGCAGTTTCTAGATTTGTCACAAACATTTCACGGTTAATAAAAGTAAACCCATTGACAGGTATGCCAATCTAGTTCTGATATTCCAGCATTCATTCACTAGATAAACAGCTGAAACATGCTGAAAGAGTTGTGCAGATCAACTTACATTCTCTAAGAGACAGACTGCTGCAGGATTGCCTTTGAAAGGTGATTTAGTAAATGCATCTACAGTAAAGATTGGAATCTCCATTACTGGCCTCCAGAAGTCCTGTATTTAGTAGATAAATTAGTATATTTTTTTGAGTCTCCTAAAATGTCAGTGCAGCTGCCTTGCCCTTTAACCTAGATGCATTGCATCATGTTAAAGGGACAGACACAAAGATGGGTGCAGATTGTTACTGTAGACTGTTTCATGTTTTAAGAAGTAATATCATTTAAATCTGTTTCTGAAATCCATATCTGTGACAGGTATTATTTTGAGAGCTCTTTTCTGCCCTCTGTAGATTTTGCCCTATTATTGCAGAATTCTGGAATACTGCCATTACCTGTTATTCTCATATCTCTAGTGCAAAACGAAAAAGCATGTTGGAACTGATCATCCGCATTATTGAATAGCTAGAGTAAAGAGGTCAACTGTAAGTTACTTAAATGAGGCTTGAAAAACCATTAAAGCCATCGCAGTTCTAGCTTTGACCACTGAGGGTAACAGAGCATCTGAAAGAAACCTATCAGTGCTTGGAGAGTTTGAAGTGTCATTGTAATTGGATTGATCTGTATTTTGAAAATCTGTCCAGAGCTTGCATATGATGAAAATAGTAAGGAATTTTATACATTATGACATTAGTAGTGATTAGTTACATGTACTGAGCTTTGATGGACTTTCTAGTGTATTTTCAAATGAAAGAACTTTTACTTCTCCTCAGTCATATTTTAAAGAAAAGTGGTCACTTGCTGTCAGTGACATTTAGTTTCTAATTCTATGTTTGTTTTAATTTAGCTATTTCACATTAACACAGCATCAGAACGGCTTCCTGTTTGGTCAGGCTTCTCACTTTTGACCTTTATCTTTCTACGCTTTACCCAAATGATCCCAAATAGGGAAGAACAAAACCCAGAAGACTTTAGTACTAATGCTGATAGATGCAGGATGGCGAAGATTTACTGCAGTTCTGTTAGATGCTCAGTACTCAAGGAAACTTTTTTTTTTTTTTACTTTTATTTAAATAGATTTTATTAAAATAGCAATACTCAGTCAGCACAGCCACACTGATTCTGTCCACTGATGCATGTGTGCATTCCTCCACTCTCCTTCTTTCTACCATCGTGTCCTCCCCACCTCTCTCTACCATAGACTCCCTTATTGGAGGATGTCCCTTATTTAAAATCTCTAAATTTCATATTCAAGTGTGCTCTCCAATAAGGTTTGACCAAAGATGTGCGTGCTCTGTGCTCTTCCGGTATTTTCTCGGTACTTTTTCCTCTTTTTCTTTTTTGGGAACCAGACTTTTGGGAGTGAATATTGGTACGCCTTAAAGTTTCACTGCCTGTTTTAATTTTGCGCTTCTCTTTCTATTTGAGACTAATTCCAGGCGGAGTTTGTTCTCCATAGGGGGAAGCTGTAGAACATCTGATCTTCAGTCCATGCTGTCCAGACCCTATGAACTAGGAGAGGTGCTTTAGTTCAGGAGGAGGTAAGAGACGTACCTGCCCTCAGACCCCTCACCTGCTCTCTCTCTCTCTCTCTCTCTCTCTCTCTCTCTCTCTCTCTCTCTCTCTAGGCGAAACGAAGCAGCTCTTTGGTCTGAGCGGAGGTTTCGAAACGTAACCTGACGTCACAAAGACTAACGGTTTCAAAAACCTTTCTGAGCTGAGTGGATATACAGTACAAATAGTCATTTCTGCTAAATGATCCTTAAAATAAAACTTGAGGACAAAGGCACGAACTTCTCTCTTCATACTGAAACTTTGTCTAAGGTGAAACTGCCATTTTTAAATGAGGCAAAAACAGGAAGATCAAATGGGAGCGTTATTGATGTGGTGAGAGAGGACATGCAGGCAGAAGATGCAGGGGACAGGAAGAAATGGAGACGGTTGAGCCGCTCCTAAACGGGAGCAGCAGAAAGAGGAAGAGGTCCTAATAGGCTGGAAGCAGTAGTGGTGCTCGTAATTGATTGGTTCTCTTTCGGGTGTATGACATAGAAAATGCCTTGGATTCGTTCAAACTATCAATTAATGGGTGGATCAGCGGACTAATGCCTCAATCAATAAAGTGATGGATGCATGTATGCATATATATGCATGCCTGCTGTGTCATATATATATATATCTCCACCACCAACTCGCAATGTCCGCAGATGTTGTCTGCGACAGTGTTTAATAGGGTTTATTTTGTCACCAAGGCCTCAGCAGCCTTTGGGCATAATTCAGCAACGATAATTTATTTATAATATGTGTTCAAAATAAATGAATCTATCTATCTATCTATATCTATCTATCTATCTATCTATCTATCTATCTATCTATCTATCTATATATATATACACAGTACTGTGCAAAAGTTTTAGGCAGGTGTGGAAAAAATGCTGTAAACAGAGAACGCTTTCAAAAATGGAAGTGTTAATCATTTATTTTCATCAATCAACAAATTGCTGTGAATAAACAAAAGAGAAATATAAATCAAATCAATATTTGGTGTGACCACCCTTTGCCTTCAAAACAGCATCAATACTTCTAGGTACACTTGCACAGTTTTTGAAGGAACTTGGTAGGTTGTTCCAAACACCAATCATGATTTATATTTCTGAAAGCATTCTTTGTTTACAGCATTTTTTGACACCTGCCTAAAACTTTTTCACAGTACTGTTTATATATATATATATATATATTCATTTTATTTTGAAATATGCTAGCTGTAATAAACTGCAGCCTTGGTTTGTGTTTTAAATCTGTTGTTTATCCAAGGGTTGACAGTCTTGTGCTGTGGAGCGTTCTCCATTGTTTGTCTCGGGGACAGTCCCCCGCGACTGATTGGCTGATCATGGTTGTGGTCCCACTGCTGGATCATGTCTGGCGGCCCCGCCCTACAGCTTTAAATGGCTGCTGTTCGTGTCTCTGAAAGTGGTGGGGAGCAAAGAGAGCAGAGTTGGATTTTAGGTTGCGCAGTGTTTAGTTAATGATTGTACATAGTTGTCTGTTTTTTTTTGGGTTGGGTCAGGTTAGGCTTTCACACTTTTGGTTGTACACATCTATTCCTGCTTCAAACCCCGTTGTTTAGTTAACGTTTCTTGTAAATACCACTTTCCTCTGTGTCACCATAAAGTACATCGCATTCACAGTGTGTAGCATCTATGTGTGTGAAAGCCTCTCTGTTTGTGTAACATTCTTGGACATAAGGATATTTTATCTCAATTTTAACAGTCCTGGGATAATCCAGTAATATAACTAAACAATTAAAACTGAAGAATAGACTTTTCAAAATCTTCTGTAAAATGTAATTCTAATTCTAAGTCTGGTACGCTCCTGACTGTTGAGGTGAGATTGAACACCATGCTGAGATCAAAAGAGCTGTCTGAGACCTTCAGAAAAAAGATTGTAACAGCTTATAAATCTGGTAAGGGATGTAAAAGGATCTCAAAAGAATTTGCAATCAGTCATTCCACTGTCTGGAAAATAGTCTACAAGTGGAGGACTTCCAAAACGAGGAAACCTTTGCTCTCTAAAAGACCCATCAAGGCCAGACTAAAGTTTGCCAGAGAGAACGTAGACAAAGACCAGGACTTCTGGAATAATGTTCTCTGGACAGATGAGTCTTAAATTGAATTATGTGGACAGCAGAACAGAGGACATGTCTGGCGTAAACCAAATACAGCGTTCCAGAAAAAGAACCTCATACTAACTGTGAAGCATGGAGGTGGAAGTGTCATGGTTTGGAGAACCATACAGCAGGACCTGGCCAGCTCACCATCTTAGAATCTACCATGTATTCTACCATGTATCAGAGGGTGCTTGAGGAACATGTGAGACGATCTGTAAGAACATTAAAGCTGAAGTGGAACTGGACCCTGCAACACCCTGAGTTAAAGCCCAGATCTTAATCCCATTGAGATGCTGTGGGATGGCTTGAACTGGGCTGTACATGCAAGAAACCCCTCAAACATCTCACATCAGAATTCTGCATTGAGGAGTGGGGCATACTTTCTTCAGACCGATGTCAGAGACTGGTAGATGCTTTAAGAAGCGTCTCACTGTGGTTATTTCAGCCAAAGGGGCTAACAATGGCTATTAGGGGGTTAGGTGTACTAACTTTTTCCTCAGTTAGATTACACATTTTAGTGTGTCTTTTCTTTTGTTTAATGAATAAATAAAGATACATTTTTGTTGTTTAGCAGCAATGAAATCACTTTCTTTTCCAGAGAAAAATAAAAACAAGATTAAACATCGATATGTGAACATTTCTTAATAAAGAACTTGGGGCAGCGGTGGCCTAGCGGTTAGGGCGTTAGCCACATGATCGGAGGATCGGGGGTTCAAACCCCTTCCCAATAGGTTGCCCTGAGGTACCCTTGAGCAAGGTACCATCCCCATCACTGCTCCCCGGGCGCTTTCAATAGCTGCCCACTGCTGCACGGGTTTGAGTGTGCATGGGTTAAATGCAGAGGTCCAATTTCGTTGTGGTTCATGTGTGCTGTGCCGTGACCTCGCAATGACAAGGGTAGTCACTATCACTTTCACTTTTTCACTTTAAAATTTAATGGGGTGTCCTAATTTTTTCACACACACACACACACACATATATATATACACTCACAAACATACATACATATAATGTATTTTTCAATCTGATAAATCCTGGGAAATTACATGTCTAATTACTTAATGGTTTAATGGTTAATATTGATGTTCTAGATATGTGCATAGATGTTACACATATTTATTTTAAAAGTTTAAAACCAGAAAGGGATTATTTTTAAAGGCCAAACCTCCTCCTCCAGTCAAAAATGGGCAGCAGAATGATCTTTGCCTCCTATGTGCTTTGAACCTTTATCGTGTAACACACCTGTTTTTTTGTTTTTTTTTACCATATTTACATTTGACCGTGACTGAGGTGCATAGAGCTGACAGTGCATGGCTTTTTCAGCTTCTTTTTTCTTCTTGTTTGCATCTAATTGTAATCCAGAAAACTTTCTTCACCAGGTTGTGCACATTTATTGATACACCAACCTAATTTCTAAGCTGTTACGGGCAAATATGGACAGTGCAAGCATGGATCACTCAACCAAGGGGAACAAATCAGTCAGCAAGAAAAAAGTGGCTGTAGTGGGAGGCGGTTTGGTAAGATCAAATGGATTGATATCTTTATGGCATCTGAATAATGAAGTGAGTCACACGTCAAAGTGAAACTGAGTTAATGGTGCAGAGTATTTTCTTGTCTTTGAGAACTTGTGTTTATATAATCAAACTCCACTGCTTGAATGTAACAGTGAACAAAGTCCTAATCTGGTTTCAGACATATAGAAAAAAAATGCTAATGGAATTTCCTTATATCTGTATGTTTCTAAAGGTTGGTGCCTTGAATGTCTCCTTCTTTGCAAAAAGAGGGTTTGAAGTTTCATTATTTGAATCTCGAGAAGGTAAGTAAACAAAATAATGCAGTTTAAGGGCTGCTAAATTTGAAAGGCTTTCATTAAAGGTGAATTCCACTGATTTTGGTCCATGATCTTTCCATTTATTTCAAGTGATTTACACCTCATTCATTTCTTTAGTGGTGGTAACAGGAACCATGGTTTACTTTGTCTACAATACAGATATAAGACATTTAAAAACTCTCCGCAAGCTACATGTGTCTTCTGACCTTTATATGTAAAGTTTTTGATGGTAAAATAGTGGTTAATACTTTTAATACTATTCTCATACCCAGGAATGTTTTTAAAAATGAATTTCACCCAATATCCCAGGCATCAGAAACCATATAACTGTGTAATGTAATACCTTTCACAGGGAAGCATTTAGATGCATGAAACACTTTTAGACAACTCGTTTCCATTAATCATACAGTGAACAATCCTGAGCCAGCAATTTTCTCTAAAATGGCCCATTTGTTTTGACCTCTGGAAATCTGTGGATTTACCTCACATTCAAGTAGCAATTACAGCATTACAAAGTCATTAAAGAGTTTGACTAATTAATTGCTCTTTATTCTTTGTCAGATATTCGGGGTGCCAAAGTTGTGAAGGGCAGAAGTATAAACCTAGCCCTCTCCTATAGAGGGCGTCAAGCTTTAAAACATATTGGGATTGAAGAAAAGGTATGCTCAACTTTGTACACCATGATGTGCAACCTGTCCTTGTATCCGGTTTTCCATACATAAGCTTGCAAAGCAGAATTCATACAGCGTACTGCAGACTGTACAGTCAGATACCTGATAAATTTCACAGTTTTGAAATCCTATTAAATCCCTCTCCCCTTCTGGATACTAGGGTTAGGGTTTTTGGAATTGAGTTGCTCCAGGGGGACTGTCCCTGTAATTAGGGCATGTAAGTTGCTCTGGATAAGAGCGTCTGCTAAATGCCTTAAATGTAAATGTAATGTAAATGTAGTCTGTACATGCCAGCTATTTGCCCGGTTTTGTCAGCTTACACATGCTGCATTATGTTTGCTTCAGCTATGCATGCGCCACTAAGCTAACTCCTCTAATGTAACTCTGAATTCTAGTTGAAGTAAAATGTACTGATTCAAATGAGGTTAGAATGAAAAGTTTTGGTGGCCATAATGTTAATTTAAACTCAACTTCAAAATTCTCAAAAAGGCAGCCAAAGGATATTGGGAAGTTCCAATATATACAATTCCTCCCTCAGTCCATATGGTTCATATGTGGAAATGAAGGTACAACAGCCTCACAGCAAGAAAATCCTGGTTCAATTCTCAGGTGAGGTGGCCTGGGTCCTTTCTGTGTGAAATGATAATGACTGTGTGCGAGAGGGTTCGTCGGTGCATGTGCCCTGCAATGGACTGGGGACCTATTATGGCGTTTGTGTGCCTTTCCCCAAATTTGCAACGGGATAGGCACCCGCACCATCCCCGACTCAGTATAAGCGGAAAGTAGTCTTTAAGGCTAAAAAGCTTCTTCTTTTGCCCATTCTTTCTGGATTTATCTCAGACATGTTTCTTATGAAACCAGTAATTACCTCAAAGGTTTGAAGGTCTGACTGAAATAAATGTATATTGTGGTAATTTGCTCAGTCTATCCTTGAAGGGTACCAGAGAGGGTTTCTCCTTTCTGTGATCCTTTTCATTTTTTCAATTGAAGACAATGTCTGATCATTTTGTGTGTTTTATTTGAGTTATCTGCATTAGCGAATTGCCTTCAGGGATTTCCTTTTTTGTTTAATTATTGCAGATTGTATCTAAGGGCATCCCCATGCACGCTCGCATGATCCACAGTTTGAGTGGGAAACGTTCACCTATACCGTATGGAAAAAAGGGACAGGTAATGTAAATAGCTATTTCCTCCTCTACACACAAAAAGTCATGCTAATATTTGAATTCTTCTAAAATTATTTATCTAAAACTATTCGTTTGGAGAACTTTAAATCAGTCTTTTACTAAATTTGAAGATTCATCAAGCAAAAAATAAAGTAAAAAGATAAAACTTATCCTTGTTATTTTAATGTCATTGACAGTTGGCACACTTGCTGGAGACATTTATTAATAACTAAAGATGTGTTATCGGTGTAGTCTCCTGTACTATTCTACTTTCCAGTTGTGTAATTTGTAGTATGGAGTTTGGACTAAACATTACATTTTTTGAAATACTGCCAAACTGTGTTGTATTTATTTAATTTTTGATCTAAGAAATCAGATATAAACAGATCTAAGAAAAAGTGATGCTTTCCTTTAGATTCCTCACCAAAATATTACATCATTTATGAGGCATAGAGTATATAGAAGATCTGACACCAGTTAGTAAAGGTAGATGAGAGCAGGAGCATGGCATTTCTGAAGTCAGTGGAGTCAGCTGGTCTCATTGCAACATATATTAATTATTAACAGAGTTAAAGCAAAAGAGAAGTCTTTGAACTGCTTTAACATTTGCTATGAAGAAGTATATCATGAGTTATTTGCTCAGAATTTGATTTCCTCTTATTATTGGTGTTAAAGCAGCTCTCAGTCAATAAGGGTACCGATGGAACCTCTAGGGTAAACCTAAGGAGATCTTTTTTGTATTAACTCAGCAAGTATTTTATACAAACACTGAGAAAGTTCTGGGTGTGATTACCAGGTGGGGCAGCCTGATGACCTGCTTTCTGCAAAATGTTTGTCCTTCTCATGTCTGTCTGTTTTGTCTACCACAGTCCAGTGATGTGCATGTCATGTGGGTTTGAGAGGCTAAGCTGCCCCTTCATGTGGGTGTGTGCAGAATTATGTCTTTATGTCTACCCTGTAATAGACTGGAGACCTCTCTAGGATGCCTTTGATTTTTCTTTTTCTGGAATAGATGAATGAATAAATGGATGAATGAATGCTGGCTGTTGTAATATACACAATTGCACATATCTAGGTCTAGGATATGCACTGTGTGCACAATTATTAGGCAAGTCAGTATTTTGACCATGTCATCATTTTTATACATATATTCCATCTGAAAGCTGTATAAACTGGAATGATAATTGGATTTGAGCAGATCAGGTGATGTGTATTTGTATAATGAGAGAGGGTGTGGCCTGAGGAGATCAACAACCCATATCAAGGTCCCATATCAAGCTCCTTTTCCTCAGGCAAAACAGGCCAAAAAACATATAACTGACTCTGAAAGTCAAAAACTGTAAAATGTCTTTCAGAGGAATGCAGCACTCTTGAAATTGCTAAGATATTGGGGCGTAATCACGGAACAATCAAACAGTCTGTTTCAAATAAATGAACAGTGTCACAAGAAACATGTTGAGAAAAAATATGCAAATGACCTGCCAAAGTTTAAGAAGAATCAAACGGGAAGATACCAGGAAACCATGATCCTCCAGTGCTGTCATATTCCAGAACTGAACGTACCTGGAGTGTCCAGAAGTACAAGTTGTTCAGTGCTAAGGGACATGACCAAGGTATGGGTGGTTGAAACCAATCCACCACTCAACAAGGCACAAGTTAAAACATCAAGACTGGACCAAGAAATATCTCAAGACAGGGTTTTCAAAGGTTTTATGGACTGATAGGATGAGCGTGACTCTTCATGGACCAGATGGATGGGCCTGTGGCTGGATCAGTCTTCCTCGATTCAAACACCAGCAAGGTGGAGTTGGGGTACTGGTATGGGCTGATATTATTAAAGATTAAATGTTTTCCGAAACCTACTGTCAGTTTTTAGAAGACACCTTTTTCAGGCAGTGGTGAAGGCAGTTTGCATCTTTCAAGAAGACCATGATTTTTATGCAGGGCAGGGAAGTAAAACAGTTCTGAGAGGCTGTGGTTGCTGCTACACTAAATGTTGATCATCAACAGATCAAGAAACTGACGGACTCCATGAATGGAAGCCTGATATTGAAAAGAAGGGTGACTATATCAGGGTGACTATATAAGATTTTTTATTATTTTTTTTTTATTATTTTAATGTCAGAAATGTTTATTTGTAAATTGAGTTGTTTGTGTATTATTATAATAAAAAAGTAAGATGGGAAATTTTAAATTTTTCATTTTGGCTGGTAATAATTTTTGCACAGTAATAGTTGTCTAATAATTGTGCACACATATGTATACCCTGAGAAAGTTCATTTCCTTTGTGAAACATTCAGGTTTCAGCGTTATTAACATTTTGGATTGACTGATAGCGCTGGATTTGTTCCAGATTAAAAATAATCCTCAAAATACTCACTTGTCTAATAACTGTGAAGACAGTGCCTTATACGATAAGTGTGGGTGCTTAATCTGCAATGGACCTGTTCAGGTTGTTTCTCTGCTTTTTGCCTAATAAGGACTTGGATGGGCTCCAGCACCTCAGTGATATTTTTTTTAATAAGTCTAAGAATTGAATTGCTGTAATACGTTTTGCTCATGAACCATCTAACAAATCTGTGTCGTGTAAATTCAATACAGCTTCTTTATGTGCACCTGAGGCATTTTATTAAATTAATGATACACTGATTTCCACTGCTCACTACCTTTATTCCAGTGCACACGTTTAACTCTGCATATAAAAAGACCTTTAAACTTGCACTTCAAATGCCTTGATTTGCATTTGTTCACTATCAGGAGTACAATTACAGACAGAGCCGGGGACTATTCTGGAACTTGAATATGTCCTCAAAAAGTGCAGCTGCATTTAAATCATCTGCTTAAATGCTCGTTTCTAATGCAGTAACCCTCTTACTGAAAAAAGAGCACAGAAAGGAAAGAGAGACTGATAAAGGAACAGACAAAAGCAGAGTTTCTGTCTGACTGGCTGGTAATGGCCTTCTCTAGAGAAGCTAGAGAGTGCTTTTAAAAGCAGGTATTTAAGCGGTGGATTAAAGTTCATGGCATGCATGAAGGGCAGGCCTGACATGACCTCTTAGTGTGTAACAGGATCATCTCACTGAGAAACAGTAACTCTTACCTTTCACCAATGTCATTTTTTGAAGGAAAATATCCCGGGCCATTTCATGTGAGATCTTTATGGCTCACACATTAAAGATCTGCAGGTTACTGGGCAATTTAATGTCAACTACCACAAGAACAAAAGACATTACATCAGCACAGTTATTAAGTAAACTGTATGGAAAAAACATGATGTAATGAGGTGTTCTTGTGTCTGAGTGAGTTTTTATCTGCAGCACAATGCCATGCTGCACATTTTGGTTGGGAAAGTGCTAGAACCAAAATCTGATTTATGGCTCAGCCTCATAGCTTGCATGATGGAAAAAATGCAGAGGCAGAGTCCAAGCCTCAGACCTGTTTTAGAGGCATGCAGAGGATTATAACTTTGTGTCCTTTTCCACAAAAAGCACCAGTAAGACAATCATTTCAAGGCTCTATAAGAACCAGACCTTTCTACTCACTCTTTCACTACCCAGTAGGGTTGTGGGTGGTGCTGGAGCCTGTCCCAGGTTGCCAGTTCATTGCAGGTGAGGCTTACAGACAAACTCACTCACACATGGGGGGCAATTTAGCATCTCAGATCCACCTGACCTTTGGATGGTGGGTGGAAACTAGAGCTCAGAGAGGAAACCCACACAGACACGGGGAGAACATGCAAACTCCACACTGACAGGACCCGGGCTGCCCCACCCGGCAATTGAGTCCAGGACCTTCTCCCTGTGGGTTGATAGCGCTACCCACTGTGCCTCCAACAAGACCTTCCTGGTTGTTAAAAAGAATTTTAAAGAATTTAATATCTTTATTTATAATTTTTATATCTTTTTATCATATGCCCAAAATAACCATAATATATCTAGCCCTTTATTGAAATTCATTCATAACAAACCTCATCTACTGGTCATACATTAGAAAATAAGCATTTCCAGAAAAACATTTATCTTTTGAACAAAGGTGTGGGCTGGCTTTTGTTCTGTTTTGCTTCATTATGTGTTATCTTTTTGTTTCAGTATATCCTCTCTGTAGGAAGAGCTGAACTTAATAAAGAGCTTTTAACAGGTACTAGCACATATTCAGTAGCTATATTCCATATACACGCATAGCTGTTTTTTTTTGGACCTTCCTTTGGGTTACAGTTGCTTCACCTGATTTTTTCACTTTTAAATCTAGCTCAACTGGTAACAGTTTTTCATGAAAAGACTGTAACTTTAAAATCTTGAAAATCATATTCTTTGTCCTTCATTTGTAAAAACACATTTTTGCAATTTCTGTGCTTTAGCTGTACTGTTATGTTAAAGTTGTGTTGAATGTTTTTCGCATAACTCCTCATTTTGTTTGTCTTACTATTTCAGCGGCTGAGGCATATCCAAGCACAAAACTGAACTTTAGGCACAAGCTGCTTGACTGGAGCCCAGAAACTGGGGTTATGACCTTCCATGGGTAAATAGTCTAAGCTTTTTTACACATATTGTGGTGACCTCTAATTTCCACCCATACATAAGTCAATGTAGAATCAGTATTTTCCGAAACCTCAGGAATAAATATAGATATTGTAAAATGAAAGAAACCTCACTCTAGTCTTTAATTTCTTCATCAGCTGATGAAATAAAGTCTCTTGCAGGAGATTAAAGAACCCCTGAAGAAATACATTAACAGTACGGAGTTATTAGTGACTTTAATGACTGCAAGAATTCTATCCCTGCTGACTTCAACTCAAACTCGCCTGCCTTTAATTCTTTTATCATGTCTGTAGGGTATTAGTGGATATATTAGTAGGAAATTTCTTTTTAAACAGTGGACTTTTAGTTGGTCAGATGTCATTTACATTCAGACATATTCTGTTATACACGCCTGCGTGTTCATCAAAGAGTCTTAAGTAGTGTTAGTGTTTGAACACACAAATGCACATCAGTCACCTACAGCAATAAAAACACTAACAGGTGAAAGGAGCAGCTGTTAGGGTGGGATATATTAAATAGCAAGTTAACAGTCAGTTCGGATGTCAGTGTGGTGGCTTAATGGTTAGGACCCCCAGGATCAAAAGGTCATGGGTTTGAATTCCAGACCAGTAGGTTGCCCTGAGGTACCCTTGATCAAGGTACTGTGCTCGTCACTGCTCCCCAGGTGCTTTCAATAGCTGCTGCATGTGTGTGAGTGTATGGGTAAAATGCAGAGGTGTAATTTCATTGTGGTTCACTGGGTGCTGTGCTATGCTGTGACAATGACAAAAATAGTCACTTTTTTTTCTTGAACTTGATATGTTGGAAGCAGTAAAGAGTTGCATACATTAGTACTAGTAGAATGACTTTCACAAGGGCCAAACTGTGATGGCTAGATGTCATGGTTGGAATATCTCTAAAACAGATCTCATAGGAACCTGCCAAATGCAGTGGTTAGTACCTATCAAAAGTGGTCCAAAAAGGGCAACCAGAAAATTGGCGATGTAGTCATGGTCACCCAAAATTCACTGAGGTGCATGGGGAGCCCCTCTGATTCAGGGTCAGATCATACAGGGCTTCTTAGTTTGCTGTGTTGAAGATACAGAGCCACAGGCCAGTTAGCAGGCTAAATGTACCTACATTGGAAAGCACTACAGATAAAGTGGTTTGGTCTGAACATCATTCTTCATTTGGAGATATATATGCAGTCAGCTGTTTCTTCTAGTTGTCCTCTCCTCTGGTTGTCCTCTGGTTGCATATAGGCCTGATGGAACTGAAAAGGAGTTCCAGGCAGACCTCATCGTGGGCTGTGATGGTGCCTTCTCTGCCACTCGGAAGCAGTTCTTACGTCGTAGTCGCTTCAATTACAGCCAGACCTACATTCCTCATGGATATCTCGAGCTCACTATGCCCCCTAGGAATGGTAATGTAAGTGTTGGAAACTAATTCAGACTGCATATGTGCCATTCATTTTACTTCTACTTGCTTTGTGCTGAATTTTGCATTTCAAACGGGTAAATATTGTGTGATTGGTAAAGCAATATAATCTTTGTCTCCATGCTCAGTTTGCAATGGAGCCCAATTTTCTCCACATATGGCCCAGGAACACATTCATGATGATTGCTCTGCCCAACTTGGTAAGTGTAAAAATGGGAAATTTTTTAAACCTTCTGCCTGGTTATCCTTAAACAATTAAAAATTACTGGACCAACATCATGTAATATACTTTCTGAATGTTTTTGACAATCTTGACAATCATTATACTTTTATTTAACAATGTTAGAATGTATGTAAATACATTTATTAAAGTAAATATTCTTATAGCACACCAAAGTACAACTTTAATTATTTCAATAAACATTTCAATTATGCTTAATTTAAAGTAGCAGTGAATTATAGTTTTACAAGTGTAGATGTCGCTCCATAAAATGGTACAAATGAATAATAATTTACTTTTTTAATAATCTTTTTTTTCAGATTCTTTTGTATATCTCAAGTACACAATTAAAATGATTAAGTTTCTTTTTTTCCAAAAGTATGCATGCTAAGGGAGCATATGTACAGTGTCAGTATATTTTAACAATAACACTGCAGTATTGACCCACCTGACCTAGAACATGTCATCCTTATATGCATTGAATGTGTAGATTTCCATGAAAGTTAAAAGGTCCATTTTTTTGTGTGTTTTAAAGGACAAGACATTCACCTGCACACTTTTCATGCCTTTTGAAGAGTTTGAGAAGATCACCACAGACCATGAGCTGATTGGGTTCTTTCAGAAATATTTCTCTGATTCCATTCCACTCATAGGAGTGTAAGGAATGTTCTCTCACTCTCTTGCTGTCTCACACTCTCTCGTTCTCTCTCTGTTGTGTTTCCTGTTGCCTATTGTATTCTTAATCTCCACTGAGCCCGCTGTTTGTGGAGTGTGAAATTGCAGGCTAGCAAACTGCCCTCAGTTATGAGTTTCTAATTTGCAGAGGATAGAATGCTGCAGGTGACAGGAAGATATAGAGGAAACTGTTGAGCTGTGCCACTTATTTCGTTTCTTCCAGGAAGGAAAGCTCATTCATTTCAAGTTCAGAAAAATAGCTGAATTAACTGTTTTGTCTGATGTTTGATGTTTTGCAGTTTCTTATGATTTCTTTTTAATCCCGATGTGATCACTCCTTGAAGTTTATGTGCTATTGTTTTGCCCTTTGGTTTTCCTGCTTTTACCATAGTGATCAGTGATATGGAGAGTGTCTTCTCATGACTTCTGCTGCTTGAGGCTCACATTATGATCATAATAGATATATTATGTATGACATTATTATATTATTATCACTTTAATGATGGAAATCTCTGAAAATCTCATGTGTCCTAAATTTCCCTTTACACACAGTATTTTACACGCAGTATGCATGAGCTGTGGGTCATTGCACAACAAAGAGCGTCAGTGTTAATGACAGCGTTAATGATGTCTTTGTATTTTCAGATTAACAGCAACGGTTTGACTTGTTTGCTTTAAATGATACAAAGAAGAAGACATAAATGAATTGTTAAATAAATCAATAAAATGAATTGTTGTCTTAGTAATTATTGTTGGTCTTCTTTCAGGGATGCTTTAAAGAGGGATTTTTTCCGGCTGCCTGCCCAGGCCTTGGTTTGGGTGAAATGCTCCCCATATAATGTGTTGGACAGGTGTGTCCTAATGGGGGATGCTGCACATGCTATGGTGCCATTCTACGGCCAGGGCATGAATGCGGTGAGTCACAGAGGAAAGTGTTTAAAGGAACTAAACACTTCCATTAATGCTTTGCATAGTATACTGTTGCTACCAGAACCAAAACTTATATCTCCCAAAATGCAAGTTAACAGGGAAAGGAAAATATTCTTCCATTTTATTTCAATGAAAAAAGATTTCTAACTCTCTCTCTCCAAGATGCAACTGGCATTGATAATTTGAACTCTTATTAATAAATGTGTATTTAACATACTGGTAACTGCATGCTAGTATAGGTTTTTAAAAATATTTCACTAAATGTACTTACTTTATTTCATTTTAAGTAAAATAATACATTTATTTTGTACAAAATATTACAAAATAAGTACAAAAGTAATCTGCACAAAAAATCATGTGGATGTATTTTCTTTATGTGAAATGTGTTTACACATTTTATTTGAAGTGAATTAAAGGCTTTATTTTTTCTGTGCACTGCATGCTCCATTGCCATGGTTTCCAAGTTGGGGGCTTGTATCATTGAAAATCATATGTGTTATACAGCTGCATCTTGCACTTACAAAAGCACACACAGCAGTCAAATAATGAAGCAGTATTTTATTTTTTGGAACAAAAGTTAATATTCAGATGTTCAAAGATAGACACAGTACTGCATATTTAAAATGTCTTATTAAGCTTCTCTTGATCATAATAGTACATTGTAGTACCAGACCAGAGGAGGATGGGTTCCCCTTTTGAGTTATGGTTCCTCCAAAGGTTTCTTCCTCCAGTTTTAGGGAGTTTTTGCCCTCGGCTTACTCGCTTGGGGCTCAAACCCGGATTCTGTAAAGCTGCTTTGTGACAACAACAGTTGTAAAAAGCGCTATGGAAATAAAACTGACTTGACTTGACTAGTAATGAAGGAAAACAAATAGAAAAGACTGAAATGTATCCAGGTGGCTGAAGTCAGCGCTCTGTAACAGAATCCTGTAATGTGTACTCTTCCCATCCCTTTTCATTATCCACCTTTGTGTCTTAGGGCTTTGAGGACTGCCTTGTTTTCGATGAGATCATGGATCAGTTTAATGAAGACTTTGGTACGTCAGTTTCAGTTTCACATTCACCCTTGAGTAATTCCATGCATTTTTAATCATCCTCCACCATTAACATTCCTAATAGGCTGTTTCAAGCCAGAAGTGTAATTTAACACAGTCTCCTTTCTTGTAAAATCTTGATTTGGTGTCAACACGTAGAATTTTCCACACCAGCCACTTTGCCAAACAGTCTTTCTTTACACTATGCAATGACTGATTTACTGAATAATTTACGTGTATGGTTTGTCTCATGTCATTGCTAGAAAAAGCATTTTGAATTGTGTTGTTTGTGACAGAAATGCATTAAGCAGCATTAAAATTTTATTAATCTTGGTGCAGCTGCTGTGCTCCCTGAGTACACAAGAGTTCGGGTACCTGATGATCATGCCATGGCTGAATTAGCGATGTACAACTACATCGAGGTGAAATATTTTCTTAACCTTTCAATCCGATCTGGAATAGTCTAAAAGTACAGTTATATTTCAGAACAAATACTTACTTTCTTTCCTTAAAGTTGTCTATAAAATAATGTCCCTTTCAATATTTAACTAAAGTGCCTTGGTATCATACAGTGATATGTGAAAGGAGAAACGTTTAGTTAATATCAGCCTTCTCCACTCATTAAGCTCTTTCCCTTAGTAGTGCTTCTATAAATGTGTTAAGCAATTAATCTCCCATTGTGCTGCATTTCAGTAGGTAGATGGCCACCCATGACAATGTGGTATTAAGTGGGTAGTGTGAAGAACTGATAGGAAGTTGAGGGGCAGGGAGGATTTGAAGCTGGATGAACTTTATGCAATTTGCATACATTTATTTATTAACCTTTCTGATGAATGTGTGAGAGGAATATGCAGGTATAAGAAAGAGGTGTACACACACACACACACACACACACACACACATATATATTAAAAAACTTTAAGATCTGGAGATTTTTGAGCCATGTAAGAAAATGTATAGGAATATGTATGAGCAAAAAAAGGTGAAAAAGATCCATTTAATTGCAGCTATGTTAGCATTTCTGAATGAGCTAACAGTATAGGTCACCAGTAGCTATATTATGTGAAATCTTGGTTTTTGTATATTGCTCTCTCCATTGTCTTACTCTTTACTCTGTGTTTTAGATGAGAGCACATGTCAATTCCAGGTATTTCCTGTTCCGCAAATACTTGGACAACACACTCCATTTGATCGTGCCCAAAACCATCACCCCGTTGTACACAATGGTAAGTTACATGATGTATAATTTCCTCATCCCATCTGTCCTTCTCTGGAAATGCTTTAATGTATGGTTATTGTGCTCCATTTCTAATTTTTGATTACATATTTTTAGATCACCTTCACCAGAACACGTTATCATCAGGCAGTGATCCAATGGCAATGGCAGAACAAGGTAAAGTAAAAATATTCCGAAGTGTGTGTCTGTCTTTGAGCAAGTTGATTATAGAATGGATTCAGTAATGCTGGGCAGGATGTCCTTGCTGCTGGTGTAAAACCCCTATGGAATTATTGAATACCTTTTCTGAGTAGGACACAGAGTACAAGGTTAGTGGAAACTGAAAGTGGTATCTCTGTGGAACCTGGAACATGGTCATCAAGCATTAGCTTATCAGACACTTTAGTTTGGGGCAGAAAAAGGTCAGTGTGGTGTTGTAAAGAAAGTGAAAGTGACAACCCTTGTCATTGCGAGGTCACAGCACAGCACACAGTGAACCACAACGAAATTGGACCTCTGCATTTAACCCATGCAAACACCGTGCAGCAGTGGGCAGCTATTGAAAGTGCCGGCTTTGAATAACTCTGTCAGTGTGACATTGTAATTTCCAAAGACATCTCGGTCCACTGAGCATTTAGTCAGAGGAAGGGGACTAAGCTCTTGAGTTTAGCCCTGTTTTTTTTTTTTTTGGTCTTGTAATAATAACTACACCTAGCAAGTTATACTCTAAATTTTAAAGTTCTTTAGTGATCAAAAGAGATTCTTCTATGACACCAATCTTACCCTTTTTGGTATACCTTTGCTGTGAGGAAAGGGTGGCACATGATATTAAAAGTCTTCTTTGTCTTCTGCAGGTGATCACTCGGGGACTATGGATCTTTGGACTAATGTCTGTAGTGGGTGTGGCTTATCTGCTTAACAGATACCCTCCCAAGATTCCCTGCCTTTCAATGGAAGAGCTACAGAACCGAGTTCTCACTCTGAGGTGGCTTCAGAACTAGGGGCACAAAGGAAAAAGAAAATGTTTTAAAATTTTGTAATCAAGGCTTCTCTTGGTCCCAAAGGGAGATTTTTGTTTGAATATGTATTCCACAATTCTGAGTGATCAGTTTTTGAACTTTGAATTGATTTGAAGAGAGAATGAGGTCAGTGGTATATATTAGTATTCAGGAAATGATGATGGTGCTTGAAACAGTTTGAACTGGACAAAAGCCAGATGAGGGCAGAGTTGGATTTTATTTTATAGACCAGCCCTCTATCACAGTAATTTTTGGCAAAATAATTAGTTGTTTTCAGTAATTAGAAGAACGTTTAGTTTATATTAAGGTCATTTAAGATTCCTCAGACTTTGCTGGATGCCATATTTGTATATTTGTTACTAACATGCTGTGAATATACACTATTGTCCATGGATCAGTTCTGACTTAATTAAAGGATTTCTTAAGATTAAGAAAAAAATCTTGGTTTGTCTTGTTTAATTTTGTGTACATTATCAGCTCAGAAGAAATCTCCCCTTGTGTGTGTCTAGCTTGCTGATTTTTTTTAATGAAATCCTATGTTAGCCTTGTATATGTATGTATTCTGTAGTATAGAAGACCATTTAATGACTTTTCAACCACAAAAAACACTCAAAACTTTAAAAGAGACTAGATTTTTCAAGCAAACAGCATAGACTCTTTTAAAGTGTCCTTCTGAAGAATAAAAGCCAGGCATTTTGGCCTCACCATATGCTGTATATATATTTTCTCAACCCACTTACGCATCTGTGTCAGTAATGTTGATTATTAAATATAAATACAGCCTTGTAGCCCAAATCTGTTTTGCTGGATATGGGCCCTTAGCTTGATATACTTTTTGGAACAATGAAACCTGAAGTACACCACTAAGCCATTCTAGCAATGAATGATTAAAGAAGAGTAAAAGTAATGTTTTGTAAAGGCCAAGTCAAAGTCCTAAGCTTATCCTAACAGACATGCTATGGAAGGATCGAAAGTGAGCATTTCAAGTAAGGTAACCCACCAACATCCCAAAATCAATTCAAACCAATATGTAGCAGTGAACAACAGGTTCTGGAAATATTTAATTGCAGTTGTTGCTGCACAAGGAGGTCACACTGAATGCTGAAAACAAAGATTCACATACTTTTGCAAATCACAAATGGGTGTAAGTAGTTTTAACTCAATGAATAAAAAATTAAATATATATATATATATATATATATATTTCCAGTCAGTGGTTAACCAAGTTGCTCTTTTCTACTTTTTGATGCAAAATTCTAATTATATTTTAGGACATATTTATGCAAAAATATAGAAAATTATAAAATATTCACACACTTTCAAACAATCTGTAAATAAGGATGAGTGAGGCCCAGTAACACAGACTTCATAAGAAGCTTTTGTATCTAAATAGAAGGTCTCTTTATTGGTTCTGTTAGTGATTGAGAAGGTAGTCTCCTATCTGACTTCATTTACAAAGTCCTTTCCAACATTTTAAAGACAAATTTATTTGGCTGATCTGTTGTGCCCATGAAGGACTGAGGACCCTTTTCACGTTTTTGCAAACTGAGCACCTACCCAAAGCATAGCCTGTGGCAAACTTCTAATCAGTCTTATTTGTTGCATTCATTTGCAATGCAAATGCAATCCTTCTTTTTCACAGTCTTAAACAGTTCGCATAAAGTCTTCCATTTAGCTCAGAAACCGTGGTCACTAACCAGAGGCACAGTTGTGATTGCATACTAATTCCAGACCTGAAAATTAGATAATTTCATGTAGTCAACAAATATGAGGAGCGTAAGATAAAAGTGGTCATGTAGCAGGTTATTCAGAGTACATAAATCTAGTCTGCACAATTAAAAGCTCAGCAGTTATGTAAGCTGTTAAGACTGGATGTCAGCACAGGGTATAGTCATGCCTTCAATACTATGCACATGAAAAGGGTCCAAATGCCCCTCAGAGGGATATAACAGACCTTTGGTAAATATATATTTTACCTTCCAAACAAATTGAGGGAGTTAAATTCATGATTTAGCATGAGCTTATAAATAAATAAAGGTCTAAAAAGAATGGTCTGCTTGCTCAATTAACTATAAGCTTAGATAATGACTACAACAATGACATTCAAATTCCACACAAGAGGAAAAACCATTGATATTAAGAAAAGCAGGGTCTCTCTAATCCGATGAAAATTGCATTTGGTTTCACAAAAAGTTCTTCACAGCATGGATGGACACAAGGAAAGTGTTTAATCACTATAGCAACAGAGTCCCCAGGCAGGGTCAGATGGGACGCACTTGGATGACATTGACCTCTGGTGCCTTACTGCATTTAGAGCTGACGTCCAGAGGGTGTGTTTCATTGCTGGTGATGATGAAAACAATGGAGGAGGAGTTGAAGGTTACTTTCTTCTTGGGCCGGTCATCACGGCTCTGGGACATCACAATGGGCCGTATGGGCCGATCAACACAAGTCAGGGGACGGTCCTTAATTTTGCACTGCAGGTGCACCAGACGAGAGCACAGTAGCTGCAGCATGCAACGTCGAAACTAACCAAGAACACACACGGAGAAAAAGCATTTAAATATTTAAATACACATTTAAATATTGGTATGTTTTGCAGCTATCTGTATTGTCCTTTCTAATTTGGTTATTCTCTGCACTATTACATTTATGAAATATGTTAAAAAAGGAAGCGATACTATAAGCTCCTTTGAAGGCCCCAGGTGCCTCCAGGAACCTTTTTGAAAAAGGCAGCTGAAGAAAAAGAAAGCTGGAGCAGAATGCTTGATGGAATCCAGTGAGGTTCCTAAAACAACTTCTAAACTTTCAAGGGTTCCTCCAGTAACAATTATTTGAGAAGGTTTTGAGGCACTTAAAACTTATGTTTAACAACCAAAATGTTCTGAGTTGAATCCCCTGCTGGGCTGGTGCAGGTATATTCTGTTTGGAGTTTACATCTTCTATCTCCGAGTGGGTTTCCTCAGGATGCTCCAGTTACCAACCACAGCCCATGTTGTATAAAAAAAATTCACTGAGTGGAAATTCATAGAAACCTAGTTGTTGGTAAATAAACCTTCTCTAAATAAGGGTAACTCAAAGGACTCCTTAATATTTGAAACAGGACTTTTTACCTCACTTAATTTCATCAATAGTATCCTTCTGCTGTGCTTAATCTATTTTAACAAAATCCTAATATCACTTACCTTCCTGCTCATGAATGCATATATGACAGGGTTGTAGGCTGTACTGGACTTTGCGAAGAAGGAGGGGATAATAGCAACGGTGGGGGAAACCATGCTTTGCTTGCCAAAAGCCTCCAGCATGGAGACCACAGCATACGGTGTCCAACATAGCAGGTAACAGAATATCATCAGCAGGAACATGGCAGCCACTTTTTTCTCATAGCGCAAGATCTTAATGATCTGCACTGTCTGGAGATCTTCAATGGACCTCAGCTAAAGTCATAAATGGAGAAGCAATCATTAAACATTGCTTTAAAATGACTATGCAGATAGATGTAACACAAAACATGCACTTTATACATTTTTCATTACATTTATAAAAGATGCTATAGGGTCTCTCAGCAATGCATTTTGATAGGGCCAGCCAATGCTCTCAAAGTAGGGAAAAATCTACTGAATTAATAGGGCAAACAGGACTAATTAAATCTTTAAATACCAACTACAACTTCATTTAAATATGACCTTGCCTGTTTTTTGTGCAGTGTGTGCATGCTCCTGGGAACTGCTTCTCCGAGGAAGCCTCTTTCAATTAAGCCAAGACTTTTTCTACCTGATTCTTTTATAACAACCAGGATCACATCATTACTTAGGACTCAAGGTCAGCAGAAAGAACTTGCAGTGTCAAGATAAGCATGGCTTATATAGGCACACTTTTCAGAAGACACAATTACTGGAAAAGAAGTGGGTCGCCACCAGGGGGTGTTTTGGTATTATTGTGTAAAGTAGGTCAAACTAGTAGTGTTCTTGCTTATCTGGCACACATCTCATTATTGACTGCAAATGAAAGGGTTGCATTTATAATTAGACATCTTTATGGCTCTGGTACCATTAAAGCATACAATTTCAAGCCTAATCTTGTCATGGCTAAAGCTATTTAACTGGAGACTGAACTTGTGCATGTTGCATATGCAAAATTTCATCTTCCTTTCATTCATATCTTCACTAGCTAGACAAGCTGTGAACATTGCCCTTAAACTGCATCTGCTAATCAGTTCTTACCACCACCATGTGGCTCCTGAAACACTTATGACTTTTTGTTTTGAAAGTGTGTTCAAATCAAACAAACAAATTGTGCCGTGAGAATGACAGTCTGGGAAATTGCAGCCATAAATCACAGCATCTGAAATACTGAATAGAGGAATGAATCACACAGCTGTTTTCCAGGGTGTACAGAGTTCTGTGATGTGTGTATTTGTTATGTGTATGCAACGCAGTCTGTGTATATGGTCTCCAGTACCTTAAATGGACCTGAAACAGTGTTCAGATTCACCTGAATTAATGCCTTCCTTCCTACAAGTCATGAATAATATATTTAAACAGAGGTGATCAAAACAGTGGATGCTTAGCTTTCCAGTGGGCACTTGTTTATGCTTTTTTTAGCCATTTAGAGCACTGATAAGGATATTTTACATAATTTGCTGCCCACATAATCCATAATGCTGATAATGTCAGGATCAGACAAGGGGCTATGCTGAAAGTGCAGGCTAGCTGTCTCTGAAATCAGTGCTTGCACCAGACACCCTCAGACATGTGCTTTTAGCTACAGAAGAGAAAAAAGCACTGCTTTCATTTGCACAATGAAGCAAACAGAATTTAAATGGAATGACAGAGTACTAGAAAAGGTTGGAGGAAGAAAGATGTATATATCATGCTGAAAGACAAGGTTGGCTATAACTTAACATGATAGGTTAATGGTACAACCATTGACCTGTGCATGGTCAAGAAATTCTAAGATTGGTGTGTTACATTTTGGGATTCAGTGGGTTTTTTTCGTTTGTTTAAAGTGTGTATAACTTAAGAACTACTTCTAAAAAGACCACTGTTGTTTATGCTTTAATCAAAATAATGTAGCAGGTTTGGATAAATTTTGTCTCACCATGTGTACAGTGTACAGAATATTCCCGTAGCAGTAAGCCATGACCCCCACAGGCACGAAAAAACAGCCAAGGAGGAAGAATAAGATGAAGGATGCATCATTAGGGTCTTTAGATGCCCAGTCCAAGGAGCAGCCAAGCTGATGGACCTCCAAAGTGTATCTGTTCCATCCCAAAAGAGGAGCACCAGTCCAGGCTAGAGAGTAAAGCCAGATGTGGGTGATGGCCCTCCAGGCCCAGGGGAAGTCTATGACCTTGGCATGCACCACTCGAATATAGCGCTCATATGCCAGGGCAGATAGTGTCATGATCGACACAATACCTAGGTATGGAGGAGAACAAAAGGAAGCGTTAAGGTCATTGAGAAAACTGCTGCTTATCAGATATACAGATCAGAAACCAAACTCTCAATTCTCTCGTGCAAGTCTCAGATAAAAAAGGCAGTGAAACAAGATCACAGCCTTAGACAGTGATCAAATGGTGTGTTGATTACTGGTGCCATGACTAGTGGAGATATGACTAGTGGAGATATACAGATCAGAAACCAAACTCTCAATTCTCTCGTGCAAGTCTCAGATAAACAAGGCAGTGAAACAAGATCACAGCCTTCGACAGTGATCAAATGGTGCGTTGATTACTGGTGCCATGATTAGTGGAGATAACAACTCGTCCGATAACCTGGTGGATACCCAAATCTAGAACAAATACCAGTATTTGGCTATCTCTCTCATCTTCTTGTCTGTCTCTCTCTCTCTCTCTCTCTCCCCCCCCTCTCTCTCTCTCTCACACACACACACACGCACAAACCATGGGATTCTGGGACCTGCAGTGCTGTCAGAAAATCAATTGATGCAAATAGCTACTGGTAATTACCATTCCCAGACATTTACCCTGAAAAGCAATGTGAAAACGGTTCTCTTCACCTGCCCATGGCATCCTAAAGAGGAAGAGACACACTGACCCATTTACCCCTGTGTGCAAAAATCACAGTGACAAAGAAAGACAGATGAGAGCTAGATCTTTTGGGGAACTATGACAATGCTCTGTTCACTACACAGTGAGTGACAATACTGAGTATTTGTCTGGATGAACATAATTGTTAACTGCAGTCCTTTGCATTCTCCTTTTTTCATTTACTTTTTAATTTGTTCATTTTCATTTTGAGAAGCTCAATTGTATCTGAAAATTTGACAATGAAAAAGTAAATATCTTCTATACACCCTCACAATTTCCTCTGCTGAGTATGATGCACTGCTATACTGTTTGGTAATGCTGATGGGGCCACATTATTGTAGTGTATATACCTTAATAATTGATTAGTTTTTACTTAATTAGTTTGATATAAAACATTGCATTCCGATGAACAGTTTTTGCTGAATATATTGCCTGTTTTTCATTGGGAGCAGGAAAACGGGCAACTTACAGCTTGAAATCACTTGGTTATTGCATACAGGATTATGTTGTCTTGGTCTGTGTGTCTGAGCAAAATATTAATCTTAGTTCTCTAGCTCAGCGCACATAAATAATTTCTTAGTTTCAGACAAATTTCCGACTGGAATCAAGTAGCCTTAGAAAACAATAGAGCAGGGGTGGACTAATCCAACAGGAAACAGGTCTGAGTGGCATTACAAAATGGATTGCATAGGCATACAGTAATGTGCAAAGTCTTGAGCTATCCCTCCTTTTTTACATTTTACAAGAGAATCACCTTGTTGGTGCAAAAATACTAAGTGTTTCAGACCATTTAATGTTTGGTATATTGAACAGATTAAATTAAAGAAATGGGAAAAACGTTTTACTATCACAGGCTGAAAAGTGCCCAACAATACGAAGTTATAGAAAAAGGGGCTCCAACCAATCAGCAGTCAGCATCACCAGTAAACTAAAAACTGCCCTGATCATCTGTGACCATCTGCACCTGTTCCTTCACTGCTTCATGCCAAGCTTGATGCTTTGTTTCGCTTAAATGATTCACATCTAGGTCACTGTTTGTCTTAACAAACAAAAAACAATCCTCTGAAACGGGTCAGGTTCAGGGACTGGACTGAAAATGAGAGCCAAAAACATTGTCTCTCAGGAAGCCTGGAGAACTATCTCTGAACAAAATAATAAAACGTCTGGCTTGTTGGAAACATAATGTCAGTATCATTTTTCAAATGTATAGAATTATTAATTTTTATTTTATAACTAGACTATGTTATGATTTATAGAAACTAACTGGTACCAAACAGCCAAGAAGCCAGAAGTGAATTGGCAGAATGATATGATATATTATATGATTTTGAATTGAGCACTTTTCTTTATGATTTTCTTTTTGCCAGAATGATTCAGGCACAGAAAGAAAAGCCATGACCTCAATCCACACATCCATTATAGAGCTGTATGCAACACTGCTACAAGTATTGCAAACACAGCCCTGAGTTAATCTACATATGCAATAATGCCATGAGCTGTGTAATTAGGTTTGGTGGTTGGCAATCGAGCAGGTAAATGATCCTGATCGCATATGACCTTGGTGGGAGGAGAGCATGCACCAGCACAAAGTGTACCATCGATCTTCAGCAGACAGAGAGTTTCATAAATCCTCCCAAACATGCTCCGACAACAATTACTTTTAATGGCCTTCACAAAATTGGTTTGGAACATCATCTGCCATATCTGTTCATGGTGCTGGCAGATATAATACCAGTCTAGATGAAATAAGATTAAGAAGAACAATTAGTTGAAACTTGTTGTGTAATTGCATTATCATCTATCTATCATCAACAAACTGTAAATACTAATGAGAAATAAACTTCTTCATAATCATCCTGCAATGGGAAGCTGTGATACTCCAGGTTAGGGTACACTTGGCATCTGTTTGCATTGCACATCTGTAACTGATGGATGATACATGTGGGTTTCTGGCTATGTGTTATCAAAGCAATAAGATCTTTGCTTTTTCACCATAAATTCAATAAAACCAGGTCAGTTTAAATGCCTGGAAACACCATTTTGCTTTACATTGCACAGAAATTGCACGTTTTGCATCATTAGCCAAAGATATTTATATACAAAAACTGCTAATATTTATAATGCAAAAACCATGTACATCACATTATGAATGCAATTAAATATGATTATTTAGAGTCAATAAAGTTCATGTGTTTGACATGCTGTTCCCTGTACTATTCCTCTGCTCTGAGAGTGAGAATAGAAGGATATTCTCATCCTTCTTGTGGAATAAAGATTCTGTTTCTGCATCAGGAAAGAAATGCAATCAGCTAATGAACCATTAACACCATTTAAAGTTTCTATTTTTCTTGCCATCCCCTGTTGCCACAGCCTCCTTAAATAATCAAACACCCTCCTCCTTAAATAATCAAACACCCTCCTCCTTAAATCAATCAAACAGCCCTGCCTAATTGGAATGGTAGGGAGGGGTTGGAGGGGGACATGTCTAATTGTTTTTGAGGATGAGTGCACTGGGCTCTCCTGCTGCTTTTGGACTGGGAGCAAGATCACACAACTCCCTGAAAGCCTGTTCCCCTAAATTTGGGCTAAACTGGAGCTGCCTGGCATCTGAGCAGCGCAGGCACATGACACCAGTGCCGGGTGGGCTAAAGACCCTGAATAATTGATCCATTTCTTTCTGCGCGCAGCAGAGAGGCTATCACATGGTGAAGTTTCCAAAAACTCATAGCCTGCAAGCAAGTTCACCAAAGAGCTGAGCAGAGCAGCTCCGCGCACTCTCCATCAGACAGAAGCGAAACAGGACACCGACCGAACAGGCTGTTGCTGAATCCGTCCCACACGCATGTCGCGGCGTCCCACACCCATCCTCGCTTTACGCACGACACGAAGGTGAAGTTCACCCCGATGATGGACACCAGCAGGTCGCTCACACTGATGTTGACCAGCAGTAAGTTGGTGGGCGTGCGCAGCCTCTTGAACCTGTAGTAAAGCACCAGAACCACGACGTTGTTGCAGAAGCCCAGCGCGCCGATGGTGCCAATGGTGAAGGCGAGAAGTTTGTAGGTGCCGACGGCGAACAGATGTTCCTCCGCGCTTGTCTCAGTCCTGCTCTCGTTGAGGGGATTCATTGCGCGTCCTGGAGCATTCTGCGGGGCCAACGCGCGCTCCCGACAACTTCTGGCATGATGGATCTTCACTCACGCGCTGCGCTCCAGGACTCATGACCCCCTCGTTCCGGGGAGCGATTTGGCACAGTGAGGGAGGGAACTCTTTTTCTCACCCATAATGCAAACCATTTCCAACTCCGGCTTGTAAACAGACTGGGAATGAACTAAGAGCCGGTCCTTCATGGGATACTATCAGCCAATCCTGGCGCAGGAGGCGTGGTCTGTGGAAATGGGGCGGAGACAGACTCTGATCTGACATTTCTGATTGTGATTGAAGTTCATCTTTCTGCCATTTATCAAGTAGAGAATCTGACTGCTGGTCACCACTGTCAAGAGGATGAGCCAGGCTGCCTGCAGAAAAAAGGATGTCAGGTGCCTTCTTTTAATATATGTCTTTTTTAATTAGACTTTAGCACAATATAGCATTTATTAAGTGACTGTCTCAAATTTGAACTCATAAAACAGTAAAGATTAAAATCAGGAGCCAAAAATATGAATATACCCACCAAATTAACCCTTTGAATGTACAGGTTTTTATGTAAAATATACGTAAATACGTAAATTATGTAAATACTGAATAATACATATATAAATACATAGGGTTAAAAGATTTATGAGTATAAAATAAAATAAAGAATCAGTGGTATTTATTATGTTTATGCACAATTAAATAAAATAAACATTTTTCAAAAAGAGTAATATACTCTTATGATTAAAAATAATTATAAAGGGTGTCAGTGGTCTAGTGGTAGCGTACTTGCCTATGGATCTATTGGTCAAGAGGTCCCAGGTTCGAATCCCACCTCTAGCACTACCACCACTGGGTCCCTGAGCAAGACCCTTAACCCTGAGTGGCTCCAGGGGGACTGTCCCTGTAATTAGGACGTGGAAGTCGCTCTGGATAAGAGTGTCTGCTAAATGCCACAAATGTAAATGTAGTAACGAAATATGTTATTTACTGTATGATTTATAACCTTCATGTGAAAAGGAAATTCTTCATGAAAAAGATAATATTAATGTTTAAGGGTGAGATTAGATAGTATTATATTTTTATGGCTCTAATGATCAATATAAGAGGTGGAGTCAATGAACTAGTAGATTGTTGTTGGCTGGTATCTGTAGAGTATGTTACCCACAAATCAGCACTCTGTTAGTGCACCATGTCAGTGAGTAAACATCATCGGAAAAAATATCCAGTAAATTATGGGTTACTAAACTTTCCTTTATAGCGATTACAATCATTTGTTGTCATGGCAATGATATGTCTAATTTACTATGGTATTACCCTTTCTGTTTTTTTTTTTATATAAGCTATTTAACTTGTACAGGAATATACAGAATACTGTGTATCCACAAAAGTAATAGTTATAACTGTGATCAAGGCTAGAATAGCAGAAAAAAAGGCTATGAAATGCAGTACAACACAGTGTTGACAATACTTCACTAGTAACTAAGCTGACAGTAACTTATTGTAAAAGGTCCTGGATTTTTATATATAGCTTTATATATATTTACGTATATAGCTTTATATAGTAAATCCATCACACATAGGTTGCTATAACAACAACAACAACAACAACAATAATAATATACTTCCATATTTTTTATCCTACATCAGAAATTCAGTTTTATTGAGACAACATAGGCAGTCTAGAACTTTTTTTTTTGGGTGGGGTGTCATATGATCCTGGTTACATTGCTGCCTTTGTTGTCAAGAGAATGGTCTCTAACCACAGTGTTAAGACACCACCAATGTGGCAGTGGCTGGAGGGACCTGTAGGCCTTTGGAATGATTCCCACCACCCAGAGAGAAAGCCTTTGTGTTGATGCTGCAGCTTGTGTATTCCTGTCACTGAAGCCAACTAATTATTGGTCTGATGAATGTCAAGTTCACATATTTACATGAGGCTGCCATTAAAAAAGAACAACAAGTGTGTAGGAAGCCAGTCGAAGGCAGATTTTATGAGTAAACTGGAAAAAACATCAGTCACAGTGAGCAGACAAGACAATCAAGTGAAAGCTTTGATCTATTTCTGATATCTGTTAAATTGTCTTCAGGATCAAAACTAAGCAAAGGACATTAAAGCGTCATTTCTTTGGTGTGACAGATAACACAGAGTCATGGACTGAAGATATAAAGAATTAAGAATAGACACAGATGCTTTTAAACAGCAGGTCAAATAAATGTTTGACCATTCCCAAGGATTTTTGGAGTAGTCCATGTGTCAAAATACCAGGCTTTTGTTATAGTTTTCCTGACACACATTAGACACCCCAATGTAGGCAGAGCCATAATCGAGTGGCAAATTATATTCAAACATCATTACTGACGGAGTACATGCTTTCAATGTCAATGAGACGAAAGCCTTCATGGCAGCAGTTCTTCTCCGGTTGGATTTTTTACATCAGGAGAACATCTTATACTCAAAAAACAGAACTGTTCAATACTAGTCCAATATGGAAACATCTAACCATTCAAGCTTTCTAATTCTCTAGCTAATTGAATATCAGGAGAATAAGATGGCTGGAAATCCAGGTTTCATTATCATGAAAGCCCACTGCATTTCCCTGTTTAATCTACAGCCATGTCATTTCTGAACATTTGACATGCTACCATATGATTTTGCTTGTTTGTATGGATACATCATTTCTCAAATGAATCAAAAAAGAGAGTGAGTCACAGAGTGCTCATATTAAAAATTCATTAAACACATTTCACTGGAAAACGACCAGAAGAGAAAAATGACTTCTGCTTCATAGCAGTCTTTTAATTTTTGTCTAAGTGTGCTTAGAGTCTAAAATGCTTGTAATTCCACAGTTCTATTACCTGTGGAGAGCAGGCTGAGCTAAAAAGTTCTTAAATCTTTTCCTGTGTGTTTCATTCACTGCAGGGGGATGAAAGATATTTTGCAAAAAAACATTCCTGGAGACTTTAATTAGCATTTCAAAAAATGTTCTCCTCTGTTGCTTTGCCTTGAGGAAAACATTCATGTGGTTGTGTTGCAGCACAGATGCGCATGCTGACCTGATTTCTCTTTTTTCGGCTGTTATGCCTAACAAAGAAAGAGCATTTTCATTACCTGCCAGTACTGAAGACGCAAATCTGTCTTCTGACTTGCAGTTGGTTTCTTAACTAGTAAACAGGCATAATATATATCTTTAATTCAAAAATTTGATTATTAATACTTTTAGTTTTTTGAAAGACCTGCGTTTTATTAAGGAAACCTGAAAATTACCTTTTTATCACACACATACGTTACGACTTCAAATTCTCAACAGATTCCCAAGAAAAGCGTGGTGCAAAAGGCTGCATGTATATTATAATAAAAGAATATATTCCACTTTTTAAAGAGTCATCAAGTCTATACTGGCTGTATATAAACTAGAATCAAAAATAAAAAGAGCAAAGGGCCACACACATGCAATTTCTTGGGGTTTTAAAAAGACAACTTTTTAAAGTGGAAATGTTTTACACCAAGTGAAATTATTTGATGGGTATGTGTTTTGATGAAAATCATCCAGGTTTTGGATGTTGTTTTTTGGATGTACAATATGCAGAGGGTACTCAAATAAAGAGCAGGAAGACAGAGCTGCAGTGGTAGGAAGTACCTTTAAATGCCAGAAAAGAACTATCAGAATAAATGTTACTATTTCACTTCAGGAATAATGCTGATATAAAATCTAAATCTAATATAAAATAAAATATAAAAAAGTAACCCATCAATGACCAAAATATATGATTCATTGCTCTACAATCTTGTGTGTGGGCTTGTATTTGACATTGCTGGCCTCTTGTCTGGTCACATCATGTCTGAGAGAAAACGGATTTTGAAGTCATCTTGTGTAAAAGCTCCAAATTCAAATGAACAGGGTAAATATATTTCACAAAAAGATTTTTATGTGAACGCTCCAGACTCAAAGTGTTAAAAGGTTAAAAGATATTACTGAATGCAGCAAGTGCAGATGTCCCCTGTTGATTTAGCTCATCCATATGCTATTCCATTCTTTCCTCCCCAAGCAGCACACATGAGCCTAGACTCGGCTCCTGGAAGTGGGTCAGTATTACAGTCAAGCATCTCTCGCTCTCCTCTCACTCTCTCTCCCCTCTCAGTCTCTCTCCTCACTCTCTCCCACTCTCTCCTCCCTCCCTCTCTCTCTTGCTGTCTCTTTGTTGCTATCTTTTTTTTTGCGTTCTCTCTCTCCCGTTCTCTCATTAGCCGCTTGCCCTACCCTGTTCTCCCTCTCTTAAATAAGCCACACAGTATATGCTGTAGTGAATACAGAATGAAACCTACATTTGAAGCACTGCTGCCTGAATGCATTTCCCTTCAGAGGTACAGTAACACACTGGTCCACTTCTTTTTCCTTATCTTAGTCTCTCTTTCTATGTATCTCTTTCTTGCTTGGAATTCTTTTCTTTACATTGTGCACATAATATTTCTTATGAATAAAGCCATCCATATATTCTTAAATAAAAAGCCTTTAAAAGCAATGCTGTTTTTTCTAAATACACATCACTTAATAGCTTTGAACAGTTTAATTAGAAATTAAATGACTACCATGATTTATTAACTGTTTTTTTTCCCCTTCTCATTTATGGCATTTAGCAAACGTTCTTTTCCAGAGCGACTTCTATGTCCTGATTACAGGGACAGTCACCCTGGAGCAAGTCAGGGTTAATGGTTTTGCTCAGGAACCCAATGGTGGTAGGGCTGGAGGTGGGATTCGAATCTGTGATCACTTGGTCCACAGATGGCCCATAGATCCATAGGCAAGTATCTTACCACTAGACCACCACCACCCCTACTCAGAAAAAAAGCAGGATACACATATTTTAAAAAATGGCACAAAAGACAAGTTTCATATCAGATTGATCAATCTTTATTTTTTCAATTAATTTTTTCATGCTTCCAGTCTTAAACCCACACAGCTACATTTGTCAACAAAAGCTGTTCTCAAAAGTGCAAATCCAATCTCCAAAAAGCAACAAACTGCATAAGTCAGTCTTTCAGTGAAGTTGTTTAGTTTCTTTAATTAACTTATTTAACTATAATGAACTCTTTTACTATTAGGGTATTATTATTGCAGAAAAAAAGGACTTGGTTTAAATTAGGAATGTTTTCTGGAAAAATGTCACTAACAAGCAAATAACATTCTTATATAGAATACCATCCATTTTCTGCCGCTTGTCCCAAATGGGGTTGCTGGAGCAACCCAGCGCACACAGGGCGAGGACGGGGGACGCATCCTGGACAGGTCACCAGCCCATCGCAGGGAGGAGCGGGACGGGGACAGCACCTTGCTCAAGGGTACCTCAGCACAACCTATCGGGAAGGGGTTCAAACCCCTGATCCTCCAATCATGTGGCCAACACCCTAACCACTAGACCGCCGCTGCCCCTATATAGAATATGAAAAAATAAATGAATTCAGCTCATCTTCAGGCTGCACTGGTGTTTTCTTGCAGTAGGGAATCAACATGTCAGACTGCCGAATGGAGGAAGGAACCAGAAATTCTGATGTGGAGAGCAGGATGTCTTTTCTAATAACCATAGTGTCCCTGCATATATAAAGTACCTACTTACTTCACATTTCCAAATGCAAATTTCACTGCTCTCAAGCTGTTACAATCAGTTTACTGTCATTGTGCTCAGTTTGGAGAGTGTTCTCCTTTCAGCCAATGACTCTGCTGCATTACCTCCCCTGTCACTAGTGCCCCTGTCACTATGGGCACTTCCAAACAAACATGCACATCTGACATTGCTAAATGGGAAATATCTGAAGAAATTCTCAAAAAGCAATTCAAGAATCAGCTTTTATGTGTTCTTGTTCTTCTTCAACATGAGGAACATTTCTGCCATTTTGCTTGTTGTTTAAATAGGAGATTGTTCAATTTTTTTTTCTTTGACAAACTATCTACAATTCTACATTAGATGGTTTTATAGGATACTAAATATTTTCATTGTTATCATGAACACACACACACTGTAGTTTGTGGAACCTTTAAGCTGTTTTGGTCCACTTCTTGCAGCTGTGATGCCTTTCGCTTTACATTTATTTGTTACTGCTTGCAAATCATCGTAAAAAGATTCACCACAGCAGCTTTCACATTGCCTTAAGGTGCTGTGAGCCATGAACAGCCTGTGGAAGAAAAAAAAAAACACAAGAAACACTGTCTAAACAGGGCAATTTAATTCTGCTACGTTAAATCAGGATTTTTTCAAACTACGTGGGAGCTCAGGAACATTCTCATCCTTTCATGATGTTGTAGGGACATTTAGGTAAGAAGAGCAATTTTAAGTAAATTTCAACATCTACATGGCGGGGCATGAAATGAGGTCGTAATTTGAATAAGAACATGCTGTGGTGCATCCTTCTTAAAATGAAAATAGGCCATTTGAATGCAGAAATCTCTGAGCTCATCTCCATAATCCAGCTTGATATCTTTTGTAAAGAAAAAAATAAACATCCTAACATGCAAGTGCAGTCAAAAGAATAAAAGTTAACTTTGTCCCCCTAATCGTAAGACTCCATGAAAGAATTTAGGCCTTAGTTCTCTTCTCTCAGACAGGAAGCCTGCTTTGAGATGATGCTTTTGCAATTCCTCAAATGTGCTAGATGCTAATTGAAAGGCTGATCATTGATTTTCTCAAACCGCTAAGCTTCGTGTAAGGGCCTTGAAGCTTACGCTTCTCCAAAATGGCCTGTTTGTCAAAAGGACTTTAATTCTCTTTAAATTCCTCTCCGACCATGTCTTGATGCAGTGGGGATATCTCATGCTCTTTTGAAATGCACATCATTTCAATATTCAATATTTCATCAGCACTTGAGCAATTCATTATTTTATTTGCAATAAAACTGTCATATTAAAGAAATCATCACTCAAGGTTAGAACACCTTTATATCACAATGCATCTCTTTAAAGAGCTCTTCCGGAAATTGCTGGAGATGTGGATATGACTATTCAGTAGTGTTTGTACTAAATCAGGCCACGTGCATTTGCACAGGGGATAAAAACTGTGCCCATAACAAAATAATCAAGGGCTAAAATGAGGGTCAAATATTCAGCCATGGGATTAGAGGTGCTTCTTTTGGAGCAATGACAGGAGGCTCTGTCACCAAGCTTTAGTGCTTTGCATTAGCAAGGGTGGATTTCAGGAGCAGCTGTTTAATAAGAGAAAACCTAAAGGTAAGACATAAAATAAACAGACACATGGGACATTTTTTTTCCAGTCCTGCCATGTTGCACCTCCTGTCCTAGATTCTGTGTTACTGAAACGCAAAAGACTATTTTACTTTTGAAAATGACACATTTCTCCTTGATTTACCCCACTGCTCCTCAGTGTAAAATTTTAAATCAAACACTCAGACATGATTAAAGTTGACATTGCAGACATTAATTTAAAGTTGTGGGGGACTATGTATAGAAGGTGTTGTGATTTCTACATAGTGAAACTGAAATGTAGAGGGGTAAATCAATTAAAAAATGGTTTTGTCCACTTGGTCCAGTGGAGGCCACTGTATCAGCAATAACATTAAAAACACCTGGATAATAATGTGGTTGAGCCTTATTCTGCAAAAAAGCACTGACCTTTTGAGACATGAAAACGTATGAAGATATTTTGGTATCTGGCACCAACATGTTAGCAGCAAAGCCTTTAAGTCTTGTAGGATATGAAGTGAGACCTTTGTGGATGAGACTTGTCCAGCAACTCCTACAGATTTTCCTCAGACCATTTATAATTATGTTTTGCAGGTTGACAGGCTACTGACATTAGAAAATACCATGAAGGCATGTACTTGGTTTGCAGCAATGTGGATTCTGGTACCCAAGGATTTTTCAGCAGAACATTGTCCAGAGCATCACACTGCTTCTGTCCAACTGTCTTCCCATTGTGCATTCTGGTGCCATGCCTTCCCTAGATATCAACTCATATGCACCAGGCCATCCAATTGAAGTAAAAGAAAATGTTTCATTAGACCATATTTCGTATTTCGTTGCTCTGTGGCCCAGTTTTGACTAATATTTTTCTACACCATTTTTTCTACAGCACCTCTTATGTGGGATTAAATTAGATAGCTAGTTTTTGCTCCCATCATCAATGAGCCTTGGGCACCCTTTACCTTGTTAAAGGTTGTACATCATTGTACCACTTTTGGTATGAACTGATCATTACACACACCCCACAAGACAGGCTGTTAAGCGAGATGATTTGATCCATTAGTGTAGCCATCACAATTTAGCCCTTGTGAAAGACAGTTATGCTTGCCCATTTTGATGCCTTCAACACTGGGGCAGCGGTGGCCTAGTGGTTAGGGAGTTGCCCCCGCATCGGAAGATTCAATTCCCTCACAAGTAGGTTGCCCTGAGGTACTGTTGAGCAAGGTACCGTCCCCATCACTGCTCCCCGGGCACTTTCAATAGCTTCCCACTGCTGCACGGTGTTTGTGTGCATGGGTTAACCTAGTGGTTAGGGAGTTGGCCCCAGATCAGAAGATTGTGGGTTCGATTTCCACCCCAGTGGGTTGCCCTGAGGTACCCTTGAGCAAGGTGCTGTCCCCGTCACAGCTCCCCAGGTGCTTTCAATAGCTGCCCACTGCTGTGTGCATGGGTTAAATGCAGAGGTCCAATTTCATTGTGGTTCATTGTCTGCTGTGCTTTGACCTCGCAATGACAAGGGTTATCACTTTCGCTTTCACATCAGCTAACCTGATATTTGCTAGCATTACAGGCATGATTGTTTGGAGATAATGTTGATTCGATTGATCAATGCACGTTTAGTCCATGATTTGGAAACATGTCACTTTCACAATTATTTTAAACTATCCCTCTCTTTCTCTTTGTATTATGTTTTCTCTATCATCATTCCTCTCGTTTTTCACACTGTATGGCTCTCTCTATCTTCCACCTCCATCTTTCTGTCTCTGGTATGAAAACTGACATGAAAAAGCTTTATGGTCAGAGTCCTAGGGGGACCTGCTAGACTCAGACATCCATTTCTTTGCTCTTGCTTCCATTAGCACATTCACTAATCCTGTCCACCTTGCAGTTGCTGTCTAAAGTTAAAGTGCTCCGGGCTATTGCCTTGAAGGAATGTGTTGGGAAGGAATAACTGGGAAAGTATTTTATATATTATTGAGTAGTGATGGTGGATATGAGATTTGATCTAGGATCACATTGGGTAAAATCCACTGCACTGAAACAAAAATGTAGTTCTACCTAAATAAAAACATTCTTTCCAGAGGGGAAAGAGAAATAGTAGTTCTGGTCAACAAAAAGCAATGATCTTCATTAACTGAACTTCCACACACACTTTAAACAAACTTCAATATCAATGCACATATATCAACGATTCAACAAAGCTGAAAGAGTTTGAGAAAGTCTGATACATATTATTTGAAGGTTTTTAATACAATCCACTCCAAAAGTATTGGGACACCAGGGCCATTTAATTACTTTCTCCTGTTCTTTGAAGACTTCTTAGTTTGTGCTCAAAAGATGAATATCACATAAGCATTCAATGCAGTGACCAAGATGTAACTTCTTTTTCTTCTTCTTTTTCTTTCGGCTGCTCCCTTTTAGGGGTCGCCACAGCAGATCAGCCGTCTCCATTTCTTACGGTCCTCTGCATCTTCCTGCTTCAAACCAGCCACCTGCATGTCCTCTCTCACCACGTCCGTAAACCTCCTCTGTGTTCTTCCTCTTCTCCTCTTTCCTGGCAGCTCCATCTTCAACATCCTCCTCCCAATATAATCCTCATCTCTGCTCTGGACCTGTCCAAACCAACGCAACCTTGCTTCTCTAACCTTGTCTAACCTGAGCTGTCCCTTTAATATACCCCAACCAAGATGCAACTGCTTGTGCAAAAAACTTACTTCTAAACAGATATTCATACCTTGTTAAATTGTAAAAAAAAATTATCACTGAGTTATATGCTGTGCTATGTAGCTAAAATTGTCTGCTTTCCCTCCCATAATCCACAATACCCTTAGCACCTACATTCCATAAAATCATTTTCTAAGCTTTTTGCAGCTCATCCTGAGCCCCCCACCTCCTACGCCCTCGCCCCTCTGTGACAGACAGGATTAGTGTGTCCTTGGAGGGATGGCAGTGTGCTGCATGCCTTATCTGCTGTAACACAATGCACTGTTAAACTCTTCGAGTGCGTCAGTCATGCCTTGCTCTGAGTGTGCCTTTATTGCTAGTCACCGTGCCGCCTTGCTCTCCCAGGACACAGTTGACGGTGGCTGCTTTACACCCTCACACATTCAGTGCTCTTCACCTTGCCGAGCAAGAAAAGGATGTGTGGCTTCCTTTTTGAGTTTACTGATGTTCTTCATGCTCCACATAATTGCTCTCACTTATGACCACACACTATTTCGGCTGTGAAAAGAAGGTACTGGCACTATTCTATGTTTTGGTCCTTAAAAGTACGTAAAAACATACAGCAAATCCTCATATTTCTGAACTAGATAAAAGAATAATCTTTTTCATAAATAATATGATAACAGATGACATGCTTTACAAAAGTATGTAATAAACACTTGTTACCCTCTGACAACCCCCTGCTCCGCAGTCTTGGGCTGATGCCTGCAACAAACTGAAGACCAACTGCTACTTAACACATAACGCTTAACTTTTCATTAATATTTATTGAACTCCATCAGTGTCTAAGATTTGTAGATAAAGGCATGGGTGCTTGGGACATGAAACAGTATTGGCCAGGGTTATCTATAAATTGTATAGTAATGTTTTTTTCCATTTTGCACAATAAAAAAAATTAACATTTCATTTAAAGTTACAAAGTTTTCACCTAGCCATATGCCTTATGCATTTGCTTTAATCAAGGGCATTGGACTCCCTTTGAAAAAAAACAGACTAGCAAACTAGTAGAATTTACAAAAGACAAACAAAATTTCAATGGACTTTACGCCTCTAGAACAATATGAGCTTTTAATATAATACAGAATGTGTTTGGCTTGGAAGAGCAGTGCAGAAATGCTGTAGTCAAAGTGACTGTAGAGTCCTGAGGGATAGCACAGTGAATGCGAGGAGGAGGGGCAGCTGAATTAAACCCAACACCGTCAGAGGCAGCTCAGGGAGCTTTTAAAAGTCAGGTAAATGTCAGATAACAAATGGGAGCAGAGACGTGCTGACATTGGCTTTGTCCTCACGCGAGCTATTTCGCAGAAGTCCAATATCTGGCACTTGCTATTTTTTCACAGATAAAATTGTGGCAGCTGATAACTTTGCGTCTGGTGAATAAGCCATCAAAATCACTGATAGAATGAAGATGGCTTTTTGAGGTAACTTTTCAACCTTTACCATTCCAGTAGTCCTTTTTCACCCTCCATCTCACAGAGCTCAGGGACAATTCCAGGAATTACTGACAACACGGTTAAAAGCTATTTTTAACCTTTACATCACAGATGTAGTTGGAATATGTTATCTTAGTTTTACCGAATGTGCTATAAAATACCAAAAAGGAGGCATAAAGTATACTGTGATTTGAACACAGTAGTGTTAAGAAAAACTATATAAACTTCAGGGTTAATATGTGTAGATTATTGTGTAGATTAGTTTAGAAGTAAGAACTTCAAATTATGGGAAAATAATATAACATAATCTATCAATTTGTAGTGTGCCATGCAGATATTTTCTGAATGCCTATTTGTAGATCTCTGTTAAATGCTAACTCTGCTATAAGTTAAAATTTTTGTATATCTAAACCTAAACCTTAATTGATAGCCAATTAAAACCTAACCATAATGCTGTCAATAATAATCTCAGTTTCAACTAATTGGTAAAAAATGAAGCATCCATTGGTGCACACACTATAAAGCATAACGGAAGTCATTTACAGGAGGTTTGTTTTATATGAAAGATTTAATAGTACATCATTCCCTGTTATTTTGGCTTTTATGGTGGTAATCAGTACATCAGTTAAACATTTTCTGAGGTTTGAGTTCTGTGTTAAGAGAGTGATATTAAAAGGACAATACATTGGGGTAGGAGTTTAGCTTAGCATAGACAACAGACCACTTTTGTTTCCTCTTGCGCCAGAATTAAACACTTCCTCACTCCATCAGCTGCATCAGACTCAGTGTGCCGCAGTCTCGAACTGGTCCCTGCAACAAACTGAAGTGAACAAACTGCTTCTGGACACATGAATACCTTTTATTAATATTTCCAAACTCCAAGAATGTTTAAGAATTAAAGCATGGGTCTATGAAACAGGTCAGAAAGTAGTTTAAACATGGGGATAATCGCTACAACCAAATATCATTTACATTTACAAGGTAGTTTTACAATTCCAAAAGTAATTTTAAAAAAAAAAAAGCACAATGGGATCTTTATGAGGAAAAGAATAAAAAGATTAAAAACAGTATAAGAAATGGATTTCAGGCAGCTCTTTCACCCATTTCATCCATCTGGGTGATGAGAGGCTGCTGTTTATTAGGGTATGTATATATTCTAAGTACATTAAAGTGTTCATGAGTTGTGAAGCCTACAAAATAGCCACGCCAAATGAAAAGATTTAGCCTTCTAAAGTTTCATCTAAAAATATGCATGTACTTGGAAAAATATGTATATAATATAATGATAGAATTTATTAATTATACTTAATTTGTAAATGTTTGTCACCCTTTACGGTGTAGAGTAACCCCAGCTAGCATGTCTAACCTTCCTGATAAACAATGTTTTTTTGTTTGTTTTGTTTATTTTTTGTTTTTCTACACCATTTAAGCACTGCAGCTGCCCTTCCTTTTCCCTAAAGTGACCATTTTGGAGAAACTTGTTTGCCTGTTTTTTTTTGTAACAGAATTCTGATACAGTATCATCACTTATCATTGGCTCTGGCATTCTGCTCAAATTGTCTCCACTACTCCATTGAGTCAACACTGCTGAAATATTCACAAGTGCCATAATGACATATGTGCAAAATGAAACGTCTGTAGGAGGTCCTACATCTCTAGGAGGTCCAGTCAGTGGAGATTCTCTTTTTCTTCTGTACAATGAGCTCTAATAACCTAGTGTTTGGTGACTGAATGCTTTAAATGGTAGGCTTGCAGGGGGTCATGTTGGGGTGGATATTAAATGAATTGGCTCACAGACATTCTTACATTGAGATCCTTGGCCTAAGAATGACCCTAGATGTTGGTTGACCCTACAAAGGCAGGCATGTCTATGTCAGTTTGTGTCTCAGCAGAGCTACTGTCTTGTACAGCCCACAGGGCAGCAGATAGAACAAGTTTACAACACACTGGTTAGCATGCATCAATGATTTCAGGCCTGTCAGCATTAGGATGTACTTTTAACTGCTTAGTAAAAGTGAAAGGTGTCTGTCTGTCTTGACGACAGTACACTGATATTCAGCGTGCACGATATGAGCTTGGCTGCACACGCAGGTGCTCACAAACAAACACATAGACACACATTAGGGTTCACAACTTTGAAACCCTTCATTTTTTACACACCAGAGGGCTAAACAAAACAATTCCCATTAAGAGGAAGGTCACTGCAGGTCCTGTTGGACATAAAGAGGCAGGTATTTTCCTGAGATATAGAGTTGTCTATGTTTGTTCTGGCATATTGTCCATTATATGTTTGAGATGGATGTTTTTTAACAGTGAATAAAATGGACACTTTCTTTAACAGAGAGTGACACATATTGTCAAAAAAAACAAAACAACAACATAACTGTTGAGCGTTTGGATGGGATTCCTAGGTGCAGCAGTGGACCAACGTTGTGATTTTGAGCTTGGCTCTGTCCTATCTTTAGCACTAGTAACATCTTAGCCTGAGAAATGCTCTTCACCCTCCCCTTAAAATTTTACTCGGTTTAGGGAAAGATGAATTATTTATGAAATGATAATATTTGTTATGATAAGAGGTAAGAAGATGAGATGGCTAGGAAAGCATTTCCTGTTTAATGGATCTAATGTGCAATAAAGACACACTCACTGCTCTGTTGGCAAAACCAGTCACCCCTGCTCAGCTCTGTTTGAGTGTCACAAACCCCAGCTTAGATCCAAGACAAAGAAAAAAAAGCAGAGCGAAGAAAAGGCTTTGATATCAGTGGCATGAGGAGGGTGTACACTTTTACTACACACTTCTTCTGAACTACATGCATTACTCCTACGTTACTTGGATGCTCTGTCACTTTTCTGAAATTTAATCTGACAGGCCAACCTGGATGAATTAATCACTGAGTAAATACTAAGACAGAATAATTGTAACAAACAACTGTGGCTAAACCAAGTTTCAACATTTACAGTCCTAGAGCTGAGATCATTCTTGTGGTCATTTTTGGAAACTTCTGAGTGTTCGGTATCCTTTAGGCTGATATTTGGATTCGTATTTGGGCTTTGGAATACATTGTATGGATGAAAATTCTGAAATGGAATTCTAGAACTTTTAATCACTGAATTCAGATGCTTAAGTCACACCCTTTGCCAAAGGTGTAAAAAACCAAGCATCTGTCAGTTTGTGTAATTCTTTCTTTCTAAACATTCCACAATCAACTGTAATAGTTGGTATTTTGGGATATTACTGTAAGTGGGATACATGGAACAGTATATATTCCACTTATATACTATAAGTGGAAGTATTCAGGAACAACAGGAACTCAGAAATAGATTAAATATAAGAACAGAGCATGAGATCAAATCCAGGACCAGCAGATTGAGGTACCCTTGAGCAAGGTACTGTCCCCATCACTGCTTGCAAGGCACTGGACTTAGCTGCCCCCTGTTGCATGTGCGTGTATGGGTTAAATGCAGAGAATGCATCCCACTTCTAACATGCTCTGTTTACCAGGGCAGTGGTGGCCTAGTGGTTAGGGAGTTGGCACCACGATGAGGAGGTTGTGGGTTCAAATCACAGACTAGTAGTTTGCCCTGAGGTACCCTTGAGCAAGGTACCATTCCCATCACTGCTCCATGGGTGCTTTTAATAGCTGCCCCCTGCTGCACGGGTGTAGGGATTAAATGCAGACTGCATTTTGTTGTGGTTCACTGTGTGTTGTGCAGTGTTTCACAATGACAAACATAGTTACATTCACGGAGGTAAATGAGATGAAAGTGAAAGTGACTATCACAGTGAAACACAACAAAATGCAACCGCTGCTTTAAACCTATACACACGTGCAGCCGGGGGCAGCTATATGGAGTGGGGTCAGTGATGGGGACGGTACCTTGCTCAAGGGTACCTCTATACAACCTGCTGGGCTGTGGTTTGAACCCACAACCTTCTGATTCTGGGGCCTAGTCCCTAAACACTTGGCCCCTGCTGCCCTAATAGATGTCATAAATGTTTCTGTAGGTCAAATGTATCATGTATAAATATCCTTTTCCCAATACTTTAGTTGATATAGTGTAAATCTGGTTCATTGTTTGTGGCAGAACAGACACTAGCTTAACAACATAAATCAAACAAAGTTACAGTGACAGGAGTGATGGGACACATGCTGGCTATAGACTATACTGAACAGCTGGTGTGCAGACCTTTCATGCTCTGAATTCACTGTGCTTTGTCTTTTTGTAGAGTTTTGAAAGTTATGTTGAAAAAAAGATGTACATTCTCTTCAGATTTGGAACTGGAACATCATTTGTTTTCATTATGCATTTGTATTTGAACATTTGTATTTGACATTTAGAAGACATTTGGGTTTGAGATCAAAAGGTGAATATCGAAGTGGAATATGAAGAAATGAGAGGTAAAATTATCATACACTAATATTATGTTTGACTGTCTTTAGCTTTGATTATGGCTCGCCATGGTATAATTTTTAAAAGTTTATGCAATGTCACAACGTCGCCTAGTGTTTATGGACAAGGTCCCAGGATCTGAAGGTTGTGGGTTCAAATCCCAGACCAGTAGGTTGCCCTGAGGTACTCTTGAGCAAGGAAATGTCCCCATCACTGCCACCCGGTCACTTTAAATAGCTGCCCTCTGCTCCATGGTGTGTATGGGTGACAAGCAGAGGTTGTGCTTCATAATAATAGTTGTTTTTTTGTAGATTTAGGTTTAACATTTATTTCCTTCTGTACCTATAAATATAAAATATACCTTTAAGCCATTCCTTTTTGTCTTGTGTTGATGAAGGAAGAGTCAGACCACTGTGTCAAATCTTCTCCAGCACATCCTAAAGATTTATTACTGCAGACTTAAAGTCTGAACTCAGTGGTAGCCAATCCATTTGTAAAAATAATGTCTTATGCTTCTTGAACCACACTTTTACAATTTGAGACTCATGAATCCTGGCATTGTCATTTTGGAATATGCCAGTGTCATTAGAGAAAAAAAAATCCATTGATGGAAAATCCTGGTTATTTTATTCATGTTGAGATTGTCAGTTGGCCTCATTTTCTGGGCACATAATGTTCCTGAACCTAAACCTGAATTGAAGCAACCCCAGAACATTACACTGCCCCCGCGGCTTTTATATGGTGGATACTTGACATAATGGGTGTATCACTTCATCGGGCTTTCTTTTTATCCTGATTGACTCATCATTCTAAGTCTAATCTTGACTTTACTCCTTAGCTAACCGAAGTCTTTTTTTCTGATTGGGCTCACAGATAAGTGATTTTCATAAGGTTTTTACACCTGCTTAGTTCCAATACTTGCAGTTTTCTTTACATTTTGTGTGTAAAAGCTTTACTTTCACTATTAAACAGCATCTGATTCCCATAAAAACACTGATATTGACATTGCAATACCACTACAAATTAAATGAATTCTGTGACATGTCTGCATTCTAATTCCTCTCATCCTTCATTCCTCATTTTTTTCTTACTCTCCCCTGGTTCTGCTGTGATGGATTACTGCCTATAATTACAAAAAGAACTTCCTCAGAGCCACATTGAAATGCAGAATCAAGCTCAGCATTAGCCATGATAATCCCCACCTTGAGGTACCCTTGAGCAAGGTACTGTCCCCATCACTGCTTGCAAGGCACTGGACTTAGCTGCCCCCTGCTGCATGTGCGTGTATGGGTTAAATGCAGAGAATGCATCCCACTTCTAATGCATCCCACCTTGCATTTCAGACCAGTGAACACACCCCTCCAGTTTCAAGCTTTATCCCAAACCACAGGATCTGCACTTAAAGTGCATACTTGCTTGGCTTGTAATTGTCTGCTCTGAGCATGAGCCTTTGACAAAGTGGAATAATTTTGGAACCATGGAATAAATGTGTGTGAGCAGACCATGTAGGTGACTTGTGAGCTGGTAATAAAGAAAATTCTCTCAATGTTTTCTTATCTAAAATTCCCTTTCAAGCTGCATCATACATTTTTACAGAAGATACATGCACTTAAACAAGTTATTGAGACAACGAAGACCACAGTAACTAAACATGTAATATTCACATTATGGAATGAACATGAACTAAAAATATTTTGGAAAGAAATACCATTACATACATTCAGAGATATCCCTTGGGTATGATTAGCATGTAGTTTAAAGAAGTTAAACTGATGTGAAATAAGACTAACAAAAATGACAATAATCAGAAACAGTCTGCCAAAAATGACACAACATACTGTTCACTTTACAAATAACTTTCTGTTTCAAAAAGTTGGACCTGTACAGTAGATTATCATTTGTGTAGATTCTTTTTTTTTTTGCTAAATATCTATTTCTCAGAAACACTGGTGATTATATATATTTTTTTATTAGGAATGAATCTAATTAGTCCTGATATTGGAGGATATGCTTTTTTGTGTTATTCTGTTCAGCTGTTAAACAAACTGATGTACTTGATAGCTGATAGTTAGAATAGCAGGGTTAGGATTAGGGTTAGGGTTAGCGTCAATGGGTCATATGTAGGGAGGTTGGATGGGAGGATTTATTTGGAGGCTGGATGGGAGGATTTATATGAGTCTGTTATTGTTAAATGAAAAAAACAAAGGGAAGAAAAGCAAAACCCAAAACAGGAACTTACCCATACAGAAAAGGGGAGAACATGTAAATTCCACACAGAAAAGATTTAGACCAGCCAATCTGTGAATCAATTAAGGATCTTCTCACTGTGAAGCAACAAGATGCAAGCAGGAGAGGCATTTAAGAGATTGCTGTTAAAATCTGAGCACATGACATTAGTGAAAGTGAAAGTCACTATTTTGCCATTATGAACACATCACAGCACAACACTCACTGAATCACAACAAAATTCTTTCTCTCACAAACAAGTGAAGCAGGAGGCAGACAGGGAACAGTGCTGGTGAGGGTACCTTTCTCAAGGTTACCTCAGGATGACCTACTGGTCCATGACTCAAATACATAATCGTCCAAGCTGAAATGATATAGAAACAAGGAAGACCAAAACTCTTTAACATAAAAATGGTCAGACAACGCATGCTAGATCATGGTCCTCACGAGAGCCAAACAAAAAGACTTATTCATCATTATATATAGGAATAGAACTAAGCTTTGCTCCTCTATTCCTCTCTTAATTCCAGTCTTCAGCCTAGGTCTGCTGACAGATCAGCACTTTTGGACTCAATCAGAAAATGCTCAGGTCTATTGAATGCACCATTAGCTCCTGTTCTTGAGTGACTTTCTTGTTCAGAGTAGGACACATACTCGGTGGAACAATACTGACTCTTTCTTAATGTTTGTCTTTCTTTTTGTGCCGCTCGAACTATCATGTAGCTACATCTGTGCAGTGAGGTACAATTTCAAATGAATACATGAGCACATCACGGTGGGTCTTAATAAATATACACTGATGTATCAGTGTCTCTCAAACCAGCTTTTAGATAAGTTTTTTTCCCAACTGCAAAATCATAGAGAAGAAACAAATATTTGGGTTGCCAGTTCCTGAGGATTGGTTTGGGAACCACTGCTGGAAATTCCTAAAGGAGAGTTTGTTTTTATTTTTGGTTTTGTCATTGTTTATTTTGTGTTTTGTTCTTCAGAACCATGCCTTATTCCACTGCCTCAGCTGTTACATCAGTATGAATGTGATTTACCAACTGAAAAAAACTGCTATATGTTTTATAATAACATGTGGTTATTTTAACAATGATTAATGATAATGCTGATGACTGAATACATGTGAACAACTACAGTTTTCTAAAGCTGCCATGCCTGTAATCACTCTGTACTTTGAGAGTTTTCTCATTATTTTACCAGGAAAAAAGCCTTTCTGAAGAGCTTTCCTTGTCTGAATGGGTGTGTCAATTCACAGTTCAATGACTCACATCCCTTTAGAGGAAGGGAGGGAGAGAGTGAGGGGAGGGAGCTTTGGAACATTGATGGCTGTAACCCAATTACCCAATATAACCTTATTTCTGTACCAAACTTTCTAAATTTATAAGAAGCACATTGTTTTTGCTACACTTTTGAAATGTGATGAAATTTTTACATCTCTGAGTTTTTTTCCGCTGCATTTTGGTAACATGTATCTATTTCCTTATTCCTCCAAGTCAGATTATCTGTTTTCTGTACGGCAATTCTAAATCACATTAACTAAAAATGAAACAGCAAAAGCAAAAAAAAGCACAAATGCAGATCATGAATTGCAAAGCAAATGAAAAAAACATACCAGAAAAATATAAATCTTTTTTTAATTTGCAGTTTGCAGGCCAATAAAAAGCCAGGATGTTCCGACTCCCAGATAATTATCTCTGCAGATCCTTTGTTCAGCATAGCGATTGCTTGATCTGTGTACCAAATTTTGTGACTGCCTTAAGCTCTGCATTAAAGTTAGAGATAAAAACTGTCCCCAGTAGGCTTAGCCATTGATAATACATGAAGATAAATATTGCGAGACTAAGGATAAAAAAGTTGAGTTATCTGTATCTAACAACTCACAGGAGATGTTGGCTTCTGTTGACAAGCAGGAATTATTTGTATGAAATTTATTTTTTTGTAAATGAACCTACTATCAGCTGCCTTCCATAACCATGCACTGTGTGTCTAATGTCATTTGTCACGTCAGCCTTTCTCTCATACACATGCTGTAAGGGATAAGTGCTCATGCAGGACTTTCTTCAGAAGAGAGACAGAGGATTGAGTGATGAGGTCATCCGTGGAAAGAGGTGAGATTGAAAGAGACAGATGCCACCCCACAGCTATGCTCACACATCCAAAAGCACAGTCGGGTGCAGTCAGGAGCCCATGCACACGAACACTCACACACAGGGAAAACACATCCAACCTCTCAGCTACCTGTCACATCTCAGCATCAGCACACAAAGCGAAATGAAGGCAAAGTAGGCCCTGTTCTTAAAAGAATATATGATAGAAGAAAGTTTGTCCAAAATGTGAAACTGAAAATTGAAGGAAACTGTTCTATCAAAGATGTGTCCATATGCATTTTGACTGATTTATATTGCTACATATTCTCTTTCATGATTTTTTTTCTTGTTTTTTTGTTTGCATTGCTGACTGGAGTGGGTTTTAAACTTATGAATATCATGCAGTATTATGACTAATTCCATCTTAATGAAAGAAAAAAATGTTTTGCATTAGCTGCATTAAAGGACTGTGTTTGATGCCCACTGTAAATGTCATTTCCCAAATGCCATTGAGGTCTGTCTGTGAGTTTGTGTGTAGTGGAAACACAGTATCAGATCAGTGTTTGTTCTCACATGTTTACATCCATGGTGTGCCTATAGAACGTGATGTGTTATTTACAGATGCAAATTGTTCCAGATTGACATAATAATGACATTTGCTTGCCATCTTTTTCCTTTAACAGAAGCAGATAGCTACTTGCTGGTTCAGTGTGAGCATCAGCATATTATACCTTTCAATCCTCAATACGCACAAAAATAAAATGGATAGGATGGCAAGTTAAAGGAGAATACACCAAAGAATTTCTCAAAATCTACCCCCAAACAAATCTTTACCAAAAAAACATGTCTCTCTGAAGGTTGTGGGTTTGAATCCCAGACCAGTAGGTTGCTCTGCGGTACCCTTGAGCAAGGGACTGTCGCCATCACTGCTCCCAGGGAGGTGGATGTATGGGTGACCCCTGCTGAATGTGGTGCTTTGGTTAAATGCAGGGAAGGAATTTTGTTGTGGTTCACTGTATTCTCACAATAACTCTTTGTCACTTTTCCTTATGTATAGCTATAGTTCTTTTCTTTTATTTACCAAAGAGAGGAAGTCCATGTCTTTGCTGTGCTTTAGAGAAGAGAAAGAATCATGTATATGACACAAATGTCTGGAAACATCTAACAAAATATCAGCTTCCAGCACTAAACACAGAGTTCACTCTTTTGAGAGGTAAAATGCAAGAAGGCTTCAACTGTTTACTGTGTGTTAAGCAGACTACAGTGGAAAATATTATTCAGAAAAGCAATATATAGGACTTTTTCAGTTGCTAATCAACAGTGGTGTGCTGGCCCATGTCTAATGTCACACTGCGAAAGGTGCTGGTTGCAAAGCATGTGTCAAGTCATTGCATATGAATATACATGAATTTGTTCTGCAAGCTAGTGCCCTAAAAAGGTTATGAATCAGATGTGTCAAGGTGTAGCATGCAATGTTCCAGCAACATATCTTATTCAAAAATAATTTAATTTGATACATTTTAATTGTGTGTCACTACTTTTTCACATTTTAATCATTTCAGTGTAGCAACTGCCAAATCAAATCAAAATATTTTTGCTTTTCCTAACCAATGGAACTGTTCCAGACCCATATCATTTCAAGTTTGATATAATGTTTGAACGTTTACTGGCATTTTTACAGAAGTTATTTGAATTTGGGGAACATTTTATGAATGCAGCACAATACATGGCAACCGGTCAGAAAAGAGGCTATTCATGCGTATCAGTTCTAAAGGCACAGTAACAAAAACAGCCTGTTCCATTGCAAGGGATAAAAAAATAATAGAAAATGGCAATATGGAAATGAATTATGATTTTAGAAAATAAATTAATACATATTAAGTGGATAGCAGGGTGAAAAATTAGCTACAAGGAACTATAAGGATATATCCTATGCTGAACTCGTCTTTCACTCTCTAAGCCTGGTTAAAATAACTACACTTAAAATAACAAGATGAATGGATGGGTGTATGGATGGATAGAGGGATGGATGGGTGTATGGATGGATAGATGGATGGATGGATGGACTGGATGGGCTTTGATTCATTTTAGAGAGGGAGTATGAGGAGCATGTGCAGAAGTATCTGCTGGAATTCTAGAATTTTCTCTCTTTCTTTCCTCACTAACACTGCTTTTTTCCCTCTCTGACCGTCTAAAAGTTGACAGTGAGTGAATGTGTGTCCTTTATAACACAGCATTGCCCACTCTGCTCTAACGAAGCACATAGGTTGAATGGCCCTGGCTGAGTGTAGTCGACAGTTCACTACTGTTTACTCCTTTCCCTTTCAGCTCAGATGTTTTTTTTCTTCTTCCACTGCTCTTGCAGACCCCAACTGTCAAAAAACACCTTCTTTCAACAAAGTTAACTTTTTTGACAATACACCTCCAAGTGAAGCTCATGAGTATTTGTTACTCATGACTAAGGGCCAGTTTTAAGTGACAAGTGTTCCAACAGTGAAGAGGTTTATATGGATCAACGTTGGAGAGCTTAGCTAATTGGAATAATTTTAAAGAGTCCAAACAATTTAGCAATGCATATGCAGTGCTCACACTGCTTGTTCGGCTAATTTGTGGGGCCTAATTAAAGCGTGCATATGTTAGATAATGCATGAAACAGGTAAACAAAACAAGATCATTTCGGCTTAGGAGATACTGCCTTCGGTATCAGTTTATTTCCTTATTGAAACAATTACTTATGAGTTGTCACTTACCGAGGCCAATAACATGGTTTAAGCAAACGATAAGCTTGATTGGATTCTTCCGTCTTCGGATTCTACAGTCTTTGCATTGTGGGTCATTTGCTCTCTCGTGATGAGTTCTGATGTTTACCCATACGTCCCACAGAGTGTTTGTGTCTCATTATCAGGCTGAGTAAAGCTTCCTGAGCCCATATCTGCTCCACAGCAACTCCTGATCCATCTGTCACTCACACTCCATGGCAGGGAAAGGAAACTGAACTGCATTTTAAAATATCTCCTAGATTTATTTTTACCTAGGAACATTACGATATTATATTTGTCGTTCCACAAAATGTGAGCATTTTTTGACACTTGACTGTGTTAATTAAGTCAGCTAACAGTTTAAAGGTTCACAATCAAAAGATTATGTTAATTAGCAACAAACAAATTTAGGTTAAAACCGGTTGTGCCAAAATCAATACAAAATGTCTTGTCCTGAGCAATGAAGCAATTGGTACCTGTACCACTGTAACATCATCTCACTGGTAGAGCTAATTTATTTATGCAGGTATCTTAATTTATATTAACATTTATGGTAGTTAACAGACACCCTTATCTAGAACCTGCAACTTTTTTGTCCATGGGCAAGTATCTTACAATTAGACCAAAATCACCCTAATCTCTGCTTCTGATAAACTGCTAGACATGACATCAACATTCCAATGCCAAAAACCCATTATATACAATATTTTAGGCCCCTCATCAGGTAATTCACTAAATCAGGCAAGTCACTCCAACAAAGTCCCAGCAGATCCACAGCAAAGCCACAGCGAGCACTTCCTGTTAGTCTAAGAAAGCATTTTTAAATTTTGCTTGGCCTTTCTTCTCCTCAGTCCCTCTGTGTTATGCTACTCAACACTGAGGCAACAGAACTGGCAGTTAGAGTTCTCCTTCAGCTTGAGCTGTCCAGTGACTTTGCTGTAGCAGGAAGGGAAAAAAATCTGTGTGGTTTTTGTGTGGTCTTGGAAGAAGCACATGCTAGTGCACTTTTGTTAGCATTGTTGATGGTTGGAAATTACTTTAAGTGCCCCAATCCCATGAACTGAATGAGTTTTTAAGTATGTGCTGATGTGTTGGAAGTCAAAAAAATAACAATGATATAAGATATGAATGAACCATTTTCCTATGAGTTTAGCAAAGTTTTCCTGGCTCTGATTCTGATTCTAAAAATATGGTGGCTACATGACTGGATCCGAGCATCTCCAAAATGACCTCTGATTCAAAATGTAATACACAGTCCACCTAATGAATCCAGTAGATACTGGTCAGTTTCATTTTGTGCTAGACCAGGGTCTCTGTGACTCAAATTACAGATAATAATCATTTAACTTTACAGCAACTCTTAATATAAAAAAAAATCCACATTAAGAAAGAGAGGAGATGAAAGCCTGTAGTTTATGAATTATGCATTTCTAAAGGGTTGTGATTTAATTTATGGGATAGTGAATTGTTAGAAGAGTGGAGGCACTAGTCATTTCTGAGTCCATTGTAAAAGCTTGATGCATTTTTAAACCCCAGTTTGGCACAGGCTCCACTGACCTTGAATATCTTCCAAAAAGATCCACTCAGATTTTTATGACTGACCTGGTGTTTCCTGAGGAAAAGTGTTCTCTTTTGATGACACTGATACAGAAAAACATTAAACATAAAGTAGGCTAGCTATATTAGTTCATTTACATTCCTTTGTCCACAAAAGAATGCATCTTCCTAAATTTCACATTGTAATTAATCTTAATTTCTCCTTCTCTTCATTTCTATAAAAAGATAGATGGTAGTTTTATGGGTCATTAATACTTATGAGCTCCTGATGACTTTCTGTAATTGAATATTCATCAATTGTGAAAGTGCCAAGAAAATGTCCGGATATGAGACTAGTCTTAAATACCAACATTAAAATAAAAAAGTATTAAAATCAGTATTATACTTGATCCCTTCTTCTCAAGAGTGAAACATTTTACATGTATCAAAGTATGTGCATGCCTTGGATTTCTTCTGTCTCGGTGGAAATTTTAATGAGCTAATCTCACTCATGCATGGTTGCAAGATAAATTAGACAAGGGGCAAAAGATATTTCAGAAAAGGCACAGTTATCTTCACCCAGTGACCTGCTCGCAATATAAGTGATTTTAATATAACAAGCAAACTGCATAACATTAACCCCATGACACAGAAGAATTCATCAAAAGCAAGTCTAACCTAACACATGTAATCGGAGTGATTTTTGGTAGCAAAATTTAAACAGATCTTACCATCATATGCTGTAACACTGCAGAAAAAATGCATATACACAAAAGCAAATTATTTGTTGAAAAAATTTAGATGTTCAGAGAAGTGCTATCTGGACGAGTGCTACCAACTTTTTTTCTGAGAATTACTTGGGTGACAACAAAGCATGGCAAGCTACCATATGAGGTCAACTCAGCTAATGTTAGTTGTCTCTCTAGAATTCAATGTTGCACTGATTTTTTAGAGCTCATACATCTGCCTATTCATATATTTTATACAAGGATTAAACCATCAGTTATACTAAGTTTATTAAATGCACTGTGGATTAGTGGTTAAGGACCAGGTCTCATAAATGAAAGATCGTGGGTTAAGGTAAGTCCCAGACAAATGGGTTGCCCTGAGGTATCCTTGAGCAAGGTACCATTCCCAGCACTGCTCACTGGGCACCAGATATTGCTGCCCCCAGCTGCAGGATTTAAATGTAGAAGTAGCATTTTGTTGTGATTCATGGAGTGCTGTGTATTCACAAGGACAAATAGTTACTTTCACTTCACCTCTTATTGTCTATAGTTGAAAGCACCTTTGCTGGTGCAATACTAAACATTTGCTCAACTCTTAAGTCTATTTTGCCAGAATGCAACAAAGACTATGTATTTTAATGTGTCAAATGTTTTAGTAAGATTTAGCAAAAACATAATTTCTAATATGGCATTGCATGGTTTTATTGCATGAATGAGTAACAGTAAAGAATGCAAGGCAACGTTCAATGACATTAAAAAATACGGTCACCTTTTAATTAAAGAAAGCTTCAATAACCTTGTCATTCAAGCTCCCAAATTCAATTTAGAAAATGATGAGTAGTTCATCTATAGCATGAGTCAAAGGTGCCATCCTGACCTCCACTCTCTCTTGGCTGTCACTCAAAAATGTGTTTATCTTTTTAGAGTTCTATGATCTTGACCCATTATTATGATAGACTACTCAAGCATGCCCTTCATTACTGCTGTCACACCACCACAGGCACTGTGCTTCCCATGCCCTAAATGAAGGGGTTTAATGAAGAAGCTTAAAGCAGTATTTCGCTAGAAATTGTATGATCTTTCCCAACAATCCAATATTACAATTCATGTCAAATAACACCTTCCTCAGCCAGATGGATGAAAAAAAAAAAGTTAATTTATGTGTCCATCCTTCCTTATCTTCCTTCTTATTTTTCTAGGTCTCTCTAAAGAAAGCTTAGCGCTTCCTGTAGAGCTTCACTACCATGCTTTCAAAGGTGCTGTTTGAAAAGGTAGAGGTGGCCTATTGGTTCGACACTCAAGCCCAGTAGGTCACACCGAGGTGACCTTAAGCAAGGTCATGTCTCCCAGCATTGCACCACAGGCACTGTATGTGCTGCCCGCTGCTTCACTCAGTAAATGGGTTAAATGCAGTGGAAGCCTTTCATTGTGGTTCACAGTGTGCTGTGCAAATACACTTTCACTTTGCTTTTCTCTCGTAAAGTCAGTTTAAGATCCAATTCATCAAAAATGGATTCTGTTTGGAATCAAATGTATTGTAAATTTTAGATTCAAGGGCTTTGTGATGACTTTGATAAGCATGAAACTAAGTTTGTTAACATATGGACTAACATTCTGTCCAGCCATGTGCTTTCTACTCTGCTGTCTAGTTTGACTGTCTAAGCTGTGAGTTACAATATAACCCTCATCTTCCAGTTCCATGTCTGTTTGTTTTCTCTCTGTAAACCCCTATTTCCATAGAAACCCAACAGGCTGTGGACATCATGTTGTGTTCTGCCTGTGTGCTGTGGTTGATTGATTTTAAGGGCTCTACATCAGAGTGTGATGGCTCAGTGAGACAGATGCTTATGAGCCATAATTGTCTTTGTTTCAGTCCTGCGATGCTTCAGGCCAGCTGAGCAGATGTGCTACCTCAGAGCTCTAAAGCTGTCAGACTATGAGGAAACTTAATGATTTATTCTGTTTAAGCTGTGCCCATCTTGAGCTTATATTCTACATTTTTATCTGTCATCTCGGACTGAGAAAATCAAAGCAATTCTGTTTTATTCAAAAAGTTGCTTGCTTGTTCATCGGGAATGTTCTTGATTATAGGCCATATTCTTTGGGAAGGGGTTGATGAAAGATAATGTTTTGTTGCCTAATATACTGATATTAATTCGAATGGGTTTAGAAGCAATGAGAACACATGCCCTTAACTATCTGTACCTGGTCAGAATAACTATAATTTACAAAAAATGTTAAATATAGAATTGTCTTCATAATGCATACCAGTAACCCATCTCCACCTTGCTGCTGTCTGAGTGGAGGTGGAGCTCTGAGCCTGTTACTGATCCAACCACGGGCCCATCCATCTGCTCCGTCAAGAGTCACTCTCATCTCATCAGCCAATAAAACCTTTGAAAAATCTGTCTTGAGTTTCTTGGCCCAGTCTTGAAGTTTCAACTGACGTGTCTTGTTCAGTGGTGGTCGTGTTTCAGCCTTCCTTACCTTGGCCACGGCTCTGAGCACTGAACACCTTGTAATTCTGGACACTCCAGGTAGGTTCAGTTCTGGAATATGACAGCACTGGAGGATCATGGGTTCCTGGTAGTTTCATGTTTGATTCTTCTCAAATCTTTGGCAGTTCATTTGCATATTTTGTTTTCCAACACATTTCTTGTGCCCCTGTTGACTATTTGTAACAAACCGTTTGATGCTTCTGTGATCACACCCTGATATCTTAGCAATTTCAAGTGCTGCATCCCTCTGATAGACTTTTTACAATATTTAACTTGATATAGAGTGTTGATCTCCTTAAGCCACACCCATTACCTGATTTGCTTAAATTCAATTAACATTCAAATTTATACATATTGGAGTTGGAATGTATGCATAAAAATAATGATATGGTCAAAATACTCACTTGGCTAATAACTGTGCACACAGTGTATATTATCATCCTCAACATTAACGTTATATAATTGGTCATTTTGGATAAATAACTGAAATCATTGAATTCCCCATTTTTAATCTTAATCTTTTAAGATGAAGTAACTAAATGACATGATTTAAAGCAGTTGTCTCTCAAATAGGTCAGATGTCCAGAGTAGCTGTTTGATATTTAAGAAGAGTGTGTTTTGAACGTGGATTGCGATGCTTAATGAACAAAACACTGACAGCATCTACCTGGCATGTCTAAGCTTTGCGCACATAAGCCTTCATTTGAGTCATGTTGCCATGCTTTTTGGTTTATAAGATAAAATCAATGAAGTGGAAACATGCTTTCTGAGAGTTTGATGATAACAGAGCAGCCTAACTGAGCCACAGCTTATTGATAGCCAGGCAGTTAAAGTAAACTGTTCAGTCACACAGATTTGATGTATTTCCATATAAATGGAAAATACTCTCACCTAGAATATTGATCAACAGGCTCAATGCAATCTGAAAGTCAAAAGATGCATTTATATTTTAATGGGTTAATCGAGATGCAACACATGGTTCATCTACAAGGATCTAAATGGTCCACACAATGTTTAACATATTTGTTAACGGATTTTCATTGTAGCTGCCAGTAAAATGATGGCCTAACAGTGTAATTGTAGCCACAAGTATAGTTATAATAATGTGTACACATAGCAACTGAAAATATCAGGGAGAGCATTAACAAGTCCTTATAAGAGTAGAACAAACAGAAATGAAACACTAAGGCACGAGTATGTTCGATTGGGTTTTGTGATAATGTAGTCATTTTATTTGTAAAACTGTTGCTTTGTTCATGCTCGTTTCCGTACAATTTCTTTTCATTTGGTTGATTAGAAGGTACATGCAACTGCAATCCATACCTGTCTTTATTTATTTATTTTTACTTCATCTTGCAGTATATTCTAAATTAAGACACATATATGCACATAATAATGTTCTATGAGAAAGACACAACCATTAAGCAGTTTAAACCATCCTTCACAACCTCTCTTCAAGCCACCTTCTTGAAGATTTCTTGTAATAACAAATACAATAGGTGGAGCGATCAAAAATAGAAAAATATCAATACAGATAAAAGCCTTATCCATATCCTTATTTATCTGTTAACTATGGTCCATCTGTGATTTTTAATGGCTACTCTTGCTTCAGATCCTCGCAAACATGAAGAGATTATGGATTTTTTTACTGATTTTTTAATATGCCTTGATAGTTATTCTCCATCAAACTATTTAATAACAGTTTCACTATTAACTTTTATTCAATATTTTGGGGCAATGACTCTGAAACCCAAAACTAAGGCTTCAGAGCTTTTATTACTTTCAGATAACAATGTATTTTTTTAATTTTAAACTCCTCTACAGTGTAAGATTTCTTTACCAAAAGTGCCACTTTTATTGAGCTGTCCAGAGTTGTCCAGAGACAAGTTGTGTCCACACTCAGTGGTAGTACATTTTACTCCTGGCCTTTTGCAGCTTTGTGGTGTGTAGGTTGTTATTCTGACCCTGTTGATCTGGGCAGAGGCATTCTTTTTACTTGAACATAGAATGTGAGGAGCTATTACTTCTGACAAAATGACACTGCTGTACTGTCAGACTGGGAAGGTTATGTTGCATGTTATATAAACTGAAAGATAAGGTCTTTACAAAACCAAAAGCATCTCAGTGTCTCATGTTCACGGCTGTGAGAGACTGGGAGAATGCTAAGAAATAGGAGCTCTAAACTGTTTTTTAAAAATTAATAAATGAATGTTTAACAAGTGATGAATTTTTTGATTACAGTCTGTATTCAGAATAACATAATCTTAAAAGCATTATACAGCGTTTCTGTTTCTTCAGCAGCTAAAATTTGTGGTTGCTTGCAAAGTGCCCTCATCAATCATCAGATCCTACTGAAGTTTCAAAATTGAATGCCTGGATGCCTGAAATTGGGTCTTGGTTTGATTTGAACTGTCATACCCAAATTGTTTCCAATGATTATTTTTTTCAGTCTAAATTTAGATTTAATCTGTGTGTTGGAAACTGGCACACAATGTTCAGAGAAGAAAATCCTGACATTCTCAAGGAGACTAAAATGTTGTTACTCTATTTTGCCTTGCACACCAGTGAGAATAGTCTTTTTTAGATTTCCTAAGACTCAACCATTTCAAAATACAGTTCTTAGAAGGAAACACTTTCAAACCACCACCCACTGACGCTCGCTTTCGGCTGGATCCTACACAGCTCACACAGCTTTTGTGTTTGTGTTTCCACCACTTTGACCTAGAGCAGAGATGTTGTAATGCATCTTGTAGAAAGTTTACCCTTTAAAATTGTATATATGTCAGTTGAAATGTCTTTAAAGTGACCAGGTTTTACCAGAAGTACAAAACATACACAAAGAACCCAATTAATCCACCGAGGGAAAGTATTACACTAGATCATTTATTTAATGAAGAAATGTATGCTATATTACATTTCTGGAGTAATCTGACACCAGCTATGTTATAATGGTTGGAGACAGTGGTGCTGATGAAAGTACTGGTGCTGGAGCTGGAGTGATGGGAGTGATGAGAGTCTAAAGGATTAGGACATTTTTAGGGGGACAGCACAGGTTGGACAATATGGAGAGAAGCAAGATTGCATTGGTTTAGACACAAGCAGAGGAGCGGTGAGGATTATTTTGTTGAGGATGGAACTGTTAGGCAGGAGTAGAAGAGAAAGGACAAAGAGGAGGTTTATGGATGTGATGAGAGGACATGCAGGCAGTCGGACTGAAAGAGGAAGATGTAGAGGACACGAAGAAAAGTAACTAAAAAGATATATATTAATAAAGACCTTTTTTGGAAGTTCATAATACTACCAGGGATATTACCCTGTTCTATATGCATATAATTTGACCGTACCTAACAAAGAGATGTTTTATCAAATTTTTTAAAACAAATCTTTTGAACACATTGGTACAAGGAATTTAAACATTCTGTTAAGGAACATTGGCTTAGTGTGTATGACAGTTAATGCTTTTCTTCTTCTTCTTTCGGCTGTTCCCATTTAGGGGTCGCCACAGCGGATCATCAGTTTCCATTTCTTCATGTCTTCTGCATCTTCCTCCATTTACATTTACATTTACGGCATTTAGCAGACGCTCTTATCCAGAGCGACTTACAACAGTGCTTTATTCCATATTAGATCATCATTTTGGTAACCAGCTCAGTTCAGTAACTGCTGATTAGCTATTACCACCTAAGTAACAAACTAAGAGCCCTTGTGACAAGTATGTACACTACACACCTTTTTTTTTTTTTTTTTTTTTGACAGGAAAGAGAGAGTAGAGGTTTTTTAAGGAAAGAAGGAGCAGGGGTAGGAAAGTAGATGGTTTGGGAGGGTTAGTCCCTGAGAAATTCCATGAACAGGTGGGTCTTTAATCGATGTTTGAAGATAGCAAGGGACTCAGCAGTTCCATCAGGGGGAATTCGTTCCACCACTGACGAGCCAGAACTGAGAAGAGTCTTGATGCATCACACCCAGTGAAAATCTCAGCATCTTTAACTTTTACACCTCCAGCTCTGCCTCCTGTCCTTGTGTCAGTGCCGCCATCTCCAATCTGCACAACATAGCTGGTCTCACTACAGTCCTGTAAACCTTCCCTTTTTCTCTCCCTGGTACCCATCAGCCATTACTCTGAACTGATGATCCCAAGTATTCCTCCACCTTTGTCACCCCCACTCCTTGCATCGTAATCTCTACACTTTCCTCCCTTTCATTCACACTTATGTATTCTGTCTTTGACCTAATCACTTTCATTCCTTTCCTCGCTAGGGCACATCGCCATCTCTCCACGTTCTCCTCAAGCTACTCCCTACTCTCGCTACAGATCACAATGCCATCAGCAAACATCATCATCCACGGGGACTCTAAACTCGTCCGTCAACCTGTCTATTATCCATGCAAACATGAATGGGCTCAGTGCTGATCCTTGATGTAATCCAACTTCTACCTTAAAAGCATCCATCACTCCTACTGCAGATCTCAACACTGTCACACTGCCCTCATACATATCCTGAAAACATTGCATCTGTAGTGCTCTTTCTTGGCATGAACACATAGTGCTGTTCACTATTCATCATCTCTTTTCTTAACTTAGCTTCCATTATTCTTTCCCATAACTTCATGCTGTAGCTGATCAGCTTTATCCCTCTATAACATCCATCCATCCATCCATTTTCTGCCGCTTGTCCCAAACGGGGTCGCGGGGGAGTGCTGGTGTCCAACCCAGCGCACACAGGGCGAGGACGGGGGACGCACCCTGGACAGGTCGCCAGCCCATCGCAGGGACCCCCTCTATAACAGTTAAGGTTTTTAAACTTCCTAGCTACTGTTGCTCTGTCCTTGAATATGTGTATGGGGTGTTGTTATTGTATTGAATGAACGAAATGAAATTTCTGTGCTTGTAGACACAAAATCTGAAGAATGAAGATATAACACAACTTAATGCACCAATAGTAAACATAAATGCATCAGGAGCAGTGGGCTGCAAGCATTGTGCCCTGAGGGTGCTTATAGGTTTAAGTGCCTTTCCCAAGTGCACTTCAGCCATGGATATGGGACTGGGAAAGCATTTTTCATCCACCCCCTTTTTTCCTGCAGGTCTAGAGATCCATTATACCATTGCTGCTTCACAACGTTTGTAGCTTTGGATTAGGATGGATGATGACAGCAAGCCTTTGACCAAAATCTTGGATATTAGAATGTTACCTGATGTTAATACATTGTCACACGGAAACTTGATGTAAGATATAACACCCAGTATATGACAGACTGGAAAAAAAGCTTTTCTGCCCCCGAGCCTCTCACAACACACACACACACACACACACAAACACAGCTGCACAAGTGCACAAAAGATGTTCTATATTGACACACAGCAGACAGCTCTTTGTTTAAAGGCTGTGTTTACTGCATGCTGCATCAATGACTCACCACAGGACTTATAAATAGAAGTGTGCTGCACCACAGACAGCCCACAGGTTGGGAAGCCTCATTGGCACTTTTTTGTCATTTCAAGTGCTGCTGGAACAGCATCAAAGAGCATTCTCCTTCTGATATAAGACATCCAGTGCAAATGCCTTCTATGTGTTATATGCTGTAATTTCTTTGTAACTGTTTAATTAATACACCCCTGTAAGTCTTTTACAAAACCTGATCATTAATGACATCCTAATAAAATGGATTGTATTTCAGATGGACAATCTGGGAATGGACAATCTAAGAACCAATCAACTAGCAGTATTGGTTGGAGGTCGTCTGTGGTGGACAGTCAAATTTCTGTAGAGACCATTTACATCCCAGTCCTTCCAGCCTTAAACATGCCATGAACTGTGAACCAATACAGAAAATAGTTTTGATGCTTGTTTACCACACGATTTAGAGGATGGTAGGTCAAATCAAGCCACGCTTGATGTTCAAGGGGCTAGAAATAGCGACCAGAAAATGAAATACATTTTCAGATTTTATTAGATATACAGATTTTATTAGATATTCTCGATCCACTAAATAAGCAGCAAAACCAGTTTCACTACGTTTCCTATGAATGGTTTATTGAAAAATTAATCATGCAACTGAAATTTTTTGGACCACATCAAAACTCTCAAGAATGCCATTTCACTTTCACTTTTTGGATTGTGTTACAGAGTTATGATCAAACCACTTAAGAATTCACTTCTGCAGCCAAACTTGTTTGTTTCAACAATAGTTGATAATAAAAGATATTAATCAGAGGAGGATTTCAGGGAGACATACAGAGGTCAATTTTGATTACATAATTTTTTTTTTTGATTACATACAATTACATACATTCAGCTTCTATATCATATTTTCTTTGACACCCAGATAGTCTTTCTTTTCTTTCTTTGTAGAATTAAAAAATTATCTCAAGGCTTTAGATCTTTTCCTGTCTTTTGCTTCTGATCTAGTAACACTGAGCTTATAATAAATTAATGGAAACCAAGCCACTAACCAAAAATACCAGTCCGCATCAATTAGACTAAAATTCTTTGCCAATGTAGGTGATACAGAAAACACTAGATTATTTATACAAGTAACCAATGGCTCACATGATTTGTGTCTTTATTTTAGCAAATGTGTTATCTTGATTTGAATGCTTTACACAAAAAGTCACTTCCCACATAATAAGAGCTCGTTCATCCCAGCCCCCATTTTTGGCATGGCCCTCATTTATTTAAGTGAAGACACTGAACTCTCAGCACTCTGAAGTAAAATGGGAGTAATCTGCATAATTTATTGAGGCAAATGCAACAGAGACAAGCTCACAGAGATGCTCATTCTTTCTTGTAAACACAGAAAGGAAGGTTCTCCTGATACATGAGCTGGATATAAATAAAGCCAGATAATGTTCATTTGATATAACACTCTAAACTCTAGTATTATCCTCAGATATCCATCTTCTAATTCCATTCATTCTTATTCAATTGAATCTAAAGATCTATTGTTCAGGAACTACTAAACTTCATATAATGATGCATTCTTACATGCAGGGACTTTGATTCAGCAATAAAGAAACAAAGATCCTCTAGAAGGTTAAAATGGGTTTAATACAGAATTCTTAAACAACACTGGAAACTCACTCTCCAGGAAACAGTATAGTTTAAAAGAATTCACCCCTCAAAAGTAAAAAAAAATAGAGCACCCTATTCAGTGTTTAATTTTTAATTAAGAAATATCAACAAACAAATATTAGATCTTCCTTCAAATAAAATCACCAATCACCTATGCATGCATGCAAAAAAAAACATTTAGTGATTAAAAATCACTAAGAATAATAATAATAACAAAGATGTCAATTCTTTTTCGAAGAAAAAGTCAGGACTCCTTGTGCTCTAATAGCTAGCATTTCCCCCTTTGACTGAAATAACCTCAGTGAGATGTTTACCATAGCCTCCTACAAATCTCTGACATGGACTAGCAAAAGGTTTTTTCCATTTCCAGCTGTGGAACACACGAGGTGTGTCTTACATGCACAGCTCATTTCAAATCACTGCACAGCTTCACATTCAGATCCAGAATTTGACTGCTCTGTCCCATCCATCCATCCATCATCTGCCGCTTGTCCCAAACGGGGTCGCGGAGGAGTGCTGGTGTCCAACCCAGCACACACAGGGCGAGGACAGTCACAGGGAGGAGTGGGACGGGGACGGTACCTTGCTCAACCCATCGGGAAGGGGGTCAAACCCCCGATCCTCCAATCATGTTGCCAACGCCCTAACCACTAGGCCACCACTGCCCCGCTGGTCTGTCCCAGAACTCTTTATTTCTTTCATTACCTGGTTGATTTACTCAAATGTTTTGAGTCATTGACATGTTGCATGGTCCAGCCCCACTTAAGCTTAAATTTCTAGACCTATGGGCTCACATTGTCCTCTTGCACCATCTGATTCAATGAAGAATTTATAGTGGATTCTGTGACAGTGAGTTGGCAAAGCAGCCCCAACAATGACATTTACACCCTCCAGGCTTCACAGTTGGTTCTTCGCTTTCTTTGGTCCCTGTGTCCTCTGCTACTGTGTCAAAGTAATTCAGTGTCAGATTAATCTGTCCTAAGCACATTTTTTCAAGGATCCTGGTCTTTGTCCAGGTCTGTCAAACTTCATTCTTACCCTTTTTTCTCATTGCACATCCTAGGACTGATGGAGACTTCTTTAAGGGTCCATGTGTCTTTGTTTGCATTTATCATGTACTTATGTTTTGTTTCTTGGTCCCCTAGTCCAGCCCCCTTACACCTTATTCCCAATTTTGTCTCTCGAATTTTACTACTACATCCTGCCGTCGACCCTGATACTCACAAGAGTAATCAATAAATCAAAACTTACTTCATCAGTTAAGGTCAAACCAGCTATCTGAATGTCCATAGTTTAAATGAGACCGGCTCCTCTTTAGAAAAGGTCTAATCATTTGCATTCTAGGCACTTTAATTAATCATTAATCTTCTTTTATTTCTATATTTATTTTGCAAAGTTGATGCAATTACATGAATTGGAAATAATTTAAAGAAAAGATATTATGCTGAAATTTCCTAATAAGGAATTCAATGTCATGGAGTGTCCTTGTTTCAGAAATCTATGCACGCATTAAAAGATCTAAAATGTGCTTTAAGAGGCAGATGTGGAGCTATGCCAATCTTTGAGCTGACAGAGGTGTCTATCTGTGTTTCGACTGATTATTCTGTCAGACATCAGAAAGCCAAAAAGAGTGGTTAAATGCATTTTTACACTTGGGATCATAGAGGGAATAGAACATTTCAAAGAGCTTGTGGTCAGCTTCTGTTTTTAATGGAGAGGTTTTATAACTCAGCATCAAATGATTTTTTTTTTTTTGGCAGCTGCAAGCATCTGCCTCTGTGCTCTAAAATTCAGAGAAAAATTAGAGCAAGCCAAGCAAAGGTGCCCTATGCGTTTGGGGGCTTTCAAACCCCCAAAGGAATGAAAGTAGTAATCAGTGGTGTAATTGGAGAGCAGACTGTATTAGATCTACAAAGCTGTTACAGTCTACTGCCTTTTTTGCCCCTGCAGTGTATCTTGTTAATGTGGTGGACAGGCAGTCTCACAGCAGGAATGCATCTTATCTGAAGGAAGAACTGAGAACTAGAACTAGGGTTCACAGGAAATTTAAATGGTGAAAAAGTGTAGCTGAACTTTCAAATCACATTAATAAATAAAATTAAAGGGAAAAGTATTATAAATACTGTTCTAATTTTCAGCACTTGTTTATATACTACTGAAAAAAATCAGTCCATTTTCTTCTGGTTGAGAAGCAAATCAAAACAAACAGCTGATGCACAGACTCTATTATTCTTATTCTATTAATAGAATTAATACCATTTTGGTATAACATATTTTTATGCATTATTTCAAATAGATTCATTTGAAGTCACTCTCATAATATATATATATACACAGTACTGTGCAAAAGTTTTACGGAGGTGTGAAAAAATGCTGTAAACAAAGAATGCTTTCAAAAATGGAAGTGTTAATCATTTATTTTCATCAATCAACAAAATGCAGTGAACAAACAAAAGAGAAATCTAAATCAAATCAATATTTCAATATTTCAATATTTTCATATCAATATAAACAGCATCAATTCTTCTAGGTACACTTGCACACAGTTTTTGAAGGAACTTGATTGGTATTTTGTTCCAAACATGACTGCGTTTCAGCCTCCGTGTGACATTGATGATCATCAGCACCTGTTTGGTAAAACTGGTTGATCACACACCGACTATAATCCTACAGAATCCCTGACTTTGTGCAAGTGTACCTAGAAGAACTGATGCTGGTTTGAAGGCAAAAGGTAGTAACACCAAATATTGAATTGATTTAGATTTTTCTTTTATATATATATATATATATATATATATATATATACAAATCAAAACCATAAAAAAGTTAGAAGAGTTTCCTGATCCTACCAATTTCAAAACAACTCTTTTTCTCACCATCAATAGATTGTTTCCAACTATGAAAACATCACTCATCCTAACAGATTGGTCCTAACTGCCGGTAATGATGTTCCCCTGCTCCTGAGGCTATAAAAAGAGAAATTTAATTTAAAACTTCCCTTCTACCATCGCTGCCAGTGTATAACAATCCTCTGTCTGTGAGGAGCTGATAAAAGAAGTGGGAGATCTAAATACTATATCTTAGAGAATATTGTCTTATCCTGTAATAATGTTATCACATTGCATTTCCTAACCTCATACTTTAACACCATCCTATTTATTTCCTTTTATTAACTTATTCTCTTGTCATATCTTATCTGATTGCTTTGGCACATCTTATTCTGTCTTACCTTTTCCTGTCTCATCTCATCTTGTCTTGTCTTATCTTACCTTATTTTATCTTATCCTATGACCTTAAACTAGAAAGCATATTGAATTGAACAATTCTATAACCTAACATTGTCTTATATATCAAACTGTGCAAAAGTCATGAGCCACTTTTCATTCCTTCATAATGATTCCTTTTCACTTTTCATTCCTTCCTGCTTTCAAAGAACCAGACTTGTATTGTATTTCTTTAATGTATTGTTAAGGAAAAGTTCTCCAGGTTTTGGCTCTCATTTTAATTCTTGTCCCTTTACCTGAACAGTTTCTGAGGATTGTTTTATGCTTGTTAAGCCATGCGTGTGTTGAAGGCATGAAGCATTGTGGAAAAATCTTTAGGCACTTTGCAGCCTGTTGCGACAAATACATTTGTAATTTACTAAGTATGTCAAAGGAATGTAAAATATGTAAAAACATGAATAATGTAGCATTTTTGCACCAGCAAGGTGATTCCCAATTAAAATATAAATAAAGGAGGGGTGGCTCAAGAAATTTGTACAGCGCAGTAAAAATCGTCAGAAACTAAAGTAACAAAACTCAGCCTCTGTATATTATCATCATCATCATCTAGATGATGCAGCTACTACAGGAACAAACTATACATGTCCATACTATCCCAAAATTTATAAGTAAACTTTAATTACAGATCATGCATTTGAGGATAGGAGAAAGCCCTATGTGAAATGATTTGCATGTCGAAGAGACAGAACATTACATTTTGCAGAAGATGACAAGGTCATAATTGAGAAACACTGGTGTTGCTAAGAATGGAAAGAAATTAGATGGCCTTCAGCCTCCCTAGAGGCTGGCTGTTGTGTTAATGCAGACACTTCCACAAACCATTAGCCAGAGGTCCAGAAGCCACATAAACATTCTCCAGCACAGAATATACATCCTTCAACTGGAGCCTCATCTCATCCAGAGAGTAAACAAAGAGATACATTCAGAAGAAGAAACACTTGCATTTCTCCCTATCACTGCCTCAAACAGATAAAACTTTAAATATTGTTATAAGATTAACAAAATGCAATGGAGACTGATAGATATAAATAGACAGAGATGAAAATGAGCCAGAATTCCCAGAAACCTTATAAAAATCAAGGCCTAAGTGTTTGGTAAATATATTTATGCTAAAACTGTTGCTAAAAAATATTGTATCTGTTTAATGCTTCTGACGTTTGTCAGTTTATTGGGCTCAAGAAAAGTTCAGTAAGGTAAGGGCTCATTTCACTTAACCTTCATTGAAATGCAAGCCAGTACATCCTGTGTTAGGAATTTGAAAGCAGCCAAGGAAAAAAAGTGAAAGTGACTACACTTGTCATTGTGAAACGCAGCACAGCACAAAACAACGAAATTCACCTCTGTGTTTCAATCATATACACTCATGCATCAGGGGGCAGCTATTGAAAGTGCCCAGGGAGCAGTGACAGGGACAGTACCTTGCTCAAGGGTAACCTACTGGTGAGGGAATCGAACCCAACAATATTCCGATCCAGGGTTCTCTAACCACTAGACCACCGCTGCCCCAATCAGTAATAAAAATGTTTGTTTTCTATGCAGAATGCATGGATGCCTGTATTTATTTGCAAAATCAGTTTAAAAGTACTGTTGTTTCGAATATCTGAGCATTTGTGCTCATTCTCACATAAATCAAAACCCCTAGTTGTAATTAAAGCTAGTTCCCTCCCTAAATGAATTATTTCATAAAAGTAATAAAACTTGGGTAAACAGTGGGTAGACTCATTGTTGGAATAACATCAGTGGTGACACTGGTTTTCAGTGTACTGAAAATGGTTAGACTACTGTACGCGTGTGTGCACCAATCAGCCATCGTAAGAATGCCAGGGTGTATGTGTCAGTAACCACACCAGCACAGTTGGCAGCACCCTCTGCCACTTCCTGGCAGAGGGTGGAGGTGTAGAGCCACAGCTGACAACAATCAGCAATCAGGAGCAGAACTATAAAGTCTCAGTTCAACCCGGTGTCTTTGAGTAACACGCACAAGCTGACAGTGGGTAAGTTTGGCATGTGGTCTTGAGTTAAGTTTGGGTGGGTAAGTTTGGTGGTCAAAGTAAATAAAACAAAAGAAACAACTTGTGATTTGCACCTCACAAACATTACATATTCCTTTTCTTCTATTTACATTTACGCTCTTATCCAGAGCAACTTCCATGTCCTAATTACAGGGACAGTCCCCCTGGAGCAACTCAGGATTAAGGGTCTTGCTCAGGGACCCAGTGGTGGTAGTGCCAGAGGTGGGATCTGAACCTGGGACCTCTTGAGCCATAGATCCATAGGCAAGTATTCTACCACTAGGCCACCAACACCCCTAATTAGTTTGTTTAGGAAGCCATTTAGTTTTGTTCAGGTTAAGAGGTGGGAAAGTTGCTCCTACTGCCACCAACAGCTGGTGTATTAGACTGCTTATAAATAAAATTTTAATTAATTTGTATAGTTTGTTTGCAACTCCACATGCTTTCTTTGCACAGTGAAGAGCAATAACGGATTATTGTATGAATCCAACAAGGACATTTGCAGTGATACACTTAAGATTTGTAACTGAACTAAGATTACTTGATCAGTGTTGGACCACATGCGCTTCCCCAGTACTGTTGCACATAAGACCTAGAGTACAACTACAATGGGAACAACTTGTCAGATTGATTGCCCAGCTGTTAGAATTTAGTTATGAAACCAGTAGCATGCAATTGATTTTAAGTTTTATTTAATCAATATATTTGATACAGTGTGGAAAACTGCTTTGATACTAAGTAGCAGTTTTATTTCAAATCATAAAAAGTAAAAAAGAGGTTGGAAAAGATGGATAACAAATAACTTAAGCATTTGGCCTCAGATATTTTAAATGTAATTAATGTTCAATGTGATCAAATACATTAGTGGTTTGTGTGTCTAGACTAAGGGTTAAGCTGAAATGAAAGGGCATGAGGAAGTCCCTCTAGTAATAACTTCCAGGCTGTTAACCTTGATTTCTCACCTGAGATCTCATCAGATGTTCTTGCTAGCTCTCAAGGCATGTGGTTGCCATGGACACTCGGATACAGAAGAGGGACAGGGCATTATTGCAGTTAATGCTTCTGATGAGTTTTATGGGCCCAGAAATTGGTAGTTCATTTAGAGATAACTCCCTTTGTGTAGTTTTGCACCACCAACCCCCCTTATAGTGACCCACCTGCAGAGGAAACGGCTCACAGCATGCTGGAATAGAACATTAGGAGACATGGGAGGGTGAAGTCTCAATCTGTGGTCCAGACAAAAATAATTCCATGCTTCATAATAAACTAAAAGCATGTATTATGCTAAAGGTCATGGGGACCTCTTAAGCAACTGCAAGTAGATGGGCTAATGGTAGCGGTAATCTGCATCACTGTGCTGCAGGTTAAGGTGTTTAGCTACGGTTTTGTGTGTGTGAACACCAATAGATGGTGCTCAGTGACCTAAAGGCCAAAATGTGTGAATGATGTTCAGTTTAATTTTGATACATTTTCATAGAGTTCTTTCTTTAAAATCCTGTTCCGCTAGTGAGTGGCTCTCGTTAATCTTGGTCCTTTTTTTTTTTTTCCCCCTTTATCCTCTGTAGTTTTGTAATGCTCATTATGGGCCTTTACAATATTTCTTTAAAGCTTCTAGTTCAGTTTTGTAAAAGCCTAGAAGAAATGAAGCTGATATGAAGTGAATCATGTTTTCAGGTTTGAAATATAATACTCAACCGCAGCAGTTATTGATGAGACATTAGGTAGTAAAACGGCATAGACGGAATACAGTTAACAAAAAGTGACAAACTCCTCCTTACGTCAGATTACCAGACACCAGTGACACTACGTCCAGGCAACTGGGCTATAGCCGCAAACTTTTCTTTAGTAGCAACTAATACTTTTATGGATTTAGCAACTAAATTATTTCTTATAAGAAAACTTCAGTACATCAGAAATTATGCAGAATCTCTACTTAAAAATATATCTGCATAGCTAAGAATCCATTCCTGGTATTTGACATGATTTCATTAACAAGCAAGTTATACTAAAGTGAAGGAAGATTCTCTAACTCAGTTTGGTTTAAACAGATGTTTGGAGAGTTTAGTGTGTCTAATCAAACTAGTTCACATCACATAACTAATGTTAAACAAAAAAAGAAGAAGAAAATACATGAAGGTACTTGTGTGGTAATAGTTTGTGTCTATTATAAGGTCTACAAACTGACAGAAGGCTGACATTTTGACAGCCATCAGCAGGTAAAAAAAAAAAAACAACAAACATCAAATTCACTGCTGTGCCACAGGATAATGTGTGTTCTGAATGTGCTCTGTGGCTGAACTTTTCCTCCACGTTATTAGAAAGACTGCCTGCATCCATTAATGCTTTCAATGGACAAAGCAGAAATATTAGGACCACAACATAAGACTACATTTTTCTAGAGCTTTCAATGGAAAGAGATACTGTTTTGAGCACATGATGCATCATATAAACACTAAGAATAGACTAATGCCTGCAGCTGTGAAGGAAATAAAACTTTGATTTGTGGTTCCGAATTATCACAATTTTTCCATATGATTTAATTATTGCTAGGGTAATTTACCACACTCTTATTGAAGGGTCAAAGATGGCATTCTTGACTCATTGGTTTGTATTATTTTCATCAGTACAGCCTCCCATAATGTTGGAAAGCTTCAGTTACATCCCCACTGGACACTCTCTGACCATTCAGTAATCTATTTCACAGTCCAGGAAAAGATGGCTACGGCAGCTCATGCCTCGCTTCTGTTGTGAGTATTTACGTGTGCACATGTATTCCTGCTGGCATGTGTGTCCATGCGTGTGTTTTGACAGTGACATCCATCCCCTACTGCCTAAGAGGGGTTCATCCCTTCCTATAAATTGTTGAGAATAAATGTGCCTGAATAAATCTGAATAATGAATCTGAGAATGTGACTGCATGTCTGTTTTTAGAAGATATTTCTCTCTCTCTCTCTCTCTCTCTCTCTCCCCCATGTATATTTATTTCTGCTCCTGTTTAGTAGATCATCCATTTCCCTTTTTTCCTGTTTTCTGCATCTTCATTCACACAAACCACCTGCATGTCCTCTCACTACATGCATAAACCTACTTTCTGCATCTTCCTTTACTCCAACCTCTTCTTAAAATAAGTATTAACTACAGCCATTTCCATCCTTTTAGCAAAATCTACAACCATCTGACCTTCAGTATTCCTCTCAGTGACATCTACCCATCTCCACCTCATCACCTCTGTTCCCTTCACCAACCTGTCCATTAAAGTCTGCACCAATCACCAATCTTTCTTCCTTGAGTACACTCTCTATCACTTCATCTAACTCATGGCAGAATTCTTTTTTTTTTTTTCTCAGAACCAACTTGTGGGGCATAAGCACTAACATTCACTATCGCACCTTCAGCTTCCAGCCAGTTAAAAATTATTATTATTATTATTATTATTAGTAGTAGTAGTAGTAGTAGTAGTAGTAGTGTTGCGGTTGATTTAGTATGTTAACTGAGTAAAAGAGAGACTGCTTTCTGTTATGTAAATTAATGTTCGCAAATGACTCAACCTGCAAATCTATATATAATGTTTTATTCTTTTTGCAATTAAACAAAAGTACAACAAGGTACATCAAGGTATTGAAAGTGATTATTCCAAAACTTAACTAAATTGCCACAATAGGACGTTTGTGGGAGGTGCATAGATTGCCATTTGAATCAGCACCTTTTTGAAACAAGTTAAACACAATTTAACTAAAGTGGTTATATACGCTTCATAAGGTTAAACACAACTACGAGGAACCAGATAAAGAACTGACCCTGATTCGACAATATGTGCCAAGCTGCAGTATGATACACTGCTTATAATATTTCATATTTTGAGGTTCACTTAGAAAACTGAAAATGTGAGCAGTGTGTCATATAGTTAATTACAATGCAGTGGTTTGAACTTAGAAATGAAATAATACAGGCTTTTGATTTCACTGCACGTTTCAGTGTCTCGCACCCGGTTAGATCTATCGATCTCTGTGAATCTGAATGCAGGCCATGCAGTGAAGCTCAGGCCACCAGGTCACAATGAATTACAGATAGCATCACAGTGGCAGGTTAGCCATCTATTGTAGGCAAACAGTGACTTTGAGACTTTGGGACCCATTATGATGTTAGAAATATGCATGATGATAAAATTATCAAGTTTCATGACAATAAAACTGTTTCATTTACCAACTATCAAAATGTAAAGTCTATACCAAAATCATTTCACATAAGCTTAAATGCAAAATGACATAGCTTTCCTGTACTGAAAAATAATGACCTATTATTACCCTACCTCTTACTTGACCCCTAAATGAACTGAACTAACTGTTCAACTTGTAAGTCACTAAAAATTCAGGTTTTGAATATAAAAATAAATCACAAAAGTGATCAACTATACTTCTTTCATAGCCCTTTTAAAGGATTTGAGATTATCTTATCACAACTGAATACCACATTAGTATATGATTATGTTGCTTGCATGAACCTTCACGTGTATTCATAGAACCAGGCATCAGCATCTCAAATACACCCCTCATAATTACTGGGGCCAGGCATTTCAGCCGCACCATTTGGTAATAAATTTTGGAAAACAAATGTTAATGAAATTGCCATTGTTAAATATTGGCAGTATAATGGGACATACTGAAGGGGTCAGATAAATACCATAAACTGTGATTCTGAGTCCTTTTGTCCAACATCAGTGCCTGAGCTCACAAATTCTCTTTTGACTGAACATGGAAAATTCCTACAGACACACCGAAACATCTCGAGAAAAGCCTTCCCAGAAGAGTGGAGGATGTTATAACCACAAAGGTGGATGGGGCTTAGGCTATAAATTTAAGTATTCATTGAAGGGCTTCTGCATAACATTCAGGAATGTGTTACCTGATTGGGCAGCATGGTGGTGGTGCAGTGGGTAGTAGCGTCATTTCTGCGTGGCGTTCTTCCCATGTCTGCTTGGGTTTCTTCCACTGTCCAAAGACACAAAGGACATGCGGATTGGAGATGCTAAATTACCCGTTGGTGTCTGTGTGTGTGTGTGTGTGTTTAGGTGCAGGTGTGTGTGTGTGTGTGTGTGTGTGTGTGTGTGTGTGTGTGTGTGTGTGTGTGTGTGTGTGTGTGTGTGTGTGTGTGTTTAGGTGCAGGTGTGTGTGTGTGTGTGTGTGTGTGTGTGTGTGTGTTTTTCTGTGCGTCTACCCTGTGATGCACTGGTGACCTGTCCATGGTGTGATTCCCTGCCTTTCGCACTGTGAGAGTTGGGATAGGCACCAGCAAACTTCCAATTCTGGGACCAACTCCCTAACCACTAGAGACCAACTCTCTAACCACTAGAACAAAGAACACAACAGCACCATTCATTCATGATAAACTGACTATGAAGAGCTGACTCTCATGGAATGTTGCTTTCGTTTCTTTGTCACTGATCATTTTATTTAATATATCTGACACACAAGTCACAAATATTCCTCATGTCACACATGTGATATTCAGTAATAGTCTACACTCAGATGAGGCATATGGCATTTGAAACTAGTTGATCTAAAATCAATATACTTTACACCACAATTTTTTACAGCTTAAAAGCTTAGAAAACAAGTGTCTCTTCTAATCCTCTTTATATTCCCGTACATAATAATATACACCTATAAGCCACCACACAGTGAATGTCTCAAAGAACAGTTTTAATCAGCTGGGTGTTTTAAATTAAGTTCCCAGAAGCCTCAAATCAAAGTGACAGTGCAATCCCTCCCTGACCTGCTGTATAAGACAAAATCCTCACTGTAATCTGACATGTTTAAGCTGATATGAATTTTTAATCTTCTTTCAGGATATCCACTCTCAGCACAGATGCCAGAGGACAGGCATCCAACGTTTATTTATGAATCAGGGGATCAGAAGCTAATCTATCAAACCAGTACTGAGCCCTACTTTTCATCCTTGGAGACATACTGGAAGATGCACCATACTGGAAGATGTGCTTAGAGAGGTGTTGCCAGATCATTTGAAGTATGCGTGATTATTGCCAGTAGATGGAGCTAGAGTCCAAAGAGTTGATGGCAGCCCCTCACAGACTAATGGACAGAAAATCTAAATATAATAAGATTTAGAAAAAATAAAACAATGTCTATCACAAAGTATTATAGTATAAAATGTATGTAAAAATGTAAGACTTACATTTAAGATGTTTATAAATCTATTTGAAAGTTGTAATGGTGCTAAATCAAATCTTACAGTTTAATGAATCACAAAAGATTTTGCAATCTTTTCTGCTTTGTTTGCAGATTTACTGTTTGTATGAATGTGTCCAACCATATTGGATGAAGTGTCTGTTATTGGGCTGCTCAGTCCAGTAGCTGGTGTGACACATATGGCAACACCCGTTGTTGTGACTGTTCCTTTCTGGCAGTTTGTTAAAGCTTCTCTAATAGGGTTTATATAATTTAGGTAAGGAGTATTACCCTGGATCATTTGGGAGCTTAAAAGGATCAGTTAGCATGCAAACACTAAGTATTTTTATTCTTGTTCATAGTTTGTAGCATTAAGATTACAAGGTTGAGCTAAGGACTGTGGCTGGGGAAAGAGTCATGTCATTCTCAGTGTTAATGAAGCATAGAAATCATGGCCCAGTTACAGTTCTGTAAATTAAATTTATATAAAGCTGTGGTAAATTGTATCTATGAAGCTGAAAAGTACATTCAAATGCCTTCATTGGGACATCTATAAATACTGGTAAGCGGAAGCAAAGAAAATTTGTTTACATTCTGGCATAAAGCTTTGAAATATTTAACATGTTTAAAGACAAAAGAATAAAAAAAGCTACTGTCTCTCATTAGTATTTTTAGAGTCTACCATCGGACCTCATGAAGGGCTTTATAATTGCTCTCTCCTGGCTTAAAAATCCCAATCTTTGCTTCCAACAGTATTGAATTTGCACAGCTTGCTCATTTCACTTACTAAAACAACATGATTCATCATCGTCATTAAGCTTTGTCATTAAACTCATGCTTAAGGAGTGAATCTTGATCATTTTTGAATGAAGCATGAATAGATCTATTGCTCAATACATTTTAACCCATACACATGTGCAGCAGGGGGCAGCTATTTAAGGTGCTTAGGAAACATTGATGGGGACAGTACCTTGCCCTAGGGGACCTCCAGACTACTGGTCTGGGGTTCGAACCCATGAACGAACTTAGTTCCTAACCACTTGGCCACTGTAGCAAATGGAGATTAGAGTTGGAATCACATGATTCATATCTGAGTCAAACTCTCAACACTTTAAGATTCCCAATCCTAGCCTTCCAGGTGAACCCTACCCTTCAGAGTTCCTCTATTTCCTGTTTTCTTTTGTTTCACAAGCTCTGCTACTTTAGTAAGAGGCTTTCCCTGTTTCGTTTTACTTGGAGAGGCTCCCAGAAGCAAAATAAATGTGTTTGTAAATAATTCCAGAGCTAGCCTGATCAGCTTTTGCCAGCAGCTCCATTCTTTAATTTCTCATGTCCTCTGCACCTTTTGCATTGCAGCCACTACGGCTCACTGACTTGAGAACAGTAGCAATTGTTTCTCTTTCAGCCTTCATCAGTTTTTTTAAGAGACTTTGGTCCTCTCACTGCTAATTAAAATTCTTCTGTGCAAGAGGCTTGGGTCCCAGATCTGGCTTGTTGTGGCTGACAGGCCTTAATTGAGGTGAACCCAGACATGTGACAGATCTTTGGTGACTGCTGCTGTGGGGCCTCTCTAATGAACAAATAACACGCAATCTGGTCATTAAATAGCTGGATTAGCACTTTGCACACAAAAGCCTTGGGGTCAATCCAAAAGCAAGAATATTGTAAATTTTTAACATTTGTTTGTGTTTTTCTTTTTTCCAATAATAAATGCTTACAATTTCTACAGGAGGCACAAGATCCTCAATCATAACTTATCAGGGATTAAATATGTGACCTTTTCTGGAACACGCAACACCAAACTATTTATTTCATATATATTACATATCATATATACCATGTATTGTTTGCACATCAGATATGAAAACAGCTAAAACCACATATCCCTACATTACTCAGATTGTTTGATTCTCAATCAAATCCTCAGAATTTTTAATGAAGTACAAGTAACTTAATTACTGATATCTGCTATTTATCAGCCGAGTGGCTGAACTTATCAACAATTTCTGATTACTACATTTCAGTAGTAGGCATTTCCAGATACATTTGAACAGTTTTGGTAAGCAGACAAGCTCAGCATTCAATATGCAGAGCTACATAAAAAATATATAAAATCTTAAAAGGTGCCATGAAAGTTTTAAATTGATTTTTTTAAAATTAAAATGTCCTATTGGCCTTGTATTAAATGCCACAGAATGTACCACTACTGATAACAAATCAAATCACTGCAGCAAAATAATTTTGCTACTCAGTTGGTCATTGGAGAATGCTGGAAGATCTCAGTATCCACTGGCCATTGTTGCCTTTGAGCAAAGCCTTAAAGTCAGTGAGCAGCACCATTATATAAATGTCTCTATGTGTTCAGTAATTGCTTTGCAATAAATCATATCCACAAACACGCATTGACCTTCAGAATATAAATCTATATCTAAGACCTTTAGTCTTTCTGTTTCTTTACTTTTTTCATGCTTTAGCCTATGCCATGCATGAGCCCTGACCTCAATACTATGTTTTGGGCTTTGACCACCCATAGCACTGATTATATATGACATTCACAAATGCTAATCTGTCAAAAGAAAAAGGTGATCCTCTGATCCTCTGGGAAAATGTTTGCTTTTCTTGTGCTGGATTAACACCACTCCTGTGTTATTGCTAAATATCAGACTTTCAATTAGACCTCATTCCAAAGCAGATGACAATGTTGTAGTACTAACCCATCCCTCTACATTTTTCTCCCTTGCGTTTTTATTATCTGTGAAGATTTCAACGTCTCTCTTTTTAAGCTAAACTACAGGACATAAACATAAATCTCAAGGTCAGGGTCAGTACTGACCTTTGTATTTTGTAGGGTCAAGGTTCAACTGGCCAGTTCTTTTTGGGGAATGGTTAAGATGTTTCTATAACTAAATGCATTCTTCAGGCTGCAGATGGTGGGATAGGTTTAGGCTAAGGTCAGATTCAGGTTAGGTTATTTTTTGGACAAATATGTTTAAAAGAAACAACATGGCATTAATTGGATGTTGCACACACTGAGAAAACTGACAATATAATCTAGTGGAGTTATGATTGCTTCAAAATGCATTAATAAGTTATAAATATCTATATAATTTATAATGGCAAATGGCACTACATTATTGCTAAAATAGTTCTAAGAAGATTTAAAGTAGAGAAAACTGAAATTGAAATTGCTGTAATACTACTATCGAACTACAGAGGGCACACAAGATTTTATTATTTAATATACTCAAACATGACTACACTGCAGCCCACATTTGGTGTTTTAACACCCTTAAATGTATGGTGCAAGTGTCTATAGCATAGACGCAGAAAGAAATTGGCATGCATGTTACTATATACATTCACGATCCAAGCACAAGTGATATACGTCTCTTTACTGATACAGCAACTGAAAAAGCCAACTGTCTATTCATGGAAAGTCTTTGTGGAAAGACCACACGGACATTCCCACTTTTAAATGTATACTTTGGAATGTGTTTGTTTTTAATAGGGCTAATTTCATGTAGAAAAAAAGCTGAAATCTGGGCTTCACCACTTTCAGGAAAGCATATATGAGATATCAGAATCTCATTATATTCTGTGCTGTTTCAAATATGGTTTCTATCAATTTCTCCTGAATTTCAAATTGATTTACGTTTTCAAGGAAGACATTTTTAAAATGTGTGCACTCCCTCCAAGCTCAGTATTTCTTTTTGATTAGACTAAAACATCTCACAGCACACAGCTTAAATATTTGGTGCACCTTCTCATCGCTTTACAGAATTGAATTTGCTTGAATTTAGAGTTTTGGCTTGGCATTGAAATAACTGTCACACCACGGTACTTTTGAACACCAAAGGATTTTCAGTTATTCTTGTAAATATGTTCAATGTGAGCATGTAAAGATTTTATAACATGAAATATATGCAGACAATAAATCCATTGTGGCATTTGTTAATGTACTAAAGGTCATACATTCTCCACCTATGATGTCAATTAACAGTGGTGTTATTAATTCACTTTGCCCAATTGAACATCAAGGTGCAAAACTGAACTGAGGAGAAGAAAAATATTTCACTTTTATCAGATTGGGCTGGTCCTGTAAAAAGTAAGCAAAGAGCTGGTGCTTCAGCATTGCAGAGGTAAAGACTGGGCCCCTCAGGGAAACCTGCATACATATCTTTTTTTTATGAATGGAGCTGGAAGTAACAAATTGTGTGTCCGGCAGGGAGCCATGCCATGAGTATCATGAGACTTTAGCTGCTGTAAGGGAAGGAATAAATGTGTGAAAGCTCACTATAAACAAAGCATAAAGAGAAAGTCTGCCAGCTGCTGCTCTTCACTGGGTACATGAGGGTCAGCGTAACCTGCTGGAAATTTCTTACAGTTGTGATCGCATGACAGCACAGTGACAGCTTATAAAACCTCACCGACTGTCACACTGGCCGAGCACCCCCACAGAGCAGGGGCAGAGAGAAAGTGAGAGAGGCCTTGCCTTAAAAGGCAAAAAATCAGGAGGGTTTATCCATTACAACTGGAATGTAGAGTTGACCCAAACCTAGGTACCCTCCATGCTTTTAAACACAGAAAATTTTTTTCTACATCTTTTTTTTCTATGTTACAAAAATGCCATATAATATTAAAAGAAATCAAAATGCTAAAAGGTAACAAGAAATGAAAAAAGTGAAAGTGACTACCCTTGTCATTGTGAAACGCAGCACAGCACAACACAACGAAATTACACCTCTGCATTTCACCCATACACACACATGCAGCAGGGGGCAGCTATTGAAAGGTGCCTGGGGATCTGTGACGGGGACAGTACCTTACTCAAGGGTACCTCAGGGCAACCTGCTACTGAGGGAATCGAACCCACAATCTTCCGATCCGGGGGAACTTCCTAACCACTAGGCCACCACTGCCCCTGGTTGAGAGCCATTTGGAACTACAACGCTAGTGTAGATAGAAACACTAGTATCTTGTAAATATGTATATGTATATATATATAGATAGATTATTTATTATTTATAGCTCCTGTACTTGTTCCTCATTCTTTATATTTTTATATATTTTTCTTTTCTTTGTTTTCTGTACATCTACCTTTCTATATTCTCTCTGTCACCTTTATAAGAGCCCTGTAACGCCCAAATTTCCCATTCGTGGGATAATAAAAGATTACTCTACTATACTCTACTAGAACGCAACAGTCACCCAGTTTGCCTCTGTTAACCAACTCTTCTCTCTTCCCTCCAGACTGAACGTAACTATTCATTTAGATGGTCAAAACTGATTAAGTTTCACGTATTGTGAGCCATAAAACTGAACAAAACTTTATCACAACAGGAAGCCATTTGAGACAACACCCTGGAATTCACAAAGCAGCAATAAATTACTAAAAGAGGACAATTTTACTACTTCAATCAGATTCCTCTGTTTTTATGATGGTCATTGTAACAAAAACATTCTAAATTTGTGCTCCTACTCCTACAGAATGAATAGCCATTTCTGGCCATTCTGGAGCCTTAGGCAACCTCCCAGATTGTCTATGCCTATAAACTCCCTGTGTCTGCCCTTAAAAGAAAAGAGAACAATATTTGGTTGAGTAATGATATATAGTGTTAGCAATGTTAGCTAAAATTCTAAATATCCTAAACATCCTGATTTTCACATTAATATGCATAATATAATATGCACATTATACATCTATCCTATCCCCTCTCACTGTTAATGCTCTGGTGCTGTTGCTGTATGGATATATTTCAATGTGTGCAGCAGTAAAGATAGAAGGCAATTAAAGATTTGCTGCTTAATGGGCTGCTTTAGTCTTTGTCTGTAATATTTTTAGGCTCTTAGAGGAATGGGATAAGTGTTAAGCGGTTCAGACTTGGAGAGCACTGGCAGTAGACATGACAGAGAAGATTTGCATATGACAGAGAAACTTTGCACAAAATTGCATTATCATCAATACTCATTTTATAAAGAGCTTTAGAAATTTCTTTTCTCCCTCATCAGCTCTGACTGCTGGCACACTAACACAGATTGCTCTTGTGCTCAGATATTTTCTAATACAATTGAAACTCATGCTTAAAACTCTCACTTCATTTAACCAAATAACCAAACATATTCTGTTGAATATATATATATCCCACTAGGTGGTCTTGAGTGCGAAAGGTTTATATATTTTGGTTTGAATTATTTATGTAGGTGTTATGAATATGTAGGTATGTATATATAGAGTATTGTGCAAGTGTCTTCTCTACCTCTCATTTACTCAGATTTTGCTTCCAAAGAACCAGGCTTTCTCGCATTTGTAATGTATTGTTGAGGAATTGATCTTCAGGCATTTTAAAAGAATGAATAATTCAAGCAGAATATACGTAGCATACAGTATAATATATATGTATATAATATACATAGCATGTAGTATAATATATATGTATACTGGTGATGCTGAATGCTGAGTGGTTGGAACCTTGTACTTTGTGTGTTTAAACACTTTGCAGCCTTTCACAGTAAAACATTTGTTCCCATTTATTTAAATTAATCTACTCAATATACTGGAGGCAAGACAGCTCCATAAGCATTAAATAGTATTTTGTCCTTAAAAAAGTGATTCCCTCACTCTCTTATTAACATTACCACTTATCCTGAGTAGAGTTGCGGGTGGCCTGTCACCAGTTGACCACAGGGCAGATACACATTCACACACACACAAAATTTCCTAGGTGCCATTTAACATCTCCAGTTCACCTGATGTACATGTCTTTGGACTGTGGGAGGAAACCGGAGCTCCCTTTGTAGCGAAAGAAATGAGAGGTGGCTCCAAACATTTGCACAGTATTGTATGTATAATATATATACAGTACTGTGCAAAAGTTTTAGGCAGGTGTGAAAAATGCTGTAAACAAAGAATGCTTTCAGAAATATAAATAATGATTGATTATTTTTATCAATTTACAAAATGCAAAGTGAGCGAACAAAAGAAAAATCAAAATCAAATCAACATTTGGTGTTACTACCTTTCGGCTTCAAACCAGCATCAATTCTTCTAGGTACACTTGCACAAAGTCAGGGATTATGCAGGATTATAGTCGGTGTAAGATCAACCAGTTTTACCAAACAGGTGCTGATGATCATCAACGTCACACGGAGGTTGAAACACAGTCATGTTTGGAACAACCTACCAGCCGAGTTCCTTCAAAGACTGTGTGCAAGTGTACCTAGAAGAACTGATGCTTTTTTGAAGGCAAAGGGTGGTCACACCAACTATTTACATTTTTACATTTTACATTTTATGGCATTTAGCAGACGTTCTTATCCAGAGCGACTTACAGGGCCTAATTACAGGGACAGTCCCCCTATTGATTTGATTTAGATTTCTCTTTTGTTCATTCACTGCATTTTGTTGATTGATGAAAATAAATGATTAACACTTCCATTTCTGAAAGCGTTCTTTGTTTACAGCATTTTTTCACACCTGCCTAAAACTTCTGCACAGTACTTTTCAAATCTACTTAAACCTTAAATCCTATTCTCATTATTGTGATAGTGTAAATGTAATTGTTTTGTTAAATATTAGTGCTCAGACAAGCACTAAAATAATATATATTTTTCACATACTGTTATTTGCACTTTCACAGAGTGATGTGCATCAAAAAGTCTTTTCAGTCTTTCAAACCCACTGCTAGGAGCGTTATGAATGTAACTCAGTGGGATAATCATTCACCCACTAACTGAAATATTCAGTCCGTGACTTCAGTCTTAAACGGGCCTTTAAACATTTTAAAGGACAGTGTTTAAAAGGGTAAAACCTCTCAAATACTTCAAGGCCGACATAACAATGAAAATGAATTTTTAACATGAAACTGAAATTTCATTTTCACCTTTCATGTCAAACTAATTTTCATATGTTTTTGCCAATACAAGGTCATGTTATGAGACTGTCTACTTTGAAATACCAAAGTATTTCTGGTATAGTTCAGTATTTTTCTGGTATGTCACAGTGACATAATGCTGATGTGTGACGGCATGTAAAGCCGGTCAGAAATAACATAACAAAGGTGAAGACACTGCAGAATGTGATGTTATTTGATACTTGGTGGCTGCAGTTTCTGCCTTTTTTAACTGTTAAACGTTTGTTTTAAATGAAAGGTGGTCAGTTTTTATTATTTTTTCACTTTTTACTAATGCAAGTGGTCTATTTTATATCTTATCTCTTTAGAGACATCTAATTTAGGGAAAAAAGGCAGCGATGACCTAGTGGTAAGGGAGTTGGCCCCAGGATCAGAAAGTTGTGGGTTTAAATCCCACACTGATGCCCTTGAGCAAGGTACCGTCCCCATCACTGCTCCCCTGGCACTTTCAATTGCTGCCCTTTGCTGCATGTGTGTGTATGGGTTAAATGCATTTCTCTGTTGTTCACTGTGTGTTGTGTTGTGTTTCACAATGATCTGGACTTGTTGTACAGTGTGAACTACTGAATACACTTGTGCCACAAAGTATATGAACAAAGTACCAGATATCAATTGATGGATTTTACTTGATTTTATACTGACTTAACTAAGAGTTTGGGGATTGGAACCCATTTCTATCCATTTCCTACTGTCCAGAATCCTTTCCATTACCGACACTATTCAAACTATCTTTATGTTATCTTGGTTATTGTAACTGGGGTCGCGGGTGCTGCTGGATTCAATCTGATACATCATAGGCCGAAGTAGGAGAAACGCCTTGTATAGGTCACCAGTCCATTGAAGGGCAAACAGACAGATAAGCACATTCAAAGGCACACACATGTCATACCTTATGGCACCACTTAAATCAAATCTGGAATGAAAGCCCTCATGAATTATTTGAAAGCATATTTGAATGCAAAAAGCCCAGCATGTTGGTTTCCTCATAGGGGATTAGCAGTGAAGAATTACTCTTGATGGATAAATACAATGTCTCATCTGTTCTGTATCACACTGGCAGTGATGTGACATTGTTTGAAGGCTGCATCCTGTGTCTTCTACTCTGTCTTCAGTGCAACTGCCACGTGCCAGAGATACAAACTCCATGGAAACGACTAACAAACAGCAGTCAACATGGTAGCACAGTGGTCTGGATACTGAACTTGTGTGCACATTACTGTAACTCTGGTTTACATTAGCTCTAACACTGTGCAGCAATCTCATTTTTAATCCGATATATTCATTTAATTGCTTTCCAAAGTGATCCCAGCTCTAACTCAAGCTCGTTAATATAATCACTAACATCTCTTTGTAGAAGACAATACATTGTAGCTCCACTAAAAGGTCTTTTCTAATGAAAGTGCAAGCACACCATTTTGAATGTGAACCTTTTTTCCTTTGAAATTTCCTTTCATTTCATCCTTTTTCAAAGAGCAAAGATGACAGTGTATCAATGCCTAGAGCAGGGGTCATCAGCCTTTTTGAAACTGAGAGCTACTTCAAAGGTACTGAGTCATATGAAGGGCTACCAGTTTGACTTTAGACGCTGCTCATTGGTGAGCTGTGCTATTTTTAGAACAGGTCCGCGGGCGACTCATGTGGTCCTTGGGGGCATCCCGGTGCCTGCGGGCACCATGTTGGTGACCCCTGGCCTAGAGCATGTTACACATGGGGTAACACAGACATAGCTGGTTTGCTGAAACCACTGAAGTACATTTGTTCCAAACCTTCTCCCTCTATCATAGCACACTTAGCAAAAGCACTTCTCCTGCCAAAACACCTTCATCCAAATGTCAACCAACACAATTCAACTTCCAGAAATGTATCTCATTATAATGCTGTATATAGGAAATTACATTCATTCTTTCAAACAGAGCCTCATCTAAAGCACTTCCCCTTGTCCTCCCCTTTGGGCAAGTGGGTTTTGGTCAGCGGTCAACTCAGCAAACAATGTATGGAGGAGGATGCGAAGACGGATTGTATCTACCCAATTCATCCACAGCAAAGGAACTAGGCTTTGTCTTACAAAACCTGTCAAGGGGGGAAGGTTGTCTCAAAGAGCTTGGTGTATTATACCTCAGCATCAGAAAGACACTGTTCACATTATTCTAGGTCTTGCTCTGGGGTGGATGGAAAAATTCCCCCAGTTTAAGTTATGCTTTCTTTGGCACCCCTGAACCACAGGCCAAGGCATATTTATCAGAAACCTGACAGTTTCACCTTATTCCAGGAAACGAGAGGGGACTGGCCTGTTGCTGCATTCATTGTTGGACTATTGAGAGGGTTATATAGTGTAAAGGCAGTGCTTGAAAGATTGTTCTAGTTTCTTTTAAATTAGTTTCTACCATTAAATATCCGTTAAATATCAGTTACAATAATAATAAAAACATTTTAGACATTTAATTTATTTCCCCAAAAGTGTGACAATATAGAATGTATACTCTAAATGAAAAGTAGAAGTAGCTTTTTCTGTGCATAGACCATAACAAAATATAAGATATGAGCATGGAAAGAATTTGGTCTGAATAAATATGTTAATCTGTGCCATGTCTTTTTGTTCAGTCCAGCCTGCATTATGTGAGTAGATGATGAATTAAAATGTTTCTGACCCTGGACAGGGGGAACGTCAGAGGGCTTCAGGTTAGAGAGCCCTGATTTTAGTCTCCTCATAAAAACAGGGCTATATTTGCCCATGAAGCTATATAAAGAGGCCTACTTGCCACTGGCATTCTCTACTTTCTGCTGTACAATTCTGGGAAGATGTTTAGACTATCAGAGCATTAGAAATGGGTTAGAAGTGGATTCCCAAAATCCCTGATCAAAATGAAAAATTGGAGACAGACTTTTTGTGGTCTTGGCATGGAAGGAATTATAAAACAGTTCAAGGAATACCCCCATTCTTCCTTCCCTGAGTACATTGTAAATACTTATAAATGTGATATCTTACAGCGTGTATATATGATAAAATATGTGAATTTAATGCCAACTTTATGGAAAATGGATTTTTCAAATTAACTATTAAATTAAATTTAACATAAAATACTGATACTCAATATAAACACTATTATTACTATTAACGTCATTGCATTCTGTTCACTCTCCAGTACGTACAATGTAAATTAAACTGCAAGGCTCACAGCAATCCAGTTAAAATGATTCAAACAACTTTGATTTCAGAAAGGCATCGTATTAAGAGTGTGGCTTTGCTGTTGTATTACTAAAAAGTGCAGATAGGAGATTTAATGTTTATCAGTGAGTTGATGTGGAGAAGGATAAATTAAGTGTTGATCGTGTTCAGCCTGCTTCCACTTCTAGTTTATTAATCTTAATCTGGAATTATTGCATGTAAACTAGTCAAATGTGAAAACATCCAGCATGCTTACACACACATAAGCCATTACGTATGAGCCAAATCCTTAGTAAAGCCTGTAATATCAGTCAAAGGCATACACTTTAGAATATGCCTCAGAAGTGACTTACACTATCATTACCCTAATGTTGTATCATTGAGGGCCCTTACACGGTCATTAGCTCAGCTGTAAGGTATCCAGCAGAGACCTAGGCCCAGGGTCAGTGGGTTGGTTTGTAGCTACATTTTTTCACATGAACGACAAAATGTGCACATTTCTGTTGGTAAATACAGAGCCCTTACATCTGCTTTGGTCAGCCAAACGCAGCTTTAACACAAAATGCTTTTGTGTGACCCACAGTGTTTATGTACGTACTGAGGCTTCTTTAACTGAAACTGTAACCACATCCCTGCACTCGAATGTAGAACAATGCAGAAAATACCCAAGTAATGGTTTACATATGACATGAGTTTTCAAACGGCAGAAAAAAGCAGATGGAATGTAGCGTGAAGAAAGCAAATGAGCAGATCCCATGTTTACTTCTGTACTGATTGACCAGAGGCTTTAGACTGGACCAAAACCAATTGTATTAATGTACAAAACATTGGGTTTTGAGCACAGCTTTGTAAGTTCTGTCACACTGGATGTGCAAACAAAATAAAAGTCAAGCAACAAACAAGTTTACTTGTGTCCAACGAAGAAAATTAGTGTGAGGAAAGGAATGCAGCAGAACTTGTTACATTTGGTCTTAAGTAATGGAAATTTGTATAGCTATAGCTTGAGGCTGAGCAGTCGGAGTTGTACTTTTTTAACGTAATTTTTATATCAATCAAATAAGAATATTCTTGTTTCATTAAAAAAAAAATTTTAATTAATAAAGAAATATTCCTATATATGTGATATTCCCTAATCATAAAATGTTGCTTTCCTGAGCATACAATGACTATCCTCTGTTTTTCCCAACACTGTTCAATAAAATGTTTCAAATGGTGCATAAAAAGTCAAATTTAAATTGACTTAATGCAGTGAAGTGTGTCAAAAAATAAGTAGAAATTGATGTAATCACATTTTTTAACAGTATTTGTACATGCAAAATTACTGGTTTAACTTGTTCCATTTCAGAAAAATAGATAAATCCTGGTCCCATGTTCCCAAAGTCTAGGTGTTTAGCCAAGCTCATACAAGAGCATGTCATAAAAATTCAGATGGGGATATTAAGGAATGAACTTTATATAACATTTTTGGTAGAACATATGGGGTTAAGACTGGTGCTATCAGGCAACTTAAACTGGCTGCAACTTTCAGGTAGAAAAAGAAAAACTTTGGTGAAATGACAAAAAATGAGAGCAGAAAAAAAAAACAGACAGTAGATGAAGGACAGGAATGTTAAACAGATTTCAGACAAAGGTAATTGCTTTTGTTCAGTTTTATGACTCAAGTCTTATCATCACTGGACTGACAACCCCTTATTGCCACTTATGAGCATGTAGAAAACAGAGATCTCACTCTTTCCACTGAAAAAATGTTTGCTTTTGGGTAGTTAGCTTTTTATGATCCTAACCCCAACCATTGAGCATAGCCCTTTGCCAGTGTCCAGGCAGTTTATTTATGGCCTGTCCCATGCACTTGTGCTGCCTCATTGGAATGCAGAGAATGCTAAAGACCCTCTCTTCTCTCTCTGTCCGAGCAACATGCAAGCAAATGGTACAGCTGAAACGCTGTAGAGATGTAGTATTCACTCATCACTGATACCACTACAGGTCAGTCAAGGGGAATTAGAAGAATCTTAGAGCCAAGACAGGGGGAGAGAAAGGGATTTGGAGAGGGCTTTTTCTTTTTTTTTCTTTTTATTTCTGGCTGGTTTTTTATTTTCTGTGGTTGTTCTTAGTTCCATGAGATTTCTGGACCAAAATGGTTTTATTGTTATTTATTTATTGTGATTTAACCATAAGCATATGTTTTTACAAAAAAAAGCACAGTTGTGAACAGTAAGCAGCATGGGAAGTATCAAAAAGAATTATTTATTCATTTACTCATTTATTTAATACTTAGCTCCACACAGTAAAAACATAAGTATATGCTTTGATACTTGTTCACCATGGTTAATTAATAGTCAGTATAAATATATCTGCACAGGGACCTTTGTGATGCAGACTAGACTTGGAATAATTCACACAGCTTTAAATATGTCTCATAGAGAAATATTATTACATTGATTATCATAATACATTGCGCATTAGTGGATGACAGCATACACATAACATGTAGCTATTTTATTTACACCTACAATAGAACTGGCATTTGTGCACACCAAACTGTTTAAATCCTTGCTTTGATCTAACAGTGACATTAAAGGCACAAAGGCAAATGTGCAGTTTGCCTTAACTTGATAAAGCATGCATCCCCTTGCACTACCAGAGAAACAAATGCTGTGTAAGCAAAGAAGGTTCAAGCTGAGGATAAAAACATACTGAAGTGTTTAAAGTCTGCTACTTCAGTTAGTTTCCAACACAGACCATTCCACCTGACACATCTTTTTACGTGCTGATTTGCCTTGCAAGTGTCTTTGTTTTTCATCAGTAGCACATCTCAAGGCTCTGGCTTACTCATGATGTTGAGTACCTCATCCAGGATGGAGGGGCCCAAGTCCAATTCGAGAGAGAGCAGTGACCCGGTGACCTGGGTAACAGAATCTTGAGAAAGACTATTGCCTTTAGAGAGCTCAAAGTCAAAATCACAAATGCGTCCCTCATCTACACCGCTGTCCCTGTCCGCCCAGTCTCCATTGATGTTTGCCAGCTCTTTTTCATACTGAAAGACTGTTTCATTGTTGCTGTAAATGTAGCCGTTACTGTAGCAGCTGCTGCTTTTGCAGGTATCACTTCCACCATTTTTGCCCTTTTCACTGCCATTGCTACTGATAAAGAGTGACATGAATGCCTTCTCAGTGTTCTCATTCTTAGTGTTGTGCTTATTCTTTTGAATGACTGTCTTAGCTGATGGCTTCTCCACAAGATTGATAGAGAATGTGGGTTTTTCATTGATCTCCTCTGGAACAGGGCTGGGATCACGTCTGAAGATGGTAATGGACTGAAGAAGAGTATCCATTTGAAGAAAATCTAAGTCATCTGTCCCCTCTGAGCTGGCAGGAGGAGTTGGAGGCCCAGCAAGATCATCCAAAGGGTCCCGGGTTATGGGGAAGATGGTTGTAGAGATAAGAGGCAAGGTCAGAGCTTGACTGCCTCCAATGGTTGGGAGAGAGATGGCATTCTTCAGGATTGGGGAGGGAGTTTCTATGATGGAGGCATCTGATGCACTGTTAGCTCTCATAAACTCACCATGTGTGCCATAAGGTGGTCGGAACATGCCACCTTTCCCAGGTAGAAGCTCAAACTTGCCCTGCAGGAAGGACATGTCTCCAAAGGCATCACATTCACCCCCTTTTCCAATGTGGATAGTGTGGCGAAAGTCTCCTAGTGGAGGGCTGATCATGTCAGGGGATAGAATGTCTCTTAGACGACATTTCTTCCCTTTCTTAGTGTTGTTGGATTTTAAGTAAATGGGTGTTTTAGCTGGCATCTCTATTTTACAAAAGTGAAAGAGTGACAGAAGGCAAAAGATTAAGGATAATACTTTTGAATCCTTAGACTCTTGCACAGTCAGTGTTGATCTGAGCTCTCCTCTGGAAAGAGCAATAGTTACATTCTCAAATTCCTGATGATTTTAAGTCTACAGAGAAATTTTCCTCAGTCCTTATAGGACAAGTCAGGATGATCTGGTACCAGTTGTTGCTGTCTTTCACCTAGAAAGAGAAAACAAATATTTTACTAAGATTGGTCAAATATTGGTATCATCATGGAAATTCAACATAGAATCTTTATTCTCCTTTTCCTTTCAAAAGAAAAAAGAAAGGTTTGGAATAAACAATAGTTTGACACAGTTTAACAGATGAATACCATCATCTGACCATCTACCACAAAGCTAATAGTGGAAATGAGTGCTTGTAAAGTAGGCAATATGAACTTGTCAAAAACAAACTCATGCCCCTCTAAAATAACCCACATACAAACTGAACACAGATCACATTCTAAGCTGGGCTTACAGTGAATTTGTGGCCCCCAGATTGATTCATGCATCATAAAATCTAAACAGCTGCAGGCCACTTCATGTTCTGCCGTATGCTTCACATCTTAGGATAAATGTAAAAAGCCTGATACAAAAAAATGTGGGTGTACTTTTAAACCATCACTGTATTAGTCTGGTGCATATTGTCATTACAAACAGTAGCACACGATAAGTCTTGAGATAAAATCAAATCAATCAGTAATTTCTTTGTTGTGTGGCTTGACAATTCTGGCTAAGACAGTGCATGCGAAACAGCAATTGCTGATGTTTTGCATACCTTCCTGGTTTCACATAATACACCCTCGCCCAGGTGTGACAGATTTACAGACCATTCTTCTCAGTCAGCAATACTGATCTGTCACCAGTGATGTACAACTACTGTCACAAAACCTTCCAGTAAAGGTATCATTTTACCCTACATGGGTCTACAGCTGCTTCTGCACATAGCACATCTGGATAGAGATAGACTAGAGGGATGTACAGCAGATGATGGTCTTAAATATAAAACTCTTTATTAGAGGTGGTTATCAAAGACTTTCAAGATATGTCCACAATACCATCAATCTCTTGATATCTAGCTTTTATGAGGTTTGATTAATTGGAAAAAAGGACATTTCTCTAGTACTGCCACTGGAGAAATGTCAGAAACTATTCACACAAATTTTTTATACAACATTTCATTCACTCTGCTGCACTTAATCCAATGAACCAGGGCTTGTAATGCTCACTTTGCAGTGAGGCTTGCAGTTGGTCAGTGTCCTGTCAATATCCAACATGTGCTCAGAAAAGCACATTGTGGTGGAATGTAATTTAATCTATCACTATAATGATAAACATCATCATATAACCTCCCCTAGACCCTTGCATTACTAATTTTGGACTCACTGACCCAAACCTTAACCATTAGAAAGTTGTCACAACCAGTCCAAGAACAGAATAAAACATCAAGATGATGTGAAAGTTGAGGGGCCCAAGCTGTAGCTGGCTCAAAGCCAGATTGGCTCCTGTTTAGTATGTGTTAATATGGACCAGCTGGATTCCACATTGATCTGAGAGAGACGACAGGGCTTTAGCGGGATCAGTGTGAGAAGGACTCTGGGGACCCAAGAGCTACCGTATCGCTATGCAAAGAGGGAGATTAAGAGAGAGGCAGGGAGAGGTTCAGCCAATCACAAAACCAGCTGTTTACTAGCTATTGGCTAGTAAAGTTTATATATATAAATAAGTTTATCTTTATATTTTTTATAAATATCAGTAATCTCTGAAATAGGTTTTCTATTCAATCCAAAGTGAGCTGATGACATAGAAAACAAACTTTTTAGACAAACATGAAGCTTGAAGACAGTCTTGAGAGGACTGAAAGGGAAAAAAAGTGAAAGACTATAGAATATAATCTTTATAGAGTGGAAGTGGAAAGAGCTTAAAGATGGAAGGGAAGAGGTGAGAGAGAGAGAGAGAGAGAGAGAGAGAGAGAGAGAGAGAGAGAGAGAGAGAGAGAGGTCTTTAAGCACTGACCCTCACCGACAAGACTGCAAACTATCACAAAAGCAGCGGCTGGGCCAAGTCCACCCCATTAAATATGACTGAAAAAACATCCACATTCCTGCAGCAGCTTCTGCCATCAAGACCTCCTCAAAAGCACCCCAAACCACAAAGCACTCTTTTATGAATGTGGCGACCAGATAAAGCTGTCGCACCAGCAGGGTGTCACAAAGTGCCAGGGCTGCGCAGCCTATCAGAGCTTGATCTCATTTTGCTGAGCACATTTCTGTTTAAAACTAAAAAATTAGGAGTTGGAGTAGTCTACATCTATAGCTGAGTGAAAATATTTTTACTTCATTATAATGTTGATGGAAATAGAAGTAAAACTAGCCTAGCAAAACACATTGGAGTAGAAGTAAAAAAAAAAAATGCATGTGCTAGGCAAATACTGAGTTCTCCATAGAAGAGTGGAACTTATCGTACATCCAGCATCAGCAAGTAGAATAACTTTGTGAATGCCTAAATGAGTTTTACTGTGCTTTCTACTTTCCTCACAAATAAACACGTACATTACAGTTATATTACCAACATTAAGGTAAACAGTTTTATCTTTGAAAAGAAAGACTGACAAAGCCTGATTGTAGGATGTACATATTTTTCAAATTTGAAAATCTAGCCCATACAGTCCATACATTAAAAAGTGGTCAATTTAAAAATCCTGTTTTAAAGTCAGTGTTTTTTGTGATGTCATAAAAAAACACATTTACACATAGTATAGCAACCTCCTCTTCTGTTGATTGTGTACTCAGCTTATATTAATGTTATAAGAGGTTTTTCATCTCAAACTGCTTGTGAATGAGGCAGTTAGAACACAGGTCATTTATATATCCTCATCTAAAGAGCAGCCTGTTTAATCACAAGGAGAAAAAGAAGTTGGGAAGTCCATCCATCCATCCATTACCTAAGCTGCTTATACTAAACAGGGTCTTAGGATGTGCTGGAGCCGAACCCAGGACCCTTAAAGCAAAGGCAGGGAAGCACTGCACAGACTGAAGGGCAAGGTTGGAAAATGGTTATTTAAAAATAAATGTTGATTATTTTTGCCTAACAAAACTACACAAACATATCAAGTGCATGTAACTGAGTACATTTCAAACTCATTGCTCACTGACTTAATCTATTTATGGTTCAGTTGATGCAAAGAGATGAAAAACCATGCAACCGCATCCCTGATAAAAAGAAAAAAAACTACAGCAGTGTTTTACTGAACATGGCGAGAAGCAGCTGTTGAAGATACTGTTTACAAAGCAGCAGAAATTCCATTTCCTTAGGATACATGACTCGCCTTTGGTGAAATGCTAACAAATTACAGAACCTGTAAACAGCATCAACGCTAACACGGATAGGGCTTAGGGTACAGTAGGCTGTGGTAGAGGCATGGAGGGAGAAAATGGCCTCTAGACCAGTGTGTGATCTATTCCTCCAAACATAGCCTGAATGAGCAACATTGTTTTGTCCAGCCTACTGAGTGTGTGTCTGTATATGTATGTGTGTGTTCTCTTTTAACACCCACCCTAAGGGCAATGGGTTCATGTGTCTTTAAAGGCATTTTTAGATACTGATGCATTTCACCACAAATAGCTTAAACCTTGACTAGTGCCCAAAGGGCTATATATAGCTCCTCAAAGCACTGTCCATCTGTGTGAGCAAATAGAAATAGGGAGCTTATGATTGTATGCCAGTGTGTCCAGCTGTCCGTCTAGGTGAGGCATTAGGAGCCAAGTGGCAGAAAGTGTAGGCAGCGCAATTTTATGCATCTCTGTAAATGGAAGAAAAATAAATAAATACCGTAGCAGCCAGTAAGGTGCAGCTAAGCAGGCTTCATTTTGCTTCACTTTTGCACAACTTCACAGTCATCCTCTAGAGATATTGCTTTTCATCTTTCTAAATCAATCTTTTTTATTTTCCTCTATCATCCCCTTTCCACCAGCTCCCTCTTCCCTTCTCTTTCTTTCAGCGGTTCCCAGACGCTTGACCTTGCCCTCTGATGTGCTCACTGCAGGAAGTAGGTTGGATTCACACCATCAATCCAGTCCCACCTCTCTAATCAACATCCATTCGTTTACTTTTTTATTATTTCTAGTCACAAAAAACTGAGAGAGAGAGAGAGAGAGAGAGAGAGAGAGAGAGAGAGAGAGAGAGAGAGATAAGCCATGTCTGCAGTCCTGCAACAGACATTATTGCACTGGATGGCACTATCGTGACCCAATTATTGATCATCCATAGGTTCTCACATCCTGCAAGACTTCCCACTGTGGCAAGTCAAACATTTGCACTCACTTTTTGATGACCTTAAAAAAACTGCGAAAAAGGATTATGGATGGTGCACTCTGCTTAATGTTGCTAGTGTGGCTAACAATTTGAAAAGAATGTATTTTAGTTTCCATAGCCTCTTAATTTAATTAACACGTTTCATCATGTTATATTTTAACTGCAGCCTTTAAAAGTAAAATAGCCCCAGAGCAGAATGCATGTCAGCAAATTCTATGCTGGATGTTCTACAGCAAATACAGTAACACTCTTTTAAGTGGGATTTGATGTCAAAGCATCGTGTAGTACAGTATAAACCCAAACACTTCCGAAGGAAAAGCAGGACTTGATGCTCATGTTTCACATCAGTAATGTCAGTTCCTGTCAAAAATAAATACACAGTCTGTCAGTGCCTCCAGCAATCCTGGCAGAGATCTCCAAGAAACAACGCTGCCACAAAATCAGGCTTTAGCTAAATGGGACTTGTCACAACACACCATTCTTTGAAGCAAGAATGAGCAAACTTGTAGCCTGACCTAATGCAATAGAGCAATATTTCAAGGCAGTTTTCAACCACTACTTAGACCACAGGTGCCTAGCCTTGGTGCTGGGGTATGCCTGTCCAGTATGAGTTTTCTTTGCTCTAACACACATCAATGAATTGGTTTAGTATAAGTAATAAACTATATATTACCTAAGTATAGGTAATTACTGATGTAGTCCAGGTCCAGGGCTGCTATGCTGCAATTAGTAAATTGGAATTAGGAAACTCACATTAAGATACAGTCTTAAAAATAATTCCCTTAAAGACTATTTCCTTGGTCATGTAATCCTAATGAGAAAAAATTGTGGAAAGATGACACACTACTAAATCTCTCCTTTTTAAATCTCGCCTTTTATTTTTAAAGAGTGTATTCTAAACAAGGCCAATAGCATCAAAATGTGATAGGTGGCCTGGCTTGTCTTTGGTTTTCATGGCTATTTCTATTTATCACCTCTCTCTCCTCAAATTCAAAACAGAGATGCAAGCCTTGTGCTATTTCAAAGATCCAGAGTGGTGCATGAGGCTTGCGTGTCGATGGGTCATGGGTGCATCTCTCTTGCCCAGCTAAGTAGGAGCCAAAGCCTGGATCTACTCCAATTGCTAAGAGGGTGCTGTTTAATTACAGAAATGAGCAAGGGGGAAATGAGGGCTGAAGGGTGGGATACTGAGATGGTAAGTGGGGGTCCTTGTGATGGATCTTATTGGGTGTCACCAATGCCATCTGTTGTGGGATATGGGTAATTAAATCACGTGCAGGGTATTTGGGTCAGATTATTATTAGAGGGAGTGTGAGCATGCTCTAGTCTAAACAAGTGCAATGATGTCGCTCTACAGTTTAGCCTAACTGTACACAGAAGAGGTGTATTTCAAGGACACCGCTGCAGTAGACCCTGCGACAGCACTGTCTTTAAGACTAGCTCTGACCTAATTTAGTCCTTTGCCTTTTTTGGCTGAAAATGCAGTTGCTACTTGCAGCTCTGGTGTTGTTGTTGGTGTGGATTTAAGGTCCATCAGCATTGCTTAGATATAACTGCAGCAGAAATGCCTATCTGCTATCTATATACAGCTGACGTCTTAGCATAAATGAAAAATAGCACATTGTTGAAATGACTGAAGTATTACCTCAGACTGGCTCTTAACCCTTTGCATACCAATGTCCATGGATACACGGGTGAGCCCCCCACCCCCCCACCCCCGTAACACTCTGTAATAAAAGAGATTAAAGGCTGTTAGCTTATAAGATAATGGCAGCCTTTACTACACATTCCTCCACTTTGGTTTTCCAGTTTTGTTACATAAAGAGAGCCTTAATTATACTGCAGGCTAGGCGCTTCCTCTCGAGGCCTGAGGGCTAGAGAGTTCTGGGCCTTCAGAGAGAGAGAGGCAGGGTGGAGCAAGTATTCTTCTACTTTCAGCCTCATCTGTTTTTCCCTCTTTCTTTATTTGTTTCTCTCCCCTGCCGTCCACCTCTACTCCTGTTCTCAGTCCGGTGTTGTCTTTGGCCTGCTGCATGCCGAGGCTCAAATCAGTAAAGCTGAGAGAAACACTGAGGGAACGTCAAAACAGCTGGAGTAGAAGCTGGAGAACAACTGAAAAAACAGCAGTCTAGTTTTAAAGCAATAACCCCATCAAATTTTCTAACATCATAAGTTGGTTTCCAGCTTAGAGCTTGATTTGCTTAGAATAATGCAAATTAAGACTATTAACTTTTTTTTGTACATTTGCCTCTTGGACGGAACCATTTGTGTAAAAAGCTGATTGTGATGTGCTGAGTGAATGGGAAAGTGTTTGCTGGAAAGTGGCTAAAAAGTGTCAAATTCCCTCAGATTGCTTGGGCCCCTTGTCATGGAGTGTGAGAGTTTGCTCAGCACATGCTTGACTTCTGCTGCCTATGTTCTACACGTGTGTGTGAAACTGCTGGCACTACACTCTGTAGAGACCTATAGACCTATATATACACCTATTACCTAGCAAGTACCTATTAAACACACTTTGCCACACTGCATGCATCAAACTTTCTGTTAGAGCTTGTTTCTCTGGGATATTTGTTTTCTATACTGAATGCATTTAACACAATTTTCATTTCATTCATCAATCAAGACCATAACTCATTACAACACATGTTTACTCACCTGTATAATCATATAATTCAGTCTTGTGGTTTAGCCATTACAGTAACACAGTATAGATATAAGGTATATAGATATAAAGATATAAATTCACAGATCAGCTCAATAGTATCTAGTCAAATAATAATAATAATAATATCATTATTATTATTATTATTATTATTATTATTATTATTATTATTATCCAATCATTCTCACCAGGTTATTTTCTTTTGGGTTAATCTCGCTGTCCTTCTTGAGCAGTGACTGGAAACGGTACAGTCCCAAATTGTACACAACTTCAGGGCAGTGTAGAGTGCTGCAGTCCTAGGATTGTCTCTCACCCTCTCTGTCTTTCTGTCTCCCAGAACTCAAGGGTGAATTTGTTGCAGGCGGGACGTCTGCCGGACAGCTGTTATAGAATTCCTCTGTGGAGTTGTGTGCAGCTCCTCTCTTCTCCGTTCTGTTGGGGCAGAAATCTCCTCCTCTTCCACCACCACTACCTCCTCCTCTCTCCTCCTTTTGCACCTGCCCCTGTCTGTCTGTGTCTGTGTGTCAGCTCTGTTGAAATCCCCTCGCCTCTATCTGTCTCTCCAGTAGAGTTGCTGCTTCCTCTGGACTAGATGACTTTGACTGTGAGGAGCTCTGCGTTTCTGAGTATGTGTGTGTGTGTGTGCGCGTGTGTGAGAGCGCATGGAGAGAGTGTGTGAAGTGGGAGTTGGAGACAGTGAAGCTTTGCCAGCAATGCTACACTACTCGTCCTTTTCTTCCAGAAAACACGGCTGTTTGAACAGCCCTGTGAGGAAATTAAAGCACTGTTTCTTCCTCTGTCTGTCTCTCTTATATTCATACCATCTTTCTCTACCCAAAAAAACACATTTACATGCACACCAATTGGATTCTTGATGGAGAGAGAGAGAGAGAGAGAGAGAGAGAGAGAGAGAGAGAGAGAGAGCACATGACATATAGCACAGCAGAATTCATTTAAAACATCAGTGAGAGATTTAACCCAGCTTGCTGGGCTACTCAGAACACATAATATCTCTCTTCAGTTACGCCACAAGATATGATTTATCTTTCAGATAGAGCACCAAAATACAAGAACACATCATGATAGTCTTTTGAGGGGAAAGCCCCTCTGGTTTTACAACCTTTGCATTACTGTGGTTTACACAAAGCTTAAACATATTTGTGTGTGTGTGTGTGTGTGTGTGTGTGTGTGTGTGTGTGTGTGTGTGTGTGTGTGTGTGTGTGTGTGTGTGAGTGTGTGTGTGTGTGTGTGTGTGTGTGTGTGTGTGTGTGTGTGTGTGCGTGTGTGTGCTGGAACTCTGCATTGAAGGGCATGCTATAGGAAAGCTGCACAACAGCTTCTGAATTCTCATCACTTCACACAATTTCCCCAATGCAGGTTGCCTTGGCAACAACTGCAGCTCTGCAGTGATGTCACATAATGGGTAACCAAGAAAAGACAGGAGAGGGAAGCAGCAGCACCTGTGTATTGGATGTTTTGTGTGTGTGTGTGTGTGTGTGTGTGTGTGTGTGTGTGTGTGTGTGTGCATGCATGCGTGCACATCTGTGTGTGTATGTGCATGAGAGAGAGTGAAAGGTTGTAAATGTGCAGGTATATAAGGTCTGTTTAAAGCTCTGCGTTCAGTTACTGCTGTGTCAGCATATGACAGTCAGCTCTCAGCCCGTGAAAAAATAACATCATAAATCTGCTCTTCTTCCCCTCAACTGACTACTCACACGCACACATGCTTCATAATCCATTTCCAACCCCATTTCCAAAACATTCCAGCATGTAATGGATGACAGTGGCTGGCTGAGTGTGTGTCTTTAGGACTGGATGTTGTTCATGTTGCTGGTGGCTTAAAGACAAGCAACCCGCTAATTAAACTGAAGGAGGATCATTTGACAACATCTAAACAGCCCTTCTGAATAGAAGCTTTACACATGGGGGGGTCTGGGGGTTTGGGGGGGTGCATGCATGTGGACAGCACATGGACTTGGGAAGAACTCAAGTACAATGTCTGCGAGTAAATACATTTAAGGCCTGGTGCTCCACACCAAGAACAACTTTTCTCAGCCAAAAAATAAAAAAGGTTCCCTGCTGTTTGAAATGATAAACATTGTTCTGTTCAGTTCTACTCTGTCTGCTGAAACCGTTTATGGCAAAAAGCTTTTTTGATTCAGTGCAGCTCTTCAGCAGGAGCAATGGCAACAAATATTCAATGAAATATTGTTCAAGCTTATGAGAAGCAGCCAGGAATCTCTTGGTCATCCAAGGTTGCCGTTATGTGTTTGCATCCCACAAAAAAAAAAAAAAAAGACGTTTCACCTCTCAGGGGTCTGAGTGGAGTTGTGGAAATTTTCCGGTGTTTTTGAAGGAGTTACTGCGTTTTCCCAGTTTCAAATAAGCTTGTTTTGGCGGACTCTGGAGAACAAGTGGACCTTGTGAACATGTGGTCTGCCTTCCCAGAATGCACTGAGTTGAGAAATTGCTGCCATTGAAAGCGCCGTTTACTGTCACTCACTAGTTGTATTAGTCAGACACTAAGCTCTCATGAGGGACTGAAGAAGCCCTTGGTCTTTTTTGCTGTTACTGCAGTGCATATACAATTTAAAAACTAATCCCATAATCTGCTGCAAAAGATTAATTTGAACAGCCAGCCAAGACGTTCACATTTCAAAAAACTGGTATGTCATGCAACATGCATTCTATAGCATCAGTAAAAGCTTTGATCTTGGTACAGTAAGAGTTTATGTTAAACCTCAGAATGTTCTTTTCTGCATAATTAACTCTTCCTTTTGTCATTGGCATTCTCTCTTCCTGTTTTACTGCTATGCTATAAATGAAAGTATGAAAGTAAATCAGTACTGAGATTTGCTCAAAGAAATATCCATTTTACCAAAAGGAAGCAACTACACACTATCTTTACTTAAGTAGAAATACAAATGCTTTAGTCAAAATCCCCAGGAAAAGTAGAATGACTGATTCAACCATTTACATTCACCATCATCAGCTTCATTTCTCCAACTGATGTTGTTTGCAACAACAAAGCATGTGTACAATGTTATCACCATCATTTTCTTGTGAGCAAGCCAAGAAAACACAGATGTTATACCAGGCAAGCAACTGAAAGTGAAAGGAAATATCTCCATGTTGTGTTGGGATCACAGTATGTAAAGTATCTAAATTTGAGGTTTTGTAGCCAACAGCTGATCATTGAACATCCTTCAGCATTGTGTTTACATGTTCATGAAGTTAATGCCCTGCTTCAAAATGCCCTCTCTGTCTTTGTTGTTTACAGATTCTCTTAGTGCCAGTTGTTACAGGCTCACTTGCTGAGAAGCTGCCCTTATCACTGAGTCCTAAAGGGCATCCTAGAATGAAAGCCACTTGATATGCAAATACATTTCCAGCTAACAGCTGACATGGGTGCAGCACTATCATCCTGCTCAGAGGAAGCGCAGCTAAATTAGGCCAGACTGATGGACGACAGCTTTGTGAGGATGAGGAATGTTGCTATCTCTTAGTGTCACCAAAGGCACTATTTGATTCTTGATCGGATGAATGTTTTTGAGAATCAAACATTGCACAAAAATATCAATGATGTTTTTACATTTTTAATTTATTTTTCTAACATACAGTACTGTGCAAAAGTTTAAGGCAGGTGTGGAAAAAATGCTGTAAACAAAGAACGCTTTCAGAAATGGAAGTGTTCATCATTTATTTTCATCAATCAACAAAATGCAGTGAATGAACAAAAGAGAAATCTAAATCAAATCAATATTTGGTGTGACCACCCTTTGCCTAAAAAACAGCATCAATTCTTCTAGGTACACTTGCACACAGTCTTTGAAGGAACTCGGCTGGTCGGTTGTTCCAAACATGACTGTGTTTCAACCTCCGTGTGACACTGATGATCATCAGCACCTGTTTGGTAAAACTGGTTGATCATACACCAACTATAATCCTACAAAATCCCTGACTTTGTGCAAGTGTACCTAGAAGAACTGATGCTGGTTTGAAGGCAAAAGGTAGTAACACCAAATATTGATTTGATTTAGATTTTTCTTTTGTTCGCCCACTTTGCATTTAGTAAATTGATAAAAATAAACAATCATTATTTATATTTCTGAAAGCGTTCTTTGTTTACAGCATTTTTTCACACCTGCCTAAAACCTTTGCACAGGACTGTATAGGTCAAAAACTACTTTTCCTTTTTCTCATAGAAACATCCACATACAGCCACATACAATGTAATGGTAGGTCATAAGGATCTAATTTACTCCTCTGAAGTCTTATCAAGACTTTATTAAGTTTATCAAGCCAAGTTAATTTTATTTTAACAACATTTAGAACCAAGACTCAGATAGGAGCCATCCTCCTCTGAATGACACTTGACAAATAAAATAATGGAGAATATCACTAGGGAGCTGGCTAACATTATATAAAATGCAGAATAAACAAATGTAACCACTGATGGTTTGTACAGTCTGTAGTTAGCAGCAATAGGATCAATTAGAGTCTGTAATTAAAAGCAGCTTTAGCTAAAGTCTATGAGTCAAAATTTCTTTGAGGGGGAGTTTATGCTAAAGTTTATTTAACAGTAATGTTTATATATATATATATATATATATAATAGTGCAGATGTTCCATTTTCACTGTAGAAGTCACAAAAATCCTTCCCTTTTAGGTACTTCAGGAAACTTTTAAAAGCTGTTATTTTGGTATCAGTATTGGTATCTGAATACTAGACTTGGTAGTACTTGATATTAGAATGGAAAGAAAAATCACTGGCATCTAACTCCATCAGAATATTCTGAATTTATCAGAATAGTAAAATCACTTGTTAAATAATAACAAATAAAGAGGTGGGAAACAGTTTTGTAGGTAGTCCTTTGGAATATATTTGGTACATGAACTGTGGTAATTTGATACCAGCTTTGGAGTTACTTTCAGTGAGAATTTTTTAGAAGGAAAAAGGACTATGCTCTTGGGAAGCGTTCCCTCACTACACTAATAACATCTGTGTGATTTAATGCACCAATCTAATATTTAAAGCTTCTTTCAAAAGAAAGTCTTAGCTTCAATACTATGTATTTCTTCCTTGTGAAAAGGCAGACTGTATCAGCTGTAGGCTACATAGACAGAAAATAGCAGATGCACTGGTTTCCTTAGGGTCACAAAAACACAAAATTAAAAAAGACTGCTTTTAGCATCAACAATGAACTTAATAATGTTCCTTTAATGATTAAAGAGGCATCTTTTTGTTGTTTGTTAACAGTTAAGTTGCTGTTATTACAAGCGATAACTAAATTAAGCAATTTAGAAAAGCAACTAACACTGATTTAACGATGAGTCAGTCTGAGATGTGATGATGTAGGAAGTTATAGTTCATCAACAGGACCTCTATGACGGTCCTTGTGTGAAGTGTATGACGACACTGTGATGTCTATGGCACTTCCGCAAGAACAGAACTGTGGAAAAAGACCAATTATGGAGGGAATGAGCGTTCTCAGAAGAATTCTGGTATCGTCTTCCACAGCCCCTGTCGTCTTGTAATCAGATTGCGGTTGGGCAAATGAACCAGGCCCGGAGTTGCCCTGGAGGACAACCGCAGAGCACAGCTATTTATTTGCTGAGAATAGGCAGCACACTGGAGCCTTATTACAGAGTGAAAGTGGTACAGGGCAGAGGAGGGAGTCACACTGAGGCCAACCTCAAACTCCAACTCCATCTGAATCCCACCCTGTGCAAAGACAAAAAGACTTCAGATATGGAGTTTAAGTTACAGTACATGTTGATGCAAAACATTTCTTGAATTAAGAATCTAATTGTACATCACTGTGAAGAGATTACATTCCATATTATCTTTGAAGAAAATCTAATGGTCTACCCATCATGAAATGGCCACAGAGTTTATGATTTATGAGTTTAATCATATTCGACATAAATCATATTTCATTTTGGGCAGTTGAGAAACTATCTGATGATGTTTTTTTTTCTGCACGTTAATATATTTTTTATTTTACAGAAATAAAATAGCTACATTTCAAAGTCTAATAAAAGTTACAAAATTCAAGCACAGATGTGACACAAAAGCACATAATCTGTTGCAAGGTATGTAATAGATAAACAGCAAATGTAAAACAGCAAAATTTCTGCTCCTTTAAGAAAAGAACAAGTTGCTCAAACCTGAACTGCTATGAAGGGAAATGGAGATGAGTAGCATCCTGTTTCACTCTGATTTACACCAGCTCAAGCTGTTTATCATTAACAGTATAGTCTTGGGTGACACAATCTCCAGGCCTGGTAGTTGTGTGTTCAGTAGAGGTTTTCTAACACTTAGCTCCACAGTGCTAGTTTTTGGTCATTATATGAATAGCTTGGCTATTCATGCAACAGGATAGGTGTAGTTTATTTGTGGTTAGCGTTTGCAAGTAAAGTGAGAGGCTACAACTTTCAAATGATATACTTGCCAAACCTAAAGAATGTTCATCCATCTTTTTTTACTTTGTGGCAAATCACAAAATGACACAAAAAATGTTTTTGTTTAATACGTGAACATTCTGGTGTTGTATAACAAACCCCAAACAAATGTAATTAAATCAATTTAATTAATGACATATTTTCCAAATCAAGTAAAGGAAAAATATGGAATCAATGTGGAGTGAAAAATGATGGAATCGTTTTTGTGATTTGCCCGCACCCGTCAAAAAAATGTAAATGAGTCTGCAGTTAAAAGAGTGCTTGCATACCTTAATGAGCTACTGGACTTTAAAACTATCCGAAACCTAGCCCCATCAGAAGAGCTGAGAGCAGAACAAAAGAAAAGGCATTTAAAAGTCCTTAAAAAAAAAAAAGCCTACATGGAATGTGTTGAATGTTGGTTGTTGCTATACAGAAGTGTCTAAAATTTGCTCCAAGTATAAGAAAAATTGGAAACATAAAGGCAGAAAAGGTAAGACATCCAAGTGTCAGGACAGAAAACTCAAAGCAATATGGAATGATGTTTGAAAATGCACCAGTGTAAAAATAAATGGTCTGAAACATGAGTCAGTGTTTGTGACACAACTGTTAAAAAGGGGGCTTAATGAAATGGAGCTTACATCAAAAAAGCAGAACTAAATACAGCACTAAGGCTAAGGCTATTCTGAAGAAATAGCACTATACAAAAATTCTAACCAAACACAATGATGACTTAATGAAGAAAACAATCAAAAAACCTCAGTTATTGGTGATCTGGGGCTTCATGTCAAGTAAAAGATCCGGTGAGGTGGCATTAATTGACATTCAACAATTAATGTCCAGAAGTAAACTCAGATTTGGAGACTTGTCTCATTCCATCGTAGAAAACGGGAATGGTGATGATGATGCAAATTTTCCACATCATCTTATCTTGCCACAAAGTGTGTTAAAGCTTTAAAGAGTGTTAAAGCTTTCCTTCAGGAAAAACATGGTGGAGATGTAAAAACAAAGGCTCCTGATAAGGCTCCATCTTGCAAAGCTAAACTAGCTTGATGAAGGATATTGTTTTTCTTTAGTGAAGTCCACACCTCAAAGAATTGGGGTCCGAGTGGGAGCAACAAACAGTGTTTAAATATGTATGTTTCTTTCACATGAGATTTCATAATTTTTCTTTCATTTGATCTGGCTACTATTTAATATGATTTCACTTAATTTGTTATTTGAGAATTATTTGAGAAATCGCAAACCCTGAAAAGGATCAATCCAAAAAAAAAGTTTTGTGTATAAACATACAGAAACATGATAACAATTTAAGGTTGCAGCAGTCAACCTAGCCAATTTTATATACGTCACAGGAATTTCCAATAATTCCCTTGGAACACATAAATTTCCCAGTAGATGTTATCTGCTAATGCTAAAAAACGTTTTTGTTAAATGTTCTAGGACTCCCATGGGTATCTTGCATGTCACTCCCTTTGGAGAATCCGGAAGATCCTCCTCTCCTTATCAGCATGGCCAGTAAATAGCATTCCATAGACCTAGAGATTACTATGAGACACTTCCGCTGACCTGTGGACAGTTCTAACATTTTCTAGCATGACAAAGGCACAAGCAGGCCATGAAACCCAGGTTAGTTGGTAAATCTTTTGTTCAAGTATCTTCTAATAGCAACCCAGTTTTGGCCCTAAACCAGTAACAACAGTAAATTGGCTAAAAACAGAAAATTGTGTTTCACACACTCTGAGACAAAGCTTTTATCTTCATCAGTCATTTGTTATCATGTCTCAGAATGGGTCCTTATGGAATCAGTTTGCTGTGTTTGCGTCCATGGCTGAGTGCGAACATCAGGCTTTGGGCATCAAGATGTTCAGACTTGTTTACTGTTGTTTCTCTTGGCTTTCCTGTTGACATGTGATTTATTTAAACATTAAAGTATGAGGGCATCAAGCTGTCCATGGCATCTGCTACTGGAGACTTTAATGCTGGGTTTTATCTCTCTCCTTCCTTCTTGATCTGAACTTCGGCTCAATACTTCATTAAAAGCTGTGGAATCCAAGACTTGCCCTTAAACCGCTCCCATTTGCTGTTCTTAATCTGAAGAATATTGACCATATAGAAAGTCTTAATGAATACAACAGAGAACATCACTGATTCGTTCCTAAGTCTGACGCAGTCTGAAGTTCCTGAATTACATTTTTTTTCTGTATTTGCCAGACCAGACTCGCAGGGGAGAGGGAGGATAAGCGCAGAACTTGATATGCTTCTTGCTTGTACATCTGTTATGTGTCGGCTGTGTCAGAAAGGGGATTAATTGAGATGGTTTTCGGGTTTTTATAAACACAAAAGTCTCAGTTTAGACCCCTTAAAGCCCAGGAAAGGAATGGTGCTATCTCTGTAATCTTCAAAAAGCACTCCAGCTTTTCATCTGCAATCTTGGGAGGTGAAGCTCTAGTGTTGCATTTGAAGCCTGTGGTGATTTAGAAGTATCAAATCTGCTTGAACTAAATTATGTTTTGATGTTCTATCACGCAGCCTGTGATGGCTAAAATGAAAGCAAAATGGAATTTTAGACAATGTGAAACAGAATTAGACTATGTTTGCGTTGATTAATTTCATTGATTGGTTTTAAATTGCATCTGAAGTGTGTTCCCTGTCTGCTTGACGCATATTGAGTCGACAATTTATTTTTCAGCTATGCTATGCAGATATTCTGTGAATAAATGAGCATTTTAAGGAGCATACAAAGAGTCATTCTTAAGAAGTGTGTGTGTGTGTGTGTGTGTGTGTGTGTGTGTGTGTGTGTGTGTGTTGTAGTGCCGGGGGCTGGGTGCATGCCACAGATACTTCTCTTTGGACTGTATTCAGACTCACAGAGCGGGAGCAGAGGAGCAGAGACACATGCTGGGCAGCTGAGTGTGTGTGGAGCCGCTGGTTCAGAGCATGTGCAGTAATGTATGTGGAGGAGAGGACACAGCCATGAGACATATGTGACCAACTCAAGGCCAAGCCCACAGAAGGTTCGAGATGGGATACTCAGAGCATGATCACAGTCGTGCTATACTGGGCATGTGATATCCAGGGTCTCAAACAATTAATGCTTTCTTCAGAATTATGAGATCATAAGCTAAAGAACACAAAATGTAATGCTCCACTTGTTTGGATAATGTTAGTACAGAACGTTATATTTTGCACTAGATCACATGTATTTTCAGGGGGTTTTGTTATAGTTAACTAGTTAATCCTGATTTGAAGGTGATATAAAATAATATAACATAACATTTAATATAAATATTTGCTATATATGGTGTTTAATATATGGTACTTTTTATATTTGCTGACATCCTTTTAAAAAAAAAAGGCAGTTATCACTTGTGATGGGATCATTTCCTTATAAGCACAAAAAAGCTACTACATTTATTTTTTTTCTGTAATTAAATGGGAAATGTAACAAAAAATGTAATATTTCACATCAATACTTGCTTTTGATTTTAGAATCATATTCAGGAAACACATCCCACACCCTAGGATGTGACTAGATCATGAAAAATATATTAATGTGAGGTGCAAAAAGCCTCTAATAGAGCTGGAAGTGACCAAGCGTTTCTACTCATTAAGCCAGATACATGTAAAAGTCAGTTAAACGGGTTGGAGCAGATGATGGATTTATGGTAGACATTTTGGCCGAACACCACCTACAGCTAGAGGAAATAACCATTCTTGCACTGAGGGCTGTTAAAATACTTCCTATGTCTGAGAGAACCATTGTGTTTCTGAGAGGGAGGAGCTGAAGATAACATCACAGTCATCAGTTTTATGACGCTGTAGTTAAATATTTTTCAGAAATCTTACTCAATCCCCTTTTAAAAGCACAAAGACACTTTGATTTTTGTACAGAGTTAGTGGAATATTGTTTTTTTTTTTTTACTTTCTCACTTTATCTTCAATTGATCTATAACTGCTGAGTTTCATGTCTTAGACATTTTGTTCTGGGCAGGCAGAGCTTAAACACAATCTTGTGTGCTTATAGTTTCTTATTGCTGTTCTCCACTCTTTGCTAAACACAGGTCTTGATTTAGCTTTGCAAATCTCAACTCAGTAGATGTTAGGATGGTTTACACAGGTCCCACAGCAGGAAAAATAAACAGCTGTAGTAATGCCACAGCTTCTCTGAACTCACTCAGGTAGCTTTATGGAGATTTAGGGTACTATTATCATTTCTAAAGTACACATTCTTTCAAGCAAAAAAAAAAAGTTCACTAAGCAGTGGACACTAACCGTCTCGCCAACTGGTTGATGAACTTTTCAATTTCTTTTGGCTAAAAATTTAATGTTCCCAAAGGCCATAAAATGAAAAATGTCCTGTTTTAAAAACCCCTCAATTAAAATATGGATATATTTTGTTCTCTGTTTGTTAGTTTGTTCGAAATGTATATAAAAAATATTACTTTGTAGGGGAGAATCAAAAAAACATTTAGAACATTTCATTGTTGTGTTTAAATGGTTTTTATTGTAGCAGTTATGCACAAATAAAAAATGCTCAACACAGAGTTACAATGATTCGCACACAGAGATCCAATAATAATTTTATAAAAGTTATTTTAATTTCAATTTAGATTTTTTTTATTTTACTCTTTAAGGTACACTAATGGTTTTTATTTTAAAAATCTCAAATTGAAAAATGATGTAAGAGGTAATAGGGAACTTGGCCCTGTTCCCACAAGCTGGCCGTTCCCTTGAGTTATTGTGCCAGACGGTCACTGTAAAACCAAATTTCTGTGAGGACTGCATGAACTTTATGTACACATACTTTATAATTCTATATATCTGGGTCATTTGTGTGGGTTTTTGTTTTGGAACCATGCAGCACACAAGACAAGCTAATTATGGTGCATTACTTAGCCTCACACTATCTTGCTATGGACTTATGGTGACACCCTGTGAGGAATTTTAGGACCAGTGGGATGGACATTTTGGCATAGTCAACTCAAACTTCACACAGGGAAGATGATGTAGGGTTTTAAAGAATAGATTTTAAAGTTGTTATGCCATAAGATTTCACTGGTTTGTGACAAGTGTGTTGTGACACTACATGTATAGATAAAGCCCAGCTTGCCCGATTGCTTTCATCTGGATTGGTAGACGCTGCCTTCACCTATTGGGACAGCCTCTCAGATGAAATAGAAGCAGACTATGACAGAACAAGCCAAATGCAAGCTGTCTTTGATCTGAAGCAAGCCATTGAAAACAGATTGCCAGTGCCAGCCCTTTTCTACCTTCAGAAGTGCCGACAAACATGTGGATGCTACTTTGAGACATACCACCTACCTAAATATTGTTGTCAACCAAGAGCACCCCTTCATGTAAAAGCTTTTCTTTAATGGCAGTGGCCTCCTTCAGCAGGATAATGTATCCTGACATACTGCAAAATCATTCAGGAGAGAAATAAAAAACATAGCAAAGTTCAAGGTGTTCACTCCAAATTCTCAGATCGAGTACCTGTGGGATGTGTTGAAAACACTAGCATGATCCTTGCATACCCCACCTCACAACGCAGGATCAGAGCTGTTTTGGTCACACAAGCGGGACTTTAAAGTAATGGCTTACAATTGCATGTTTTGAAGGACTCTAGACAGGATGGAAAGTGGAAAAATTTAGCCAACGGAGCTTTAGCTGACACAGCCTGTCTTTGTATTTAGGAGTGAGAGAAGTCTTAGTTCATTTGAACTTGAAGTTCTTATGACTTAGAAGAGTCATAGCTCATTTACCTTACCCGTCTCAACAAGATGATTCAAAAACACCTTCTTAGTTCAGTTCTATTCAGGGCATCTGATCTAATTGTGCCAGTTCAACGCTCTGTAGCACAGGTTCATCTGTAGTCTTCTATGTCGTACCCAATACCCACATTCATAGAGAAATGCCCTCTCCTGATGAACTGGAAAAAAGTAATTTCCCTCCCAAAGGCCAATGAAAATGTCTTCAGTGCTTTCCTTGGGACACATACATCCACTGTGGCCCAGTTGACCAAAAGAGAACATCCATAAGTCCATTGGGTTCTCTTGTTATACTTGTTAATTAAAAGTATGGTTCAAACAGATTTTGTAGACGTCTGAATTCCCAGTCAAGGAGTATATTTAACAAGGATATACAACAGTGCTCAAAAGTTTGTGAATACTCTATATTTCAGCATAAATATTTCCTAAAACTTGAATATAAAGAGAATTCATATAAAACATTCAGACAAAAATATTCAACTTGGTCATTTTTTTTATTTAGAAAAATAATCCAATATAGGGGCAGTGGTGGCCTAGTGGTTAGGGCGTCGGCCACATGATCGGAGGATCAGGGTTCGAACCCCTTCCCAATGGGTTGCCCTGAGGTACCCTTGAGCGAGGTGCCATCCCCGTCCCGCTCCTCCCTGCGATGGGCTGGCGACCTGTCCAGGGTGCGTCCCCTGTCCTCGCCCTGTGTGTGCTGGGTTGGACACCAGCACTCCCCCACGACCCCGTTTGGGACAAGCGGCAGAAAATGGATGGATGGATGGATGGATGGATGGATGGATGGATGATCCAATATTACATATCTGTATGTGATGAAACCATTTGAACCTCTGCGACTGGCAGTTAATTTTAAGGTGGAATAAGAGTCAGGAAAACATGAGGCGAGAGTGTGCATCCTGCTTTACTTAAACTTGTATTTGTGGGTAAGTATCATGGCCCAAACAAAAGGAATTTCTAAAAACTCTCAAGAAAAAAATGGCTTCTCAGCAGGTTTGAAAAATTTACAAAGGTGTACAAAATGAAAAAAATAAAGGGGCTTCTTATACTCCTCAAGAAGTGGTCGACCAACAATGGTCACTACATGAGCATAGCATATAATGGAAAGTCAAAAAATCACAAAGACATAAGGGTAACTTGTTAGCAACTTAAAGCCTCTCTTATGCTGACTTATGTTAATTTTCATGCGTCAACCATCAGAAGAACACTGAGCAGCAATGGTATGGATGGGAGGGCTGTCAGGAGAAAGCCACTGCTCTATATTTTTCAGCCTGTCTACAGTTTGCTAAAGATCTTGTTAACAAGCCAGAAGGCTACTGGGAAAATTTTTTTGTGGACAGAGCAAGTTGAGACCAAACTTTTTGGTATAAATGAGAAAATGAGAAGCCTTTTTAAATGGTGTTCAAGAATAAAAATCTTATCCCATCTGTGCAAAATGGTGTTGGCAGTATAATTATTTGGGACTGTTTTGCTGCATATGGGCCAGGATGGCTTGCCATTAGTGATGGAACACTGAATTCTGATCATATTAGCAAAATCTAGAAGAGAATTCAGGGACGACCTGTGAATTAAATCTTGATATTATGGAACAAGAAAATTACACTAAGCGTAAATCATTTCACCACATGTATTGAGGAATACAGAACATTCCAAAATTACCTGGCCTACTAGTTATTTACTGTTTTGGGGCAATATGTTACTTTTAATCATATAGCTTATGATTGTGCTGACATAAGTAAATGTTTTTTGCTTAAATCTGATCAGGAAACCATACAGCTTCTAGTCACAAAAATTGACCAGTACTGACCAGGTGAAAACAGGATCTTAGATCACTTCCTCCTAATCTGAATAATAGAAATATTCCATGCCACAATAACTTCATGAAACATTTTAGAAAGCTGATACACACTAGGACTGACCATGTTTTGACCAGCTGTGGTTTCGAATTCCCTTATTAAGTTTAAAAGAGTGGTGGTCAGTGCATTCTTTCTGATGTTTATGGCTTTTAACATTCACAGCATTCCAGCTGCCTAACATGTTCTCACCCACAATGAGTGACTAAGCCATCATAGCAACAGAGCAGCCCTTAGTCTAACAGACAGGGGTATGACGGTTTCCTTTGTGGTTCAAGAACCGTACATTGTTCTTGTATATTTCTAATGTATGAACCACAAAGATCAGAAACCTTATTTAATTTTAACATGTCAACTATGGAGAGAGCGCACCATGCTTCATTTATTCATATCCATACATATCTCTGTCAAATGTTAATTCATAGCAAAGCTACTGGCATGTCTTCATTTCAATAGTATGTTCTGGTGAGAGATTAATTCTCGTGCATTCGAAACATATCGCTACATTATATTTCTGTTATGAATATCTTGGCTTTGGTTACATTATATGGAGATCCAGTCATCCAATATCTTATGTTGTTAGGACATTTGCGAGACAGATATATATGTCTTGAAATGGATCACCTTTGAAGTTTACACGAAGATGCAGGTCATACTCCTTAGCCTAGTGTTCATCAAGAATGAATAATAGCTCTGTCTGTCTCCCACGCCAGCTTATCTTATTATATTCTCTGGTGGTATAAAACATAACTGTCACATAACTTTGATGATGATTTCCTTGCTGAAGAGAAGTGGAAAGGAAACCGCCTGGTGGGCTCTCGTGTTGCTTGAATGTGTCGGATGAAAGGGGATCTCCCATGTGGTTTGAGTTTCTCTCTCAGGGAGTGGCAGGTTGTCGGGAGATTTCTCCTCAGCCTGTCACTGGGCTGATGCTAAATCATTAGATAGGCTGCGGCCACTCGTCTCGGCCATCCAGCTGTGCCCTGTTACCTATCACTCTGGAGCTATGGTGGCCAGACTGTCACTCCACTTAAAAGGACAACAACAAAGGGAAGAAAAATATTAGCTGACTCAAAATTCCAAAGAGAAGGTCTGAAAATGTGTGCGTATGCATGTGTGCATGAGAGGTTATTCAAGTGACGCTACAGAAGAACCACTTTTGGTTCTAATAAAAAACATTTTTGAAAAATGCGGTATGTTTCATAAATCTTTTTATTAACTGTAGGTTATTTAAATTTTAAAAAGGTAATTACACCTGACATCTTATTTATATCCTTTGAAATTTGATCTTTCTGTTGCATCTTGCCAGAAAGAATTGCATACACAATGAAATAGAACCACTTTTTTGATTCCCTGAAGAAAAAATTAATTGAAATTGAGCTTGTCAGTATTCACAATTTAAAGGACTTAAAAGATCTGCTGCTAAAGTCTTTGTACCAGAGACCACATCTTAGGACTTATGGAGTCCAGCCTGGATAGATCAGGGCTGTTTTGGCAGCAAAAGAGTGTCCTACACAATATTAGTTAGTGGTTTTAATGTCATGGCTAACTGGTCTATAAGCAAAAGCAAGTCTTTTAGAGATCGCTTAACAAATTGATATGGTATGAGGAATAACTGTCATTAATATAAGCATCGTGCTTTTTTCATTTTCTGTACAAATATTTTTTGTCTCATAAGCTACTTTAGCCTGTCTCTGGTACAAAACTACAGAGACTTCAGGCACCAGTCATGTCTTATTTGACTGAATGATCACATGAGGGAAGAATGGAAAATGAATTTGACCATCACTTTTCATCAAGGACCTTCTGTGTATCATTCTTACTTCTTGCAGTATGGATAACTTGCTATTTATGCATTCTACTCTTTAACTAGTGTCCATCAGAAGAAGCCAGAAGCACAGAGGGTCAGCCTGAGGTTCCCTGGATTTTTCACTACCGTTTCCAGGCCCCCTGTAACTAACAGAGGAATGTGCGTGTGTTATGCAAGTGTTCTTTCCTTACTTAAAAAACACTGGATAATGAAAAAATACAAAGTGCCAAGTTCAACCATTTTTACAGCCATCCAGCTTCTTTGTATGCATGCACACATGGTACATTCTTTTTGATTTCATTCAGTGGCTCAATTCCATGTAAAACAAACCAGATGCTTTGCATTTCTCTCCTCAGAGCCTACAGAGAGAAGCTCTGTGTAATAATAGAGCATTTGTTTCATGATCAGTTTTCAGAATAAAGAAGAGTAACATTTGTTCAAGCATAGTTCTTCTGTCTGCCATGTGGTGTTTCTTTTGTCTGTATCTGTGAAATAATTTGAATACACATAGCACATGGTTTGCTCATGCTCGGAGACAATGTAACCAGCAAAATATATGAGATGTACCAATATGGAATCGGTCTACCTTAATCTCTCTCTCTCTCTCTCTCTCTCTCTCTCTCTCTCTCTCTCTCTCTCTCTCTCTCTCTCTCTCTCTGTCTCTGTCTGTCTCTCTTTCTCTCTCTACCTCTCTACTCTTTCCCTCTTTCTCTCTTTCTTTCTTCATTAGTCTGGGTGCAGCTGGAATGGAGGAGGAAAAGAAGAGAGAGCTTGAAATAGATGAGGGTGTGTAGGCAGAGGCCTGACCACTGGCATGCATAAGGAAACAGCCTGCACTGCTCTCCACACAGCAGCAACAGCAGTACTGTACACAATCCAGAGGCCCACATGTGGGTCCACAGCTCTGCCCCGCCCTCCACTACAGCAATTCTAATTCTCTACAACACTATCTGTTCTCCCATAGGAACCAGTAACGTGATAGTGAGAAAACTATAATTAAAACTGATTTGAAATTAATTATTAAATGTTGATTTGGTTCATCTGCCCCTTTTTTTCATTTATTTTGCTTTGTTTCTAATACATATCTATATATCTAAATATATATATATATATATATATATATATATAATTATATATATATTTAGATTATATATATATAATCATCTGGGGAGATGTGATAGAGGTTCCATTTAAACTGCAAATATGAAAAGAGAGAGAGAACATTGTTCTTTATGTCAAGTAAATGTTAAGTAAAGGGTGAGGAATGATGATTACCTGGTAACATAGGTCCTTTTCAACATCTGTGGGCAGCAAATCACTAGGTACTATGCTGCTAATATGCACATTGAACTGAACATTGTCTGCAGCACCCTTCTCCTCATGAAATCAGTTTGGTCAATGCTTATCAATAATCTTTTCCGTCCATGAAGCTAATGATGTGCCACAGATTTTAACATCCTTGGAAATTGTTAAAATGAAATAAAATTATTTGTGCATGTCTTTTCCATGATTAATGTTGCTTTTTACTGTTTTTTACTGTCCCTGTCTAACTGTTGTAACTTTGGCATACTGGGTGAAGATTAAACGGGAACAAATAAGAACAAGTGTTTTAGTACAATAGGTACATTTACATTTACGGCATTTATCAGAAGCTCTTACCCAGAGCAACTTCCACATCCTAATTGCAGGGACAGTCCCCCCTGGAGCAACTCAGGGTTAAGGGTCTTGCTCAGGGACCAGTGATGGTAGTGCTAGAGGTAGAATTTGAACCTGGGACCTCTTGAGTCATAGGTCTGTAGGCAAGTACCCTACCGCTAGACCACCGCCATCCCATCGAGGTACAAGGTGCCTCAATAAAGGGGCCCCAACCAATCAGCATTTAGCATCCCCTGTGTACTAATCACCAGCCTGATTATCTATAACAATCTTCAGCTGTTTCTTCTTTGCTTCAAGTGAAGTTAATTTAGATGGCTTTGTTCTGTTTGAATGATTCATAGTTAGGACACTGTGTGGCTTTACAAAAAAAAATGTAAATATGTGATGTTATGTTAACCATTAAAAACAAAGCATCTGGAGAGCAGTGATGGGGACAGTACCTTGCTCAAGGGTACAACAGGGCAAGCAACTGTTCTGGAATTCCAGCCCACGACCTTCCGATCCTGGGGCCTACCACCCCGCCATCACCAAAAAAATATATATTTACACACATATAAAATATATTTCTAATTAACCAGATTTCTGTAAAACATTGTTTCTCTTTTAGATAGACATGACCTCATTCCGGGGCAGCGGTGGCCTAGTGGTTAGGGCGTCGGCCACATGATCGGGGGTTCGAACCCCTTCCCAGTGGGTTGCCCTGAGGTACCCTTGAGCAAGGTGCCGTCCCCGTCCCCCTCCTCCCTGCGATGGGCTGGCGACCTGTCCAGGGTGCGTCCCCCGTCCTCGCCCTGTGTGCGCTGGGTTGGACGCCAGCGCGACCCCGTTTGGGACAAGCGGCAGAAAATGGATGGATGACCTCATTCCTGACTGAAAGCTAATTTCTAAAAAAAAAAAACAACAACAAAAACAGTTATTTACTGTTTCTAAACAGTGGTTAGAGACTAGGCCCCAGGGCTGGAAGGTTATGTGTTTGAATCTCAGACCAATAGGTTGCTCTGAGATGCCTTTGAGCAAGGTACTGTCCTCCTGCTGCTCGGGCACTGCTGCGTGTGAGTGTATGGGTTAAATGCAGAGGTTACATTTCGTTGTGTTTCACTGTATGCTGTGTTTCACAATGACACATAGTCACTTTCACTTCACTTTCACACCTGAACAGAGCAAATCACAGGAAGCCCAAGTCATCCAGACCTATGCATACCTGCATATCTCTCAGCAGCTGCAGTGTCTCACTGCACCTTTAATTGGCTCATCGCACTTGCATACACACAGAGGGTGAAGATGAGTTGGTCTGTAGAAATGCTTCAACTGACTTGTCCTCTGAGATGACACAACAATCCGATGACAGTTATACAAGCGCCATCTGCTGGTAAGTATCTGTCTATGTTAGGTACAGGACATCTGTTTGTTTTGTTTTTTGATAAATGATACATTATTAAATAAAATTATTAACAGGTCTGTTTTTTTTTACCACGTTTTTCTTTTTTTATCTGTGATATGGACACATCACATACATACAAATGTCCACTAATTTGCTATCATACATCTGTTCTATTTGTCCTTTTTGTGCTGTGAAGCTTTAACAGAAATAAAAGCATTATAAGCAGTGTATATGTTCCATATGACTACAACTCTGTGGTAATGTGATGTAGTCTTTGAAACACAGTAAATACTATCACAATAAATATGTGTGTCCCCAAATATGTCAGTGGAAATGATACATGCCTGCCCATCTGCCATGAACAGCAACCATACTCTTCTGGTACATTAGCTCATGAAAGTGACTACCTTTTTCATTGTGAAACACAATGAAATTCAATCTCTGCTTTCACCCATACACACAGTAGGGGGCAACCATTGAAAGCACCCAGGGAAACCAACTGGTGAGGGAATCGAACCCACAATCTTCAGGCAACTCCTTAACCACTAGACCACCGCTGCCCCTGTAAGTGTGCCACATAATTTGCTAACTAGTATTTAGGGACCAGATTTCAGGGTCAGATGGTTGTGGGTTCAAATCCCAGAGCAGTTTGTGGACCTTCTCTATCACTGCTACCCGCGTGCTTGATATGGCTGCCCTCTGCTGCCCTGTGAGTGTGTGTGGGTTAAAATGCAGAGGATGCTTTTCGTTGTTTCACTGTGTGCTGTGCTGTGTTTCACAATGACAAAATATCATTTTAACTTCATTGCACTTGCATTTTTCAAATACCATACTGTGCAAAAGAATGTGGCCACCTAAGAAAATAATATCGCAAGTGATTTATCTAGACAGCAATGGTTTTTTTATTGCTTGGGTGGTGATAGCTTACAGGATGCTTATCTCTGGACCAAGAAGTACCGGAGCAAGCCCCTTAACTCCACATAACTCCAGGAAACCTCCATGTAATTACACATTGTGCATCATACTGCACAATAGCATATGGTAAACGTCATGAATTTCATGACTACAAGCAAGGTTTGTAGAGTGTCCTAATTTATTAAAAATAAAAGACCTAAATATTCCTTTTACATCATTATTCAGACCCTTTGTTGACATTTGCAAATTCAATCTGATGCATGCAGCTTTTATAAATGGTCCTTGGGATGTGTCTCCTGTCCACTTTTGACATAATTCACTGGACACTGTTAGGAAAATCAAAGGCTTGTGTATATGTGCTCTTACAGACGATGGTGTATGTCAGAGTGAAAATCAAGTCTCAGTTGTCTGTAAACCTCTGAGAGAGGACTGTGATAAGACACAGATCTGGGGAAGGACATAAGATCATTTCTGCAGCATTGAAAGTGCCCAAGAACATCTTTCTCAAAAGTAACAGATTTAGAAGCACCAACAGCCTTCCTAGACCAGGAAATTGACACAATCAGAGAACAAAGGGAGGCAAGGCTCAGAAAGGTAACAATAAGCTTGAGAAATATGATGGCTAGAAAAAAATTTTGTAGCAATTTTGAAATCCATCATTATTTATTTATTTATTTCTTGTTGCACTCTGCACTTTAACAATAACGCTGCTCCGCCACACTGTTACACTGCCAATCAACCTGGGCTGCTTTGTTCTATAACACTGCGGCCCTCTTACGGATGAATGTACTGTCTGCTGTGCTGTCTGTTGTTGTCTGTCTTGTCTGCACTTGTTGCCTTGTTTTGTGTATTATGTTGTGTCTTCTGTTGTCTTGTGTCTTGTGTGTAGCACCAGGGTCCTGGAGGAACATTATTTAGTTTCACTATGTACTGTGTATATGGCTGAAATNCTAAATGAAAACCATCTTCAACAACTGAACAGAAGAAATTAATGTTAAAGTGACCAAAGGCAAGTCATTATGGACTCAGACAGCAAACAGTCCAATTAAATTGAAAGTTTATGCTAGACACCTAAACGCACTGACAAGTCTCCATCCTGCAAAGCTGGTATATCAGGGTCAAAAACTCTGAACTGGCTTGATTGAAAAAAATTGTTCTTCATTTGTGAAATTCATCCCTCAAAGAATATGTGCTGGAGGAAAAGCAACGGAGGGCTAACCAATTTTTATTAATTTATTTTATTATTTGTATCCTCATTGAGCGATTCTATTAATTGATTGGGGAAAAATTACAATTATTTATTTCAGTTTGTCAGAGGTGTGTTGTAGCAAAGCTAGAATGATTCATTTGGTTTCATCCTAAAGTTATCATTAATCCCCACCACTTTGTTTTACATCTTTTCATTTGTCATAGTTTGTAAATGATCTAAAACGTTGTTGATATAAATAAATATAATAAATCATATCTTGTGTGTGTTAATGAAACTAAGGCTTACACTGTTTCGCAGTCTGTATACAATTTTCTCTTCTGCTCCTGTTTATTCCTCTTCTTTTTTAATCAGTATTCTTTATTTGTTGGAATCCAGGAACAGGCCTTTGGAGCCCACTTAGAATTTCTTGTTTCAATGAGACACAATAGGTCTCATTTTCTATTCTGTCACTACTTATTTTTCTGCCTCTGAATTAAGAATTCAGTTTGGAACTCTTTAGGAAATTATTCAAATCTTAAAAATTTCATTAAATTCTATTGACCTAATAGCTTTAATTGACCCCAAAACTGGAACAATTGAAGTAAATAAAATTATTATAAAAAAAACAGCATCCTCTGCACATTACTATTTGAAAGCTGTGTATTGGCTGCATTGAAGACTATCACTCAAGTTGAGAAAATCCTGAATTTATTTTAAAAGTGGGTGGATTATTCAGATAACTGCTGCTCTGTCTGTATGTTTGTGCAGGATGGCCCAAGCTGATGGCAAGGTCCTTGCTCTTGGGGTTCTGGCTGGGGCAGCAGGGATTAGCCTGGCTGCTGTCTGGTTCCAGAGCCGGCGAGCTGTGGCCAGCAGAACCATAGCTACGAGCGTCTATCGTCCAGGGTTGTACACTAGCAGTAATGCAGGCAGTGTGACCCTGCAGGGTGGTCAAGCAGAGGTGCTGGATCGACTGGGGGCTCTTATCCAGTGTGTGTCTGAGCTGAAAGAGGAAGTTAAGGCCTTGAAGAGTGCACTCCCACACCTTCAGGACCATGTGAGAGAAGAGCTCAGGGGAAGAAGTGGGGCCCATAAGGCCAGTCCTCTCAACAGAACCACACCTACAAGAAAGAAGAGAGCTAGTGGAGTGGTCAGAGCTGAAGGACAGAGCTCAGAGGAGGCAGAGAGTGAAGGGGGGTAAGTACGATTTGTTATCATCATGAGAATCATGTTTTCTCTATTCTGTCCTAGACAATCAGCCCATTATTTACTCCTAGGCTTTGTGCTGGAGCTACTTTCAATGAATGAAAGCACATAGTAACATGCAAACTGTTTGCCCATTATGCAAATATTATAAAATTACTTTCCCATAAAAACAGTTACTGGAGATAGATAGATAGATATATAGATAGATAGATGGGGCAGTGGTGGCCTAGAGTTAGGGACTAAGCCCCAAGATCGGAATGCCGTGTGTTGAAATCCCAGACCAGTTGGTTGCCCTTAGGTACCCTTGAGCAAGGCACCATCTCCTTCACTGCTACCTGGGCACTTTGAATAGCTGCCCCCTACTGCATGGTGTTTTTGGTTGAAAAGCAGCGGTTGCATTTTGCTGTGTTTCACAATGATAAGTGATCATTTTCACTTCACTTCAGATAGGAAAACAGCATGACAATCTTTTTAAATTCACTTCATCCTGAGATCTAAATATAACACATTTTAGTCCTTGGGAGCAAATAGAACAGAGAGTTGATGTTTACAAGGGTAGTGTCTAAACACTTCCTACCTGCACTAAAGAAAATATAGGTGAACACAAGCCCAGAGTGGCCAGGTATCAGGGCAACTGTTACATATGGCCTCATCCTCTATTTTCTATGCAGCCCATGCTCTGTGTTCTTGCACATGTAGCAGGTATGAGGCAGTGCCTGGGGTGTAAAAAAAAAAAAAAAAAAGACTGTGCGTGAGTGCACACCAGTGGAATCTTGTACTGCATGCCCAGTCATCCTCTTCCAACCTCAACTCTAATTCCTTTATCACATGCCAGCACCAAAAACATAAACAACAGATGTCTTTTCAAACTTTAATAGGTCTCGCAAAAGCAGCAGTTTATTAGTAGAGTACAGGTATTTCATTATGCATGTCTGTGATACCTTTTCATTCTTTTTTTTCTCCTTCTTTGCTTCATATTTGAGCTGCTTGGCTTTTATTATTCTTATTGTTATTAATTTATAAAGAGCACCATTTACTTTGAAAGTGACAATCATTGTCAAACACAGTACAGCACACAGTGAAAAATGCAACCTCTGCTTTTCACCCAAACACACTGTGCAGCAGGGGACCTAGGGGAGTGCCTGGGGAGCAGTGATGGGCATGCCACCTTACTCAAGGGTACTTCAGGGCACCTTCTGGTTTGGGATTTGAACCCATGACCTTCTGATCACGGGGCCTAGTCCCTAACCACTAGGTCACAGCTGCCCTACATGAATCATTTTAATGAAGTTTCATAGACCCAAGAAAAAATTCCAAAGAACTCCACTAATTTGGCATGTTTGAGTATTCTAGTGCTGCATCTCTTCTTGAAGGCACACATTTAAAAGTGAAAGTGACTTCTTGTTATTGTGAGTACACAGCACACAGTGAACCTCAACCTCTGCATTGAAGCTCTGCATTTTACCCATACACTTACACACGTGCAGCAGGGGGCAGCTATTGAAAGCACCTAGGGAGCAGTGACGGGGATGGTACCTTGCTCGAGTATACCTCAGGGCAACCTACTAGTCTGGGATTCTAATCCAGTAACTTCTGATCCTGGGGCCAACTCCCTAAGCACTAGGCCACTGCTGCCTTGATTTTAATTTAAAATTAACCAAAAGTGGAGATGCACAGAATCCAAGATGCTTGAAGTCCAATGTGAAGTATCCGCAGTCTATGATTTGCTTTGCCTGGTTATCTGTGGGTGTTAGCCTACTTTGTTTTTTCAAGTTTAATCAAGCTTCCATTTGCTTCCAAGCTTTATGGAGATTGCCCTTGCATACAGTACCAAAACTCCTACCAAATGGTTCGTTATACAGGATCTTACTGCGCGTGATTGGCCAGCCAACTGACCAGCCCTTAACCTGAAGAGGAAGAGGGAAAGTTCCTGAAATCCCATTTACTTTAGTATTCAAACTCTTCCTTGGTACTTGGTTTCAAGCATGTTTGGCAGCAAAAACAGTCTCAAGATAGGAAATTATACAGGCCTGACACCTTTCTTTTTGAAATTTCTCCAGTTCTTCTCAAGAGAATAAAATAAGCTTATGCAGATTGAATCAGACCCTTTTCAGATCAGATTTAGGTCTAGACTCTTGCTGGGCCACTCCAGGACTTTCACACATCTTTCTGGAAACATGTTTTCTTAAAGCACGTTTCACGTCATTGTGTTGTAAAAATGTAAACCTTTGCCCCCGGCCTGACTTTCTGAGCACTCTGAATACTCTGCTCATGATTGCACTATATTTTCCTGCATCCATATTAGTGTTCCCATTTCCAGGAGAACATTCAACTATTCAACTGTATCAGGTTTTCAATCTGAAATGCACAATTAACTCGGCAGCCTTGAATAGACACATCTGTGCTTTTTCTAAATAAGCCAAATGAATTTCGATTAGGCACAGGTGGTCTAAAGTGAAGCTGGAGAAATTGCTCAAGACCACTGAATAAGTAGGATATATCACAACTTCTCCCCAGCCATTAAAAAAGGTAGGCAAGTGTGTTGAGGAGCTTCGTGTAAAATATTACAACTGTTAGAGGTTTTGTGTAGTTTGTGTCTGAACAAGTCTGTGCTGTTAAACTAACTATTGGGTACAACATATAAATCATAAGCTATTCATTGTCAGTGTGATTTCATGAGAGACGGAAAATATCAAAGTACAGATACTTTGTTCTCAGGAAGTTTTCAGGTTATACTGAGTTAGTACTGAGCTACAGCAGATGTATTTTGTGTCAACTTTATATTTTCAAACTTTTCCCACAATTTAACAAAAATATCCAAGTATTTTTCAGACTGACTTGTTGCTTTATTTTAAAAGCATTAAAGGAGAATTGAAGGGCTCCTTTATGCTTTATTGCTCTGAGCACATGTAGTTTGTACTTTTTACTTTTACTGAGTAAATACAATGAATCACTCATTTTTATTTATTTAGGTATCTTTACTTTTACTTTATTAAAGAATATGGGGCAGCCGTGGCCTAGGGTTTAGAGACTAGGCCCTAGGATCGGAAGGTCTTACGTTGGAATCCCAGACCAGTAGGTTGCCCTGAGGTAACCTTGATCAAGGTACCATCCCCAACACTGCTCCCCGGGCACTGGACATGTCTGTCTCCTGCTGCATGCTATGTATGGGTTAAAAAGAGAATGTATTTTGTTGTGGCTCACTGTGTGCTCACAATGACAAATAGTCACATAAAAAACTTTTACTTTTGCCACCGCTGCTGTGATATCATTATTTGGTGCAGATATTCTACAGAGAATAATAATTAAAATTAATGTAATCCCTCATGAGTTTCTGAATATTGATCAGAGTCAGTGGGATATTGTGTATGTGAAGGTGTAGGTACAGGTGTGAGGTACTGAGGGTGTTTTGATGATATGCTCAGCGGCGAGAGTGCTGTAGAAGCTTGTTGTGTATGTGAGTGCCTTGCCCTGACTTGGACATGCTACAGAAAAAGAAAGAAAGAAGCCTCACCTGATTTGACTTCATTTTTTTCACTATCGCACTCTTTCTCACAAATGTGGTTGAATTGTCCCACAGGTTCAGCATTCTTTTTTCTGTTTTCTTGATGCTTTCAGTGCTGAATGAAACGTGTAGTAGAATTAGTTGGAAGTTTTATTAGTGTCGTTTAAAAAATTTCTGCTTCCATTCTTTCTTGCTTTAAAACAGTGGTTCCCAACCCTAGCCCCACTTGCTCCGCACATTGTATTTATGTTTTTATTGCACAAAATATTTATGAATTTATGTATAATAGTAAGTTACTAAATAAAGACATGAACATTTATCATATTTTAGTATATGAAATGAAAGTGAGATTAAATAAAAGTGACTGTCATTGTTAAACACAGTACAGCAAACAGTGAAACACAGCGAAATGCACCCTCTGCATTTAACCCATACACACTGCAGCAGGGGGCAGCTAAATCCAGTGGCCAGGGAGCAGTGATGGGGATGGTACCTTGCTCAAGGGCGCCTCAGGGTAATTCAATTCAATTCAGTTCAATTTATTCTTATATAGCGCCTTTTACAACACAGTTGCCCCAAGGCACTTTACAATGGTGGTGGATGGTGGAACAGGTTACAGTGATAGATGTTAAAGCCGGACAATTACGAAGGAGAGGAACCAAACCTACTAGTTAACCTACTAGTCCTTGATTTGAATCTACAACCTTTCAATCCTGGGGCCTAGTCCCTAAACACTAGACCCCCACTGCTATCTGTAAATGCACTGCTGTTTATATTGTACAGCTGCCATTTCATTAAAACACTAAAAAATCATTTCAGCACACCCAGCCATTTCTACTGGCAGCACTTAAATATAAAAATATTTCTTTTTATTTTTGTCGATTTTCATTTCACTCTCTATTACATGCTGCATACTATTTATTGTATTTACTATGCTGGCTTCCTATATCAGGAAACATCGTAGCTTTAATTTGGGTTAAATTAGTTTTGGTTTGTGGGCTGCTCAGTAGAGGGAGACAAACCAAAGAGGTACAGATCAGCAAAAATCTGGCAGGTTTTCTAATTAAAGGTCTCCTCTGCTCACTGTGGGATTCAGCAGGATTGAGAAATTTCTCCCCCCTGAGGCCCTTCTCCTGGCAGAGGCCCAGCCCAGCTGCATCCACCCTTTAATCCCTGCATCCATTCTATGGCTTTCTCTGTCTTTCAGGCTCTTGCAGAGATCTAGAGACATTACCATACCTGATCCTACCTAAGAAGAGTCTTATTAGAGTTACGCCACAGGCAGGGAGGGGTGGTGCTACTGTAACATGGAAAAGTGTTATTGTCAGTTTTAAGAGAATTAGTCAGCAGGCATCTGCAGTGGGTATCCTGGAGAATGAAAATGGGCAAAGATTAAATTCAGAAAATTTACCCCTTTATACCAAATACAGTGGAACTTCTGGTCATGACCATAGTTCGTTCCAAAACTCTGGACTTGTATGTAAATACAATTGTTTCCAGACCGTACGAACTGCATGTAAATATTTTTTAAGAGATTTTAAAGCACAAAGATTAAGTTAATAATAAAATAGAATGCATAATGTGTTAATAAGCTAAATGTAAAAACATTGAATAACACTGAGAAAACTAACATTGCAAGAGTTCGTGCTAGACCAGTGTCACGCTAGACCCTTACAAACTGTTCCTTTTAAACACTTTTTTTTTTTTTTTTTTTTTTAGGAATTTTAAGCACAGAGGAAAAATAAAGTTAGAAAATTCCTTAATTTATACAAAAACTAAACCTAAGCAACCAAGAAAACTAACCTTGCATGAGTTGTTTGCTTTTCATTTGCTTAGAGGACATGGTTGATTGCAAAATTAATGCAAACGCACAAAGAGTTCACAGTGAATGAATGCACGTCTGACTGAGAATGATGTTCAGGGTGAACAATGTACAGGGAGAGACTGGTTTAGGCCCTGTATCTGCTCAGCAAACAAAAGAAAATGGGATACGGGCTGAGACTGGGGGGAAAATCATTGGCGTGTAGTACGAACCGGCGGGGAAACTGGCCGCCAGTGTTCTGTTCACAACCAGAAATTGATCATAACCGGATTTGTACGTGTTTGGAAACATTCGTGACCAGAGATCCAACTGTACAGTTGTTGAGAGCCAAGGCATATTTAGATACAAAAACAATTTTCTCTTTGCAAGGTACCATCCCCATCACTGCTCCTCGGGTGCTTTTAAATAGCTGCCCCCAGCTGCGTGTCTGTGTGTCTGTGTGTCTGTGTCTGTGTCTGTGTGTCTGTGTCTGTGTGTGTGTGTCTGTGTGTGTGTGTGTGTGTGTGTGTGTGTGTGTGTGTGTGTGTGTGTGTGTGTGTGTGTGTGTGTGTGTGTGTGCGCATGTGTGTGTGTGTGCGCGCGCGCAATGGAATGGCGACCTGTCCAGGGTGTTTCTCCACCTAACTATGGTTGGAAAAATAGATGGATGGATGAATGTTAAGTTGATATTTTAAGTTAAGCTGATAAACTCTGTAGCCTAACTTACAATATGTGTCATTAGCAAATGATATTGTATCATAAAATGCAAGAAATATAATAATATATTATAGCTGGTTTAGTTTAGTTTAGGCATACAAATCACTGTCACAGAGTGCAACTGTTGCTACAATATTCCTAATGCATGCTTTTTTTTATAAGATGACACAGAATATTATGATAAATATAATGTGTAAAGATACAACAAACTTGGAATCATTGCAAAAATGTAGGAGTAATGATTTGTAGTACTTAAGGTAATAATAAAATGCAATTAATTTAATATCTTACAATAATATTTTTGCAATTTTGTGTAAATTGTGTTTCATTACATAGTTAAAAAGTCGTTCTTTTTCATTTTATGATAAAGCATGAATGTTTATCTGTGAAAATGGTAAGACAGTACATCATTAAAACTGATATGTAACTGTGACATTAATTTTATGCCTCTTGCAGTGATTTTTGCACAGATTTCAAAACCTAGCATCTGCAGGCCTAATCCAGTCTGATTAGGCATCATTTGATGTTTGTTTTGTTTGTTTTACAAAGCGCATCCCTGTTCTTTCACCCTTATTCTTGTTTTGTTTCACAGATTAGCTTCTTAATTCCCGACAGCAATTTGTTATTTCAAGCCTTTGGGAAGGTTTGTGCAATTGAGCCTCCTGGCTGCCCGCGGCGATTTGAAGTAACACTGTGTGTTGGTTCATAAAACGTGTGCGAATGCCCGTCATCAATTTTCATAAGCTGTGTTTGTCTCCAGCATTTACAGTGCATTCAGACCGTGACTGGCTTTTGTGCAGATTAACAGGTTTGTACATAGTGTGATGTGGGGGATCAGTTTGCAGAGATTCTGTACATATTGCCACTGTGCAGTTGTGACTGATCAGGGACAGGTAAAGTGCTGTAGATTCCCCTGCAGTGCCCCATTCCACAGAACACATCCTTTACTGTTCATTGTGGGATGTGGTTCCTTACCCATGACTCACTCTCAGAATGCAGGCTCAACATTTGTTGCAAGTGGTTATCAAGCTATCAGAGGCCAATTTTTACCAAGTCATGTAAGAACTTATAATTCTTTTTACAGTTCTTAACACTCGTATCACAGCTGCCTTTTGTTGTTCTGGGATGTTTTAACTAGTACGTTTAAGATGCGCTATATCAGTTTGAATCCAGTAATGTTTCTATAGGGCCATACATAATTAGGATGGACAGGAATGTATAAAAAAGTGAAAGTGACCGCAAGCATCCTCAGCGTTTAACCCATACTCAACATACAAGGTGGGTAGCCACATCCAGCACCCTGGGAGCAGTGGTGGGGTCAGTACTAAGCTAAAAAACTAAGCAAACGATTAAGAGTTTGTCTTGAAAAATGCGATCATTATTACTGTGTTGTTGAATAAAAGGCTAAGCAGCACCGGGGCAGCGGTGGCCTAGTGGTTAGGGAGTTGGCCCCGCATCGGAAGATTGTGGGTTCGATTCCCACCCCAGTGGGTTGCCCTGAGGTACCCTTGAGCAAGGTACCGTCCCCCTCACTGCTCCCCGGGCGCTTTCAATAGCTGCCCACTGCTGCACGTGTGTGTATGGGTTAAATGCAGAGGTCCAATTTCCTTGTGGTTCATGTGTGCTGTGCCGTGACCTCGCAATGACAAGGGTTGTCACTTTCACTTTTTTCACTTTAAGGTATGACATTCAAACTTTAGAATGGATCTGTGTATTACAGCAAAATGGAAAATGTTTCTGATGAGTGTAAATTTGCATTTGACAGAATTAGCTCATATGGTTAAATATGTATTTATGTATGACATGCATGTATGTCTCAAACTTTACAGACACCTGTTCATCCAGTGTTTCTTGGGAAAGGGGGGAAAGGGGGGTCAGGTCAAATATCGATGTTCCATGATTAATTCTGGATCACAAAAACACTAATCCCAAATGTTTTTTATAGAACTTCTTTGTTTCAGAAAACAGCTCAGTGACTCTGGCCACACTTGGCATGGAGCAAGTTAACCTTAGGCTTATGTGCAGCTGCTCCAGACTGTAAAGTAGCTGAACTCACTTACCGGACAGAGTCTGGACACTTTTGGACAAATAGTTGTGTCATTCTCCTTGCAACTGAAGGGGCTTATTCATGGCTTGAACAGAAGGATATGGGACTCACTCGTCCATCCTTTATTCTCGCCTTTGAGCTGACGATGTGCTTTGCATTCTTTTTAAAGCTGTTTGCACTTCAACCACTGAGATGTTCCTTTCTTCAGCATGGCCACCCACCGAAAATTTTTTCATTATTGTCAATTTAGTTTCCACCCCTTCCACTTGTCACTGCATGTGAAAGTTAACAACGCCTGAAGTGGAAGTTGAGTGATAAAAATAACTAGGGGTGTAAAGATTGATATGATATTTTGAACAAAACTTGTGAAAAAAAAAAAAAAAACCCTGATAGCAGTATTCGTGTTGCATAATCTGCCTGTTGGACTTGAACAGGGAGTCAAGAGGAGTGTGGCAGAGGATGTGCATGTACCGATTTGTTGTTGATTTTTGCTTTAAGGTTCAACTTTAAGGTTCAAACAGCTAATAGAGAAAAACAATAATATTTGCTCTGAATCAGTCAGACTAAAAAAAATGTAACCAAAAACTTTTTAAAACGTCCATAGGTTGGCCCTTAAATTGAGATTGAGAAGTTTATTCAGTATAAATTTGTTTTGCCATTTTTTATCATTAGCAGCAGCAAACTACACAAGTGGCACAGATTTTGTATAAAAGCTGTAAGAATATAATGCAAAACAAGTGGAGAATGGAAATAAAACAACAATATTTGACAACATAATTGGTTAGAAGACTTCTATTCATCACCAAATGATGCCCACAAAGAGATCTAGGAAAATAGTAAGAAGTGTGGGAAGAATGCCTGAGAGAGTTGGAGCTTGTTTGAGAGGGAAGAGTTAGAAAAGTCATTTGGGTTTCTGATTGTGAAAGGATGTTGGACCTTAGATTTGAATGGGTCTCAAGTACCATATAGCGGCCTGTAGTTTGGCACAGAATAGTGTTTGAATAGTGTTTTTTGACAGACACAACCGTTCACTCCAGACTCCAGGGGGTTTGAATGAGCTCATCTGCATTCATGCAGGACCAGGAACTGTTGTGATGGTAACAGCACCTCAGGTTATTTTGAAGGCATTTGGCTTGACAACAGTTGCTGAGACCTAATCTCCCTTTGAAAGACTGTGTTGCCTCTGGGGTTGGTTGTGCATATTAAAGTCTGCAGTATCTCTAAGCACTGCTCAAGTTGTTAGTAGTTTGCAGACATATATAACATGGCACATAGCGCTAGGTGTTCTTTTATCTAGCTCATATCTGTCTCCCAAGACAGTAATATTAATATTTAATATTGGTGGTTATGGTTAGTGCAGCATATGTTAATAGTAATTCATACCTGAGTACAGCTAGTCTCCAGGAAGCACCACACTAAAATGGGGAGCGCAGAGGCTCAAACCTGTTTCTTTTTTGTGTGTTTTTGCAGTTCTTGTGTTTAGATGGGCGTACATCTCCATTTAATCCTTTGTTCCCTCCTCATGTCTCTACAGATATTACTGATCTCAGCTGTACCTGCATAACACATGTACTGTTGCATTCCAGGTGGCAAACGATCTAAAAATCAGTAAAATAAATAAAAACACTCTTGAACTTAAAATTACCTGGATCATGAAGACTGAATGAAAGGAAAACATGGTGTCCTTCCTGGAAATATCTGTTACAGGGCAAACCTCCAAAGCAGCCATTTTTCCAGGATATTTGTTTCGCATAGATTAGTAGTACTTTAGTAGTACCTTTATTTACAGAATTAAATATCAACTTGTCATCTGCTCCCGTTTAGGGGATCAACCGTCTCCATTTCTTCCGGTCCTCTGCATCTTCCTGCTTAAAACCGACCACCTTGTCCTCTCTCATCACGTCCATAAACCTCCTAAATATCAACTTATGTCATATGCAACTATTTTTATGAAAACAGCGTACATCTAATCCTCTATGTTACTACTGCTAACGCTGACTACCTGATTTAATTTAAATGTTTTCTCGTATAGAGCATTGGCACTAAATTTCAAAATCTGGTAACAGACCATTTTTGGAAAATGCCGGTTAAAGCAACAAACACATCAGTGAAGCCAGGGTGAGGCCGACCAATTTGTTTTCTGTGGTAAATGTTGTGGGCTTTTTGTCGTAATTGCTCTGTAGTCTTCTATAAGCAGGGGATTTTGGAATAATGGTGTTTTTCTTGACAGCAGTGCACCATGGGATGCAAAGAATCGGCTGATCCCTCTGTACTGTGGGAACAAGCAGCGTTATGGGGCAGAAGGAAAGAGTTGATTTGGAGAATTAATGAATTGAATTATAAATGAATTAATAAATATCCGTAAGTGGAATAGTATGGGGTTATATATATATATATATATGTATATGTATGTGTATGTGTGTGACTCTTGGTTTCTCTGGAAAACAAATTGAGATTGGTGGTCTGAAACAAACTTCAACAGCAGAGTCTAAGGAATGTTTTGTTTTGCACTGGAATGCTTAAAGGAGTGACTAACATTTAGAAAAAAAAATCCTACATGAAAAGAGAATAATTTGATTATTGTCTACCAGTTTTTTACAGGTCCACAGTGTCATGTAATTGTATACCCACTCAGTACAAATTAGCATGTCGTATACACAGAGTTAAAATCTTTTCAGGATAGTAAACAGAGGTAAATGGGGTCTTCAAGGCTGCATCATAATCTTTCTAGCAAGCAGGCTGTTTTCTCAAGCTCCTTGTGTTAATAGATGGCTTGCCTTGAAAACGGCAGGCCTTAAGCGTAATATATCAATCAAGATATCAGCCTGTTTGCTACAAACCTCTGCATTTAAAGATGCCTCCGTCTGCATGGCCCGCTCCAACACATCCCTGTAGAACCATTGCTTGGAGTCTCAAACGTTCCCTCAAACCGCAGATGACGCAAATGCTCTCTTTGCCAATACTTAATGGCTCCCTTTCATGTTATCACTTTTCCTCCTTTCAGTCTTTTATTTGTAGCTGAGTCTGTTATTATTGCTGCTTTTTGCACCTTATTTTCTGAAGATGTTAGCTGAGGGTGTTAGGGCATACTTACAGGAACTCAGAGGGACTTTTTTTTAAGGTTGTAAAAGATAATGTAGGCATTGCATGATTCATAGGGAAAGAAACAAACAAGCATTGTTTTTTTGGGTTTTTTTTTTTTTTTTTGCTATAAAGCCTTCAAGTAGTAATCGTTATTTGTAAGGATGAAAAAACACTTTTATCTATAAACAATTAACTGACAAGCTTTTCTTTTCTTGAAAGTTTTGAATGAACATTAGCCCTATTTCTGTCTTCACCTGGCAACCCTTTCTATTAAAACCCCCTTGTTAAGTTTGAATTTTGATACCTCTTGTCATACATAGGAAATTCCTTTCCTTCCCGCAGGTTCCATAAATACATGTAAGATGAAGAATATCTGTGGCTTAACCATGCCAATTGTCTGCATTTCAGCCATGTTAGGTCAGAAGAGATCAGACTGATTGCTGTGCCGGGCCAAAAGCTAACTACTTACTAACTGCTAACAAATATAGTGACCTGAGGTTTCTTTGAAACCTTGAAGTTTTTTTTATTTTTATAATTGCCAGCCCAAAAAGGCTTTTTTTTTTTTTTTTTGTCTGAAGCAAAATATCTGACAGCCAATCAGTGCAGGTACACTTGCCAAAGATAAACAAGAGATGAGTGACAATGAGTAAACACCACAAGCACTGCCTCACAAGTACAATGGCATCTGATTATCAGTTTTGTTCCTAAGAACATGTTTTAAAAAGAATATTTAATACAATTGATTTCTAGCTTGCAGCTGCAGGCAACATAACGATTGTGTAGGCCCAATCGGTTTTGCCGTTGATTCAAATCTCAGGAGTCCAATCAAGGGAAGGTGTTGTTAGGGAAGGATCATCTGTCTGCTATTTTTACACATTCTGCTGGCCCAGATTTTCACTCTGTTTTACTTAATTATATTTTAGGTATATGACTGCTCTGACAGACTCTGAAGAAGAGGATCACAAAGCTGATGAGCCACTAGATGAGCTTACTGCCCTTTTACGGAGATCAGATGGACTTCATGAGTGTAATGGAGATAAAAAGAAGGAAGGCCTGTCCACTCTGCTAGAAAAGAAAGAGAAGGTAGATATCACCAGTAGCCAAACGAAAGTCAAACACACTTCAGGAAAATTTAAATGTAAAATAAGTCTTCTGTTGTTGCTAATTTCTTTGATTTTCAAAGATCTTGCAATAACTTTTTTGTGTTAGAAGAGTACAGATGCATAGAAGCAAAGATGTGTTTTGTGCATTTCAAGTCCTTTAAAAATGTTTTGAAATGGTTCAAGTGCTTCCACACAAATAAGATGTTTCAACACAATTACTTGTTTCGTTTACTTTCTTTAGCAGTAATTGCGCTGTTGCATTTTTCCCTTAAATGCAAGGCAGGGTCCAAATTTCAAATACCAACTAGAATTGTTCATTCATTTTTTTTTTTTTTTTTTATCTTTTTTCCAGTTTGATCAGAAATGTCAATATCTCTGGCGACTGACCAGGGCCTATGCTGATGCCCATGACATGGCTGAAGACTCTCTAGAAAAGAAAAGATATGCTGAAAAAGGTAGAAAATTATGTTTTCATGTCTGTGAATGTTGGTTTGACTGCTTCTTTTTTATAGAACATTTTGAATTTTCTTTCAATTTGTAGCTGGGTGTCTCAAGACTGCAGCGTTAAATCTTGTTTAAACTTTTAAAGGATAAAATGGGGGAAAAAAAGTATATATTTTATGTACCATCACACTTCATTGTCATCTTATTTTATTAAATATACTTGGATTAATGTAATTGTTGTGCAGCTTTAATGCAAGAGTTTGTAATGTTTGTGAATTTTAAGCTTACTTCCATCTGAGGGATTTCTGTTTGGCACAGAATGTATGTTTGTATTGCATGAAGTGAGCCCATCCTTAGACAAAGTTTGCAAAAATGTTCCTCTGATCCTCTGATCAAAATAGTTGGACGCAGTTGTACACACCAGTCCATATATTTAGGTAATGGAGAACCTTTATCCTGGATAAGCATAAACTTCCTATTGCTCCGCATCTCAAAAGCTGCTAAAATGTGTTTTGGCAGGAGAGAGAGATGTTTGAATAAAACATTCTCTAAAGGAACCATCAGCTCCTGACAGAGGCTCTGGAACTTTAATTAGATGTAGAGTGATGTGCGGGAAAAATTTCACTAATAATAGTGAACAGCCTCAGCACAAAGTGTGCAACAACACTTGTTAATGGATGGGCAGCATGTTGCTTTAAATTAGTAGCTGTAGCTGATGTGCAATACAGTTTAGAGGTAGTCTGAAATGAGCCTCTTTGTCCATGTAGGAGGGGTATTCAACACACATTTCTCTTGTAATTTTAGGGAAATAAGTCACTGGAGGTGGACAACTTATTATTCAGTCACACTGGCATATGTGAAAGTGAAAGTGACCACCCTTGTCATTGTGAGGTCACAGAACAGCACACGTGAACCACAACGAAATTGGACCTCTGCATTTAACCCATGTACTCAAACACCGTGCAGCAGTGGGCAGCTATTGAAAGCGCCCGTGGAGCAGTGACTGGGACAGTACCTTGCTCAAGGGTATCTCAGGGCAACCTACTTATGAGGGAATCGAACCCACAATCTTCTGATGCAGGGCCAACTCCCTAACCACTAGGCCACCGCTGCCCCCAATTATAATAATATAATTAAAATTATACAACCAAGAAAAGCCTAAAACTTTTTTAAACATTGTAGGTGCCTCATTTCAGGAAAGTTCTGTTTTAAGGGGGTATTATTATTTTTATATTCGTGAACACGTATCTTGCATGTTTCTTTTATTGCAGGGAAACAAATTGGAGAACAAGCTATTTCCGTCAATCCAATGTGTGCTGAAAGTCATCAGTGGTAAGTGTTTAGTACACATGAATACCAAATCATTTGGTTATTCATGATCAGGAATTACTTGTTGGCTCAGCCACAAGTAATAGTACACTTTCATAAGATGTGTATGGCATATCATATGCGTCTAGAATTCTCCAGTTAAAAAATAACTGATAGCCAAGCACTGTTTCAAAAAACATTATGTCCAGTCCATTATTTTCAGTGAATAATTGACGAGGATGTTCCAATAACCTGCTTGTAGTACTAGAGGTAATCTCATGCTCTGCACAACCTCCTTAAAGCATTACTGTAGCATAAGAGTGTAAATACACACAAGTCATTCTTTGGCTTGAGTATACATGACCCCATTATTGCAGCTTAATTTGCTTACAAATTGACAATATTTTCAAAATTTCTTGTGGCAATAAACATCATACGTAGAGAAATCCTTCTTAGTCATTTATTCATTTGTTCATTCATTCAACCAATCATTTCTTCCTTTATTCAGGGAGCACCCAGTCAGAGCCAAATTGTCACCAACACCCATTTTTAACAAATGTTTTAGAATTGGCTGTATTAGATATGCTGGTCATAAAAGTTTTCTTGCATTTTGCTTTGGTTAAAGAAGGCGGAATGTGAGCTTTTACTTTCTTTGATGGAGGAAATCTTTTTGAGACTTTTCCTCCTCTTGCTGAGGCTGCAAACACAGCGATTGATCTCTGAACCCTTCAGTGAATGGAACGTTATATATGACAATGCATCTCAAGATGTGTGTCCATGATAAGAAACATGCTGAAACATGCTGGGGTTGAACCATTTCAGTTGTTTACTGTTTAGATCAAATTTTCTTAGTGAGTTCCAGTTGAATTTAAAGTTACTTTAGGAGTTCACTACTTCCATTCTCATATCTTTGTCTGGCATAGTTTGATACAGTTTCCTTTTTCAAGGGAAAGCTTGAATTGTTCAGCATTTTTGGAACTGACAAGGCCTTATGGTTACAGGTGAGGGTTGCTGTTTCAATCCCCTGGACCATCATAGGTTTTCAAACAAGCCTAGTATTTTTGTGCATCAGCTGTGTTGTCTTTTGTATGTTGGTCTTCATCCGTAATTAAATCAGTCTACACTATACCTTGACCAATGTATCTAACAGTTGAACAGAGTTTGAAACCAGATCAAGTTTTAGAGTTTGTTCAAAATGGACTTATTATTGATACAGAATTATTTTTCTCATTCTATGCCTTTTCACCTGTTGCCTTTCACCATAGTATTGACTGTGCACTGCTTTAGGCTTTTTAGGCATTGGCTCATGATATAGCATAGACCACAAAGCTCTCATCACTACTGAGAGATGTGAGAGATTACGTATGTTTTTCCTCTGTTCCTTCTTGAAAAGAAGGGCTGGACTATTTTTGATGTTCTGGAGTAGAAAGGAAACCACTTGAATCTGTCAATAGACATGTCAAGTTCAATCACAGAGACACTGTCATATTTCATACATTTCACTGAAATTTTTATGGAGACTTTTGTAGATATCTCTGTATATAATGTTAAACTTTTTGAATAGTGTATAAGTTGTGTAAACACTGGGGTTTGGAAAGACTGAAAGGCGGATAACATCAGCCAGTATTGTGATTCATCTGATATGTTACTATTAGCGAAATTCCTGCCAACATAAAGCACTTAGAATATATAGTGTTTCATAGCTGAATCTGAACTGTGACCACTGCTGTCTGATTACTGATGACAGCTGACATCAAACCAGCCACAGACCTTTACTTTACAGGTTCAGTGTAATCTTGTGTACCATCATTTTTTTAAGCAAGCAAGATCCATGAGTTTTATGTTATTAAGGCCCCATCAGTACCAAGCTAAACACTCCACCAATTTAAGGTTTTGGTTTGTTTAGGTTTTTTTTTGCAAAAAGCTTTTTATTTTGGTTAGATTTTGTTATTAGATGGGGCACGGGATGGCTCACATTAACTTTATAAAGTCCTTATTAAGTGAATGATTTCCTTCAGAGAAGATACATCTGTTGATCACAATGCAACCCTACAGCATCAGCTGTACGGGACTTAAAAGCCATCATATTTGTGTATGTGAGCACATAACTGCGTGCTTACAGTCTCTGCAACGTGATGTGATTGCGTGACTATGTTTGATCTTGGCTACCAGTCTGAGACTGACATGCTTCACACTTTGGCATTGCAGGTTATAATAACAAGCATGGCCTTTTCTCGCTGTGGCTGTATTTAGTGTATTTAAATCCCTTGCAATGGGCTTCTTTATCCACCACAGAGCCCAGGATTAACAAAAAAACCTTTCCAGAATTCACAAGGGTCAATCTGACCTACAGTGCTTGCAAACACTCCAGCGCACACACATGCCAATTTTGCTATTATTGGTAAAATTTATCTTGTCAATGTTGACTTTCATCTCTGGAATAGTGTGGCTTCTATGAATGTGCTGGTGTTAATCATGTTTCATTGCGCCATGACAAAGTTTCTTAAGGTTTCTAGGAATCTCTGTTAAAATGCAGCTGGAGCATGTAAACGTCATGCCTGGTGCATGTCTTCAACAACATATTTGTGACCACAGACAAATGCACGCTTCCTCTTATCCTCACAGGTATGTTTTTTGTAAAATGTTACATTAGGACAATAAGCTGTATGTGTTAAGTAATTGTAAAATTGTAAATACTCAATTGTAAATGAAAGAAAGATTGAAAAGGGGCAGTGAAAAAAAACAACAACAAAAAAAAACTCTGGCTCAAAAACCTTATGAAGCCCTTTTTGGACCCGAAAAATTAAAGACATGCACACACAGCACTATTAGGCCTTGTCTGCCCTTGAATGGAAGTTGGCCCTCTTTGTGTGTCAGTGCTGAAGGTTATGCCTGAGTCAGTAGTCCATTCTTGTGACTCTGAATGAGCTCTCTGTGTATTTAGAGGAGAGCTGTAATGAATCCTTCTCTTTCCATTTGCCAGCTGCTACTTAAACCCCATTGTTAATGGCCAGCAGCTTGAAGGATTTTTGGGCCTTGCAAGGTTGATACAGGCATGCCTTGTGTAACATCCTGGCCATGACAACACCAGTGTCATTAATTCATTTTTATCATCTGTTCACACGCTCCATTATTCATCATAGTTTCTACCCCCCTCCCACTGTAGGTGAACATAGGTGTGTATGGGGGTGGTTGTGGGTGTAGGAGTTAATATTTCAACACGTCTTAAATGCCAACATTTTTTTTTTTCCCTCTCTCTTCCTCTCACTCACTCTCTGTCTCTTCCTCTCACTCACTCAAACACACACACACACATATATGTACATAGGGACTTTTTCTCGCAGATAGTGTAAACTTTACATAAGTATCTGCCATCACTCCAGAAGAACAAAGCACCTCAGGCCTATATAACCTGTTTCTTTCTGCAAAGGACAAATTGATAGCTCAACAGACTTGATCATCCTGGTTGCTTAAAAGGGTATTGCTTGCTTATTGAGTTTCTTTCAGAAGGAACAGGCGTTAAACAGAATGTATCTACAACAAGAAAGGCATTATTTGACATTTACGGTGATAAAATAAAAAAAGGTGTACTAAGAAGTCCAGAAAAGACCCAAAAGTGTGCTGACTATAGCTTTAAGTGAGGTATACCCATAACGCTCTTGTGGAGGGAAACCCCAAATTCCTTGGACAGTGCTGTGTGCCAAGCCTGTCATTCGCTCAGTCAATTAGAAGAAGTTTTGATATTGGCTCAAACATTTCTGGGTCGGCGCACACCTCTGAGGACATTGTCAGAACATGACAGATATGTGCTAGGGTTGAATTAGAGCATTTCACAAAGCAATAAGTGAAAAGGGATGAAAATTACCCTCAAGACCATTGAGCAACCTGCTTCCTCAGCCTTACCTGTGCAATATCCATGTTAAGCGTCTACTAAAATAACTTTAGTGGGAGATTTGTCACTTCACAAGATGAAATAAATCCATGAATAAAACCATTTATTATTTTCTCTCCTTTTTCCTATTTGGTCAGACAAGCTTGAATGAATGCCAGAAAGGTTACATGTGGCAGGCAATGACTGCATTGGCATAAACCTCTGCTGTGGTGGTGACTGCCAACCAAATGGCTTAAATAAATCACCACCAATGGGGTGTTGGTGGTCTAGTGGTAAGATACTTGCCTAGAGGTCGTAGGTTTTAGTCTCACCTCTAGCATTACCACCATTGGATTCCTGAACAAGACCCTTAACCCTGAGTTGCTCCATGGGGGCAGTAATTAGGAAATGGAAGCTGCTCTGGATTAGAGTATCTGCTAAATGCCATAAATGTAAAAATAAATGTAATCCACAGAAGAAACCTGACCTTCAGCGTCTGGGCTAACCCTGGCAACCCTCTAACCCGTTTGGTCAGGTTTTGTGGAACAGTGTGTCTGCTCAGCATGCCTTTTCAATTTCCCAATCTGCTCTTAAGCTTTTCATTCCGCAACTGTGACAATGGAACTTGTAAGCAAACTGATCTAAAAAGGAATGGAATATAACACAGGGGCAGCAGTGACCTAGTGGTTAGGGAGTTGGCCACAGGATCAGAAGATTGTGGGTTCAAACCCCTTACCAGTAGGTTGCCCTGAGGTACCCTTGGGCAAGGTACCGTCCATGTCACTGCTCCCCGGGCACTTTCATAGCTGCCCCCTGCTGCACGGTGCATGTTTGTGCATGGGATAAATGCAGAGATCCAATTTTGTTGTGGTTCACCATGCAGCAGGGGGCTGTGTGTACTCACAGTGACATGGATTGTCCCTTTCATTTTCACTTTCTTTTCACTATAGCAACAAATAAGGAGTTGGGAAATGCTTTACAGACTGGAACTGGAACCGTTTTATTAATTTATCTGTAATTCAAAAGAAAATATAATTCTGATACGAAAGCACATTTGACACAAAGTTAGGAATTTATTTGCTTTACTTTTTATATTGCATTATAATATTGTATTATAACTCTTGTATAAAATCAAAACACAAGCGGGAGTGTGTTATTGCAAATAATGCTGATAAATAAAATGGTGAATAACAAAAGAGGTAATACATTTACACAGTTAATGCTTTCACATTTTCCCCAATCCAATTTCAGCATTTTATTTACAGTTTTATCATACAAGATGAAAATGTGTCAGCTGCTGAATACCCAGCACTACCATGGATCAAGTGTTTGGCATAGCTCATCTGAGTGGGAGTACCAGCAGGATTAGCATCCACGGTGGAGGGCACTGATCACCTCATACCTCTGTCTCAGAATACTTTTACCATGCAATTGAGCATATGCATGCACACACCCCCACACACGCATTTGTCTACTATTTCCAATTCTGACTCTCAAGCCTTCTGCAAGAAGCTCTCAACTAATTGGACAGAGGAGCTACTGCTTGGGGTTGCTCCCATACTTAAAATAATAAAATGATGGGCTTGTGTAAAAAAGACCTTTTCAACCATTCTTTAAATCTACTCAACCTAGAAAAGTGGTGTATGATGTCCATACATGGCCAGCTCCCAGCTTACTCAGGATTATCTTTGTGGTGGAGCTACATGGAGACATCACTTTTTGAAATGCTGGGCATTGCTCTGGGGAGAAAGTTTTGAAGAGACTACTAGAACATTTGCCCTTCAGGCTTGTTGCTATCATTAGTGCTAATTTGAGCTATGTGTAAAATGCAGAACAGTATTAAACATGCATTGTTCTCTTTTTTTCAATTCTGTCTCAATAGGTATGCTATTGTATGTGGACTTCTATCAGAACATGAATCTGTCCAGAATAAGATAAAGAATGGCTACCTTTTCAAGGTAAGTGTAGAAACTTTTTTTCCAACAGGTTTTTGCCTTAATGTAAAAGTTGATATTAAATTTAATTGTGATGCTATTATTAATTATTAGAGGTGGAAGAAAAAAATCAGAATAGAGAAGTATTGCAATATTTTTCAGCCTGATTAAAATGACACAGCATTAAAATTGATAAAATTTTTTATAATTTAAAACATTTATTTAATATACTTTCATTTTTACGCCTACACTGCTTCTGAACTTAACATTGCTTCTGAGGTCCAGCAGATGATTTTTCATCTCCTCCGTTTTCAAATTTAATTTAAAAGTACTGAATGGATCAAAAATGTGCTCCCAGGTGCCCCATACCCCCACCACGCCCCCACAAAACCTCTGGGAGCACATGGTCGTAACCCTTCTTCAGATCCATGATGCACATGGGGACTGATTTGGCAAAATCCCATGACCCTCCCAGTATCTGTGCAAGGGTGTTGTGCTGGTCTGCTCTTCCACAGCCAGAGTGGAATCCGCATTGCTTCTCCTGAATCCAAGGTTTGACGTTCAAGCTCATTTCCAGCCCCTGGGTGTAAACTTTTCCAGGGAAGCTGAGTAATGTGATACCCTCTTTTTTTTTTTAATGGGGACCACCACCACCACCACCATCTGCCACTCCAAAATACAGTCCCAGACTTCCATGCCACATTCAAAAAGCATGTCAGCTATGACAGCCAAACAATGTCCAGAGACTTCAGCATTTCAGGACATATCTGATTAATCCCTGGAGCCATCCTGCTGAGGAATTTTCTGATTGCCTTAGTGACCTCTGCCAGGGAAATGGGTGATGACACCCCTTCAAATTCCAGACCTGCCTCCTCTGTGGGGGGCATGTCTGTCAGGTTTAGAAGTTCCTCAGTGTATTCCTTCCACCATCCAACCGCCTCATCAGTGGAGGTCAGAACTTAAATAAGCCTGGATGAGCCCTTATCTGCCCCTCCTGAGTCCTGACAGTTTGCCAGAAACTCTTTGAAGCCAACCGAAAGTCCTTCTCCTTTCCTTATCCGAACTCCTCCTGTACCTCCAATTTTGTTTTCCTGACTGTCATTGCTGCAGCCTTTTTGGCAGGACAATACTGCTCAGCCAGTTCTGCAGTCCTCAAAGCTAGCCAAACATGGATGGATTCCTTCTTTGGCTTGATGGATTCCCTTACTGATTGCCCCCGGTGTGTCTGTTCTGGGTGAGGCGTTGACAGATGTTTCTGAGCTTTGCATGGGGGCATTATGAATCGCTAATTGCCTGGCTCCTCACCTGAGACCTCTCTGTCTTGGGTGACCCTACCAGGAGCTACATGCCCCTGACAGAACTGCTCCCAGGTTCACAGGAGCAAGGGATTGATAGACAAGTTGAGGCAGTGGTGGCAATTGTACAGTTTGGTAAAGAGGTAGTTGAGCCGAAGGGCAAAGCTCTCAATACACAAGTAGATCTTTGTTCATACCCTCACCTATGAGTTCTGGGTAGTGACTGAAGGAATAAGATCCCGAATACAAGTGGCAGTAATGAAAACACTCTGGGAAGATTTTATATCTCGGCTGGCCTGGGAGCACCTCAGGATCCCCCAGGAGGAGCTAGCGGAAGTGGCCAGGGAAAGTGTTGTTGTCAGGGCTAACCAGGATATGCAGCTTAGAAAATAAATGAGTCAAAAGTATATTTGTAAATCATACTCAATTATTTTATTATTGAATATATATAAACCTGAAGTGTTTTTTTTGTTTTGTTTTGTTTTTTTTGCAATTGATTCTTCAGTTTAATCTGAGGGTGCCTGCAAAATGCAACCCAAAAGGGGCCAATGAAGTTTTGCTTTCAGTGGACATGTGGAGTCAGGTTACCCTCCACACCCCACCCCATCCCATCCCGCACACTCTTCCACGGGAGACTGTTTCATAAGCACAGACCAGCAGTTTGGCACGTAGCATTTTATAATGACTGTCTGTTAGGCTTCCAAACCATGTTTACCTATAGCACTCTGGGAGGGTGACTATCTGTGAGAGAAAGGGACAGAGAGATAGGAATGCCGAGTGGTGAAATAGACAGAGCAGAGAGGGAGGTAAATCAGAAGTAGATGCGACTGAGACAGGGATTAAGTGGTGTGCAGCAGTTTGTGCTTGAATGCTTGCATAAGTGTTTCCATGTGTTTGTGTGAGGAGGTATTCTTATGGTTCAACTCAGAAAAAGAGTAATGTTCTAATTTGTCCTCCCCCCCACATCTCTCTCTCTCTCATTCTCTCTCTCTCGATTAAGGATCATCTGGATAAAGCTATTGAGCTAAAGCCTCACAATCCACTGTCTTATTATCTGCTTGGACGCTGGTGCTATGCTGTGAGTAAAGTGTCAATCAAAGAAGCTACTTCATTCATGACTTTATCATTCCTGTTCTATCATTTAGAAGGCACATTGAATTGTGCTCATTCTGATGACTATTGCTATTTGGTTGGATGTGTATTATATCAACATGTAATACAAAATTCAATCCAACAGTGTGTCAGCTCTTTGGCCATTATTTATAAATATTTATTTATTTATCCACTATTCCTCTTAAATATAACATAATATTTTTTATATTCTTTATCTATCCCCACAAATAATTCCCACAGTGATTTATTTGCTCTGACCTGGCCCTTTAGTCTTATGTATGTTGTGACTTCTTGTACCTTGCCGGGAGGGTAAAGTCTGTGCTCCTCTGGACTGCTGTTAGTTAGAGTTAGAGAGAAGTTCACATCTTAGATAGGGGACATACTACAGAACATTATAAAGCACAATTACTGTTTATAAAATGTGTGTCCAGTGCTTTTGTTTTTCTTTTAAATATTTAGTAAAAAAAATGTTTTAGTTCATTTGCAGGGGATATGTATTCTTTTGTGCTTTAAAAGTAGTCAAGTCAAGTCAACTTTATTTCTATAGCACTTTTTTCAAACTGTTGTTGTCACAAAGCAGCTTTACAGAATCCGGGTTCGAAACCCGATTGGGTAATCCGAGGGCAACAGAGGCAAGGAAAAACTCCTCAAGCATGAGGAAGAAACCTTGGGAGAAACCAAGACCCAAAAGGGGAACCCATCCTCCTTTGGTCGACACCGGAAATAAAAAGGGAAGAAAGAAAGAGAAAAACCCCTTTATAGTGATAACTTCCAGTAAGCATGAGTTACAGTACAATAAGAGTCCATTGGTGACTGTAATTGGAGGTTCATGAGCTAATGGTGGAAGCTCTGTTTGAGTGGGGGAAGCTTTAATCTTCGTGGCAGCAGCTCCTGCAGAAGAGCTAGTCTGATGTAACTGATCTGAACTTCAGGTCGGGAGAGAAATATGATGATAGTAGTAGACTTGGTGGAGGAGCTGGTATGGAATTCAAGAATGCCCTCACGGAGATGAATTGCCTTGCTTTCTGGAAATATCTAAATCCATCTCAAACAAAGAGAAAGGAATTAGATCTGTTTTGAACTCATTGTACAGGCCATGAGTTTAAAGATTGAAAGTAGAGAAAATGAGTAATTTGAAAAGCAGTGTTCAAACATTCACCTGCAGCTGTAAATAGATCTGAAGCTGTTCTCGAAGCAATTTCGCATTCTTATTGAAGCACTCAAAAAGATGTGAAGGAAAAAGCTTCATCTGTTGTTGATCCAGAACAAGATTGATACGCTCCATGTTCAGTTTGAGCTGCTGAACATTGAGCTGCTGCTTTCGAGACACAAACTGCTCTAGTGAAAGACCAATACCGCAAGGAGGTATTCCACAATTACTATAACCATTAGCTGTTGTTTATATTATTTTTTTAATGATTCATATCATATTTATATTATGTGTGAATAACACAAGAACAATATGCATGAAGTGGAAAAGTTGAAGAAGATATTCATTCATTGAGCTGCATGAGCTGTGTTTGTGTTAAACGGGGATCATATACTTAAACCATCTTACAAAGAACAAAGATGTAACATTTCTAAAACAGGTTCAAGTATTGTTTAATTCCAGGAAATTAGATGTAAGACAGTATGTGACAGTGTGCAATTATACTTCTGCAACTTATAATTACCGGCTGTTGAGGGTGTCAAATTTCTGAGTGGTAAAAGGTGTCCTTTTTTTTTTCTTCTCTCAAACATGTCACCCAGTTGAATGAACAGATGAATGAATATGTGTTGCTATTGTGGAGGGCATTTGTTTAATTTTAGGTTTTGTGAATACTTCATTATTTGGAATCAACAGATTGTTTTTATCCTGGAACAAAATATGATTAATTACACTGTCTAAAAGTAGAGAAATGATTGATCTGCTTGCAATTGAAAAATCGCTCTTGTTAAAAACATTGTGTTTTTATTTGGACCTGAAAATGTGTTTCAATCAGTTCAATGTTCAACATATGGTGTAGACAGTTTCTGTTGCTAGATAATACATATGTGCATATGTATGTGTACAGGTGGCTCAATGCACATGGATTGAAAGGAAGATCGCTGCCACTTTGTTTGGAGAACCCCCAAGCGCAACCATTGAGGATGCACTACAGAACTTCCTTAAGGTTGGCCAATTTGTCACTCAAGGAGTGCAAATAAACTCTATGAACACATAGTTATTACAGTTCTGAGTGTATGAGGTTAGGATATGAAGTGGGTTGGTAGCATGGTTTTCATTTACTATCCTTATGTACAGAAAGTCCAATACTATACACAGATTTTGCAGAAATACATTATCTAGTTTGGGATTTTACTGTTTATACTTAATTTTTACTTTGTGGTCTTAACTGTGAATCCAGATTAAAGTTACTGATGTTACTGATCAAGCCTATAGAAGTATTCACCAACTGGCTTATTGTGCTTGTTCACTGATGAGTACAAATTTGCCCCCAAGTTACTCCTGGGCTCATTTAAAGAGCAAACCCCAGGTATTTAACGGCTTTACCTGTGTTCCCATATTTCACATGTTTATATAGAGAAATAAAATCACTCCTGGCCAAGTTACTCTCTTGCATGCCTCCTCCTCATCTTGTGTATCTCACCTATCAATTTTGATTTAAGTGGTGTATGTTGTGACTTGTTGTACCTTGCCGGGAGGGTAAAGGCTGTAAAGGCTTCTTTAGCAAACATATCCTGCAGAGTTATACAACATCCCCTGTGAGCTATAAAAACTCAGGTACAGCACTGAGCAATGGGTTCAGAGTGAAAAGCATACATTTTGTCACTATTTAATTGTTTTGTCACTTTAAATAAGACAAGTTTATAGTAAGACTGGCTTCAAATTCAAGTTCAGATGAGTTTAATTAAGTCTTTTTTAAAGCTGAGCTGAATGTGAAAGACCATGTAAAAAATAAAAAGGACATTTAAGACTCTATGCAATGTAGTGTAAAAAATTAAGAGGCTTTAAAGTTTTTCTTTTAGCTCCTATTCTTATCAGCATTTAAGTCTCTTTTTTTTTTCAATTCTCAACCACCAGAGGGGATATGAAAAGTGTAAGATGCACTTATCATAATAACATAAGTGATTTAAGTGATGATTTGAAACGTTGAGTCAAAGAATCAGGCTTAATTGTAGGAGAGAATGCACTTGAATGCCCCAGCATTTTTCTTTCGTGCCATGGTGGAATTGCTGGAGATGCAGGCTATGTTGAAGGGTGGAGGTTTACAGCGTGCAGTGAAGATTGTTTTCAAACTCATTAAACACGCAGAATCCTCAGGGAGTTTATATTAGCGTTTTAACTGTTTTAGTCTCTCTTTCTATGAATGATAGTCACTTGAATCTTTAACATTGCGCGCTTGGTATGTTTTTCATTGCAACTTCACTACTTCTTCACATAGTGAGATACTAGAATTAACATTTTGGGAAACAACAGTCTCTCAAACATGTTCCTATATCCCATACCCTTATCTTCACAACCAGATCCAAAACATATACTTTGTATTAAAGTGACATCAGCATTTTTTCCTCCACACTAGATCCATGATGTCCTGATACACGTCGGTCACTAGCAGTGTGTATTGTAAAAGAGAGGTGTCCCTTTTGAATTCTGATATGGTAATGATAAGATGGAAACTGCACAGAAGCAGCTTGTTTATTTGTATGTTTCCTTTCACAGGCAGAGGAGCTTTGTCCAAAGTACTCCAAGTTCAACTATGTGTTTTTAGCCAAGGTAAATTTTTTTTCTTCACATCTTCTGCCTTGACAGGGCAGCGGTGGTCTAGTGGTTAGGGAGTTGGCCCTGGATCGGAAGATTGTGGGTTCGATTCCGACCCCAGTGGGTTGCCCTGAGGTACCCTTGAGCAAGGTACCGTCCCCATCATTGCTCCCCGGGCGCTTTCAATAGCTGCCCACTGCTGCACGTGTGTGTATGGGTTAAATGCAGAGGTCGGGGCAGTGGTGGCCTAGTGGTTAGGGAGTTGGCCCCGCATCGGAAGATTGTGGGTTCGATTCCCTCACAAGTAGGTTGCCCTGAGGTACCCCTGAGCAAGGTACCGTCCCCGTCACTGCTCCCCAGGCGCTTTCAATAGCTGCCCACTGCTGCACGGTGTTTGTGTGCATGGGTTAAAAGCAGAGGTTCAATTTCGTTGTGGTTCATGGTGTGCAGTGCTGTGACCTCGCAATGACAAGGGTTGTCATTTTCACTTTTTCACTTTCATAGTGATATTTATTGTAAAAAGGATATATTTTGTCTCCTTTGGCTCAGGTGGCTTTAAAGGTTTTGTTTTTTACTTCTTATTAAATCATATGAATCCTTTGTTTGCAGTTTGCTGTTGTATACTCAGATTTGGTTAGATGTCAATTGTTAATATAATCATACTTTACACTCTTTACTCATGTACTCATACTATTCTAGACTTATTATTTGTAAAATGAAATGTCATAAAAACAGTTTCACATTAGAATTATATTTTGAGTAATAAACTAATAATAAAGCTGTATAAATGCCGGATCTCTCGGCTTAGTTAAGTAAGTTGTCCAGATAAGGATTATCGACAACTACCCCAAGAAGTGAGTAAGCCACAGATCGTTGCTGAAAAGGCTGGATGTTTGCCCAATGCATTTTCAGATGATGACTAAGGATTCTCCAAATTGATTCAAGAACTCAAGAGCTTCACAAGGTGGAAGTGGACTGAAGCTGGTGTCTTGTTTTTTTTTTTTTGGAAGAGGCCTCACACACAGACGTCTTCAGGAAAAGGGCTACAACTGTTGAATTTCTAACATTAAGATTAAATTCAAGATTCAAGCAGTTTATGTTTAAAACCTCTCATGAAGTACAGACAGCATCAGAAGCGTCTTTACAAACTGGACTTTTGCTCAGTGATCCAAAGTCATCTTTTCAGAAGAAATTAAATGAAATATTGCATTTCATTTGGAAAATCATGGTCTATTAATATCACATTTATATTGTGCCCTAGTGTCTGAAGGAAGATTGGAGAGGCACAGAATCTAAAATGCTTAAAGTTCAGTGTAAAATATATGCACCCTGTTTGTAGTGCTTTTTGTGAAGTTTTATCAAGTCAACACGACCAGCAATCTGGGCTTCAGTAACACATCAACTGTGCCACAAATTCATTGCCTTCATGCCATTATTACCTTTTATATATTTCTGCTAAATGTACTGCATTTGTGGTAAAGAAGTCCCAGCCAAGTATAGGCTGTAAAAATGAAAATACTTTCCACACATAGGAATCTCTGATTTGTAAATCTGTTTTTGATTTATCTCAGGAAATAGTCTAATAATTTGAGGTACTGAACTGAGATACTGTACGAGGTACTGTATTACATAAAAGCCTTGAAATATTCTAACTAGATAACCATCACAGACAACTATTTGGTCAAAACTATTTGATTGAAACAATCGTTGATATCTGTGAAATTAATTAATGGGCTCTACATATTCTGTGCAATTTACTTGAACTTACATTAATAATGTGTTTCTGTTTTTTCATTCATTTTTAGTGTTACAAAGACCAGGGCCGGAAGAGTCAAGCCAAGAAGATGTGTGATGCTGCTTCTGCTATGAGCATAGTGACAAAAGAGGTGGGTTCTCACGCATCATTCTCAGTGATGATATTTAAATGTATATAAGAAGTGCCAGAAGCTGCTGCACATCTTTAAACTGGGGTATGGCTTTGTGTTTGTCTTTGTGCTTTCTGTCACAGGATGAGGAAGCACAGAAGGAGCTGGACTCTCTTCTCTTATCATTTTAGTCTTTTCTAGAAATGAGCAGAATCCCTGGACGCTTCTCCTCTTGACCTTCCTTAAGCATTGTTGTGATGATGGCGCAGATCATGGTGTTTATTCTTATTCGTAGAGGTGCGTAGATTGCTGCTGGCTTTCATACCAAACCAACAGGAGCACATCTGAATTCACACACGTCTGAATGTTTAATCAGCTGGTCTTCAAACAACCTATCATGTGAGCTTCCGATTTGTTGTAGTGAGAACCTCCAGCCACTGACCATTTGCAAATAAGACTAGACTCCTCTGCATTAGATAGACTCAAGTATGACTGTATTTTTATTACTTTCTCTGTATGTTTCTTCTGAATTAAGATTACTATTACCATTAAGAATTTGTTTGGTTTTTCAGAGGTATGATAATTCTTGTTTCTGTTAATCTAATTTCTAACCTAAAGAATTTCAGTGCCACTGACACTGACCATATTAGAGTAGGCCTTATGGATAATATTCAGAAGAAATCACTGAATTATTGCAGTGAGTTTTGCTGTTTGTTCCAGTTTATTTGTGTCTGAGGGAGTTGAGGCAGCTGTACTTGTTTTTGTATAATTAGTGGACACCTTTGGTGCTGTAAGGGTGTAAAGTAGTGTGGGCTTCTATAACACTAATAGTGTGCTTCTGTCCCTTCCTCTTCGCACTTTTCCTGACTTGCTCATTCTGGGTGTAGCAACAAAAACGGTACAAAAGTCCATCAACCTGTGCATTTTTAGTCTGTTTCTTAATCACTGCATCATATCAGGTGAAGTTATTCATACCTAACTGTACTGATCTAACTTCCCATTTTACTTGCACATCTTTTTTGCTGATCCATTACCTTGAGAGGCCTGGGCCAGATACGGTGCTCATATTCGAACATCCTTTCAGAAATAACATTTGGGGAGCAACAAATGGTCAAATCTGTTTCGTAGATTTTTTTCTTTGTAATGCTCCCCATTTGTACTCTCATCTAGCATTTTGTTTTATCAGTGTGACTGCTTAGCTTAAAATAAGCTGCCGGCTAATAATATTTAAACGTCTGTCTGACTTCTGAAAGGGAGCCCCTTGATGCCCCTGTCTTTTAACCTGTGTCAGTGCAAAAGTGTTTAGTTATAATGAATGAAAGTCCTAATGAAGTTATAATGAAGGAATCAGCTTTCCAAAAGTCTATGAGCTCATTATACCTATAGAGCCCGGTCTAAGACTACATCACAAGCTAATGGTGAATAATCATTGGGAGTTCTTTCTAGGCTTTGTCACGGTCTGAAAAGCTGGCCAAAAATGTTCTATGATATTGTTTTAAATAGAATTAATGCTGAATGTGATGTATGTGCCACAGTTTTAAAGACAAATGTGTACAGAAGGGGATTGCCAAATATTTTCAGTTTAAAACCCAATATGGATTCATTAAGATCAGCAGACATGTTTAGAGCTCAAACACTGCATTTACATTGCATCAGCCTCTTGGCAACCAGCAATATTCCTACTGTTAAGGGGGAGTTTTTACCCCTCTAAACTTCTAAACTTGCATTCCATTATTAAAATGGGTAGTGAGGCAGAATCATGTAAAGTTATTGATAATAATTATTAAGAAAATAATTTGTAATCATTTTTGAAACCATTTCCCATAAACATCCATTATTTTGGGAACATTAATGTTAAATGATTTGTATGAAATTGTATAATTATCATTAATCTTGAGTCCAGTTCAATTTAATTTAGTGTCTCTAGTTTTGTGTACATTTTTGTGTCGGCTTTTTTAGACACAACCATCCTAGGTTTACAAAAGATAAAAAGGAATTTATGTCTGTGATCCTGCAAGTCATATGATCACATTTTTCTCCACTTTTCACTAACAACTATGTATGTAATGGTTATATGGTGAGTTTATTTATGGTTTTATGAGATTATTATTTGAAAATTGGCTCATTTTATTTCAGTTTATCTATGTGCTTTTTATGAGCCATCAATCAGAATGTATTCTAATGCTAGCGATCTGTATACTGTATATGGTTGAATCCTAAACAAATAGCATTCTATTTAAGAGTGCTACACCCGCTGTTAGGAGAACAGAACTATAAAAATGGGTGCAGAGAGTATGTACATGTACATGGCTATCACTTTATGTCTATGGCAGTTTCTGTGATTTAGTCTGATTGTTCAAAATTGAGATCATATATGTGTGCATAGTCCTGTAAGCAACTGGACTTATTAAACTCTTTTTCCTACCCAAAAATCATGGGAGACCTGATTTAATTTTGGTGCCGTGAATCAAGTAACACTTCAGATATTTCTGAAAAAAGAGGCTTGCTTGTGTCACTAGCCAGGAGAATAATAAAGGCTGGAAAACAGGGAAGGAGTTCAGAATGAATTTTTCAGGTACATTGACCTCTTTACTGTTGCTCTTTTTACTCCCGCTGTCTCACGCAATGGACATCTGGAACAGGAACTAATTACAGGCCAAACAGACAAGAGGCCATCATCATCTGAATGTCAGTTCCAAAGGGAAATGACCCTTTTACCTCTGCACAGCTACTTTTCTCATGTGGTTGCAAATTTAGAGAGTACTTCAAAATGCCCTGAGTTAATCAGCGGCTAAGCCTGGGTTAGTGAACACTTCCTCTGCTAAGCTTTTGTGCTGAAAAAAAATTATAATTTTTGACACAGTTCTGAACAAATTCAAGTAGTTAACCAATGTTCTACTTTCATTCCCAAGCTACTTCAATATTAAAGAGCTGAAATGTTTTCTCATTGTTGGGCACTTTTTATGTGAAAACTTTCAAGTTTTCCAAATGATTCTTATGATTGAATCCCTTCCATGACTGTCATCTCTCAAACACTGCAGACCTTGATACGCATCGATTCTGGAGTGCTACTTTCACAGAATGCAAATGTTCAACTTTTTGTGAAAAATTGACCAGTATGTAAGGTATACTTTAGGCTTAGGTTTAGGCTTAAGTTGTTGAGTTGAGTCCATATGTCATATCTTTGCGCTGTAGATATAAACTTGATAAAAGTAATGGATAGTCGGGTCATATACAGGCAAGAACATTTGCACTTACATTTACGGCATTTTAGCAGACACTCTTATCCAGAGCAACTTCCACGTCCTGATTACAGGGACAGTCCCCCTGGAGATACTAAGGGTTAAGGTCTTGCTCAGGAACCCACTGGTGGTAGTGCCAGAGGTGGTATTTGAACCTGGGACCTCTTGAGCCATTTGTCCATAGGCAAGTACCCTACCACTAGACTACCAACACCCGATTAACATCGTTGGTGAAGATGGGTAACATTTGTAACAAAAACTAGTCTTAATGGTTGATTAACTTAATCTCAGACTACCTAGGAGAATTAGCACTTTGTGCTGGTGGTTGAATCAGAGCACAGGGATGAGCATTTCAGAAGCTTAATTATGTGGTCAGTAAACTATTTCTAGTGTGACTGCATAGATGCTCATTGTAAAACTGGAGCATCTAACCAAAACCCATTTTTGCATTTATGGATGAAGCAGCCTATTTTCCTTTAAAAACCTTAATTGACTAACTGCAAGGTGCTAGAAGGATCCAACTGTTCAGTTGCTTTTACCCGTTCCACTTCCTTAACACCTAATTAACCTTAATACACCATAAACCAAACAAAGCAGTGATAACAGTAAAATCATTAATAATGTGTAGATTCCCCTCATGCTTCCGAAACAGCTCCAACCCATCAAGACAGGGATTTCACAAGAACTCTGAAGCTGAGCTGTGGTATCTGGCACCTAGGCAGTAGATCCATTAGCTCTACCAGTTACAAGGTGGGGCCTCCATGGTTCAGACTAGTTTGTCCTGCACATCCCACAGGTGCTTGATCAGATTAAGATTTCCCAGCAGAATATTGCCAAGACCATCACACTGCCTCCAACGGGTTGACTTTTTTACCAAATAGTGAATGGTAAGTAAACACAAACCTGACAATCCAGAAAGCTTGGTCCATCAGACCAGGCCTCACAGACGTGGAGCTTGGTCAGGTTTTGCTCCCCTTGTGCAACTATCAGCCATGAATACCTATGACCCAGTCCCTGGTTTACCATCAGCTTCAAGAACTGACTGTTCTTTTACTGCTTAATACACTGCCTAACAAAAAAGTCACCACCTGATCTTTATTTAAGCAAAAAAGCGAGAGTCTTTCTTTGTAAAAGCGCTGCAGTGATTAATTTGTTACAGCTGGCAGTAAGTTATTTAACACTCCGATACACAATGTAGCTGCACTTTCAGAAGCGTCACATTACTGGTCTGCATCAAGCAAAAAAAAACAAATAAGCATATTTTTGAAATCTGTAAGGATAGTGGTGAACTATCATATCATATATAAAAAAATAATCTTGAATAGTTGTGATCAGAGATGTAAACTACGATGTTAACCAAAGTATTATTCAGCACTGTAGTCTTAGGAATGCCACTTATCAGTGAGGGGGATTGGAAAAAAAGGCTTCGGTTTGTTAGGATGTGCAAAGATTGGATTCAAGAGCAATGGAAAAATTTCAGGTGGCCTGATGAGACCAGAGTTTCTCTGTCACAGATTGATGGGCCTGTCAGGGTAAGAAGAGAGGAATTGATTCACACATTATGCCTAGTGCCTACTTTACAAGCCTTTGAGGGCAGTGTTATGATCTGGTGTTGCTTAAGTTAGTCCTGTCTCGGTTCAGCAGTGTTTTGTGCCCCAAAATGAGGTCAGCTGACTTCCTGAATATAAACACAATGACCTGGTTTTTTCATCAATTTATTTTTTTCTTTCACAGTGGTACTGGCATGTACCAAGATGGCAATGCTAGGTTTGTCTCCAGATTGAAAGTGTGAAAAAGTGGTTCAGGAAGCATAAGACATCATTTGCACACATGGATTAGCCACCTTAACTGGAGACTTAATGTAGAGGCCCAGCTCTCCCATTATCCATAAAAGGACACAAGTATGACAACTGCAATAAAAAAAAAATTTAAAACATTTATGGTATTGATATATACTACAATATGTGGAAAAGAAGAGCTTCCACTAGTTCTGCTGATTAAGTAAGAGTGAATATGGAATTTGTATACAGAAACCCAAAGAGCCGAGGCTGAGTGCGACCCACGCTGTTCTGTGGGAATGAAACCCTGATAGTGTTTGTTGTTTGCTACAGTGCCAGATGGTAACACTCTCATCTGAATGCCCTTTCCCATGTGCTCCTATCTTATCCAGTGGTGTTAAGAGATTAGTCATGTCCCTCCATATTTTCCAATGCTGTGTTCAGTATTCTGGCCGATGTCTGTTTTGTATGGTAACATTTAAAAGTTGTAAAACTGTAATACAAGACATGATGAACCTATGAAACCCTAAAGTACCTATAACTCAAAACCAGTCTTTCATTTTGCTGTGGAGAACATTTACCTCACTCATCTTTCCTGCATGTCTCTAAGTCAGCCACGTTGGTGGGTTTTTAAGCATGAACTGCCCTGCATCCCCATGGAAATGAAATTTAGAACTTTATTTAGGTCACTTTAAAACTTAAAATCATTTTGTAACTTTGGAGTCACTCAAAAGGGGATTTGTTCTTGTGCTTTGGACTGTTGTCCTGCCACATAAAGTATTTATAGCTTTAGATTCAAATCACAGAAGTCACAGATTGATGGCCACATGCTTTCCAAGAAAGTGCAGAATTCCTGGTTTCATTCATGGTAATGTTCTAACGATGGCATGAAGAACACTAGCTTTATGAGAGGCAGTTCCTTAGATGTTCTTCTGGGTTCTTTCAGAAATTGCCAAATAAGTAATCACTGAAATCTTTGAAAAGATTTGAGGCACTTCTAGATTCATTCCTGTTGTTTGTTGCAGAAGAATCAGAAATAATAGCTTCTAGGAAGGGCTTTGAAACTCTTTCTTTCTTCTGGAATTCCTTTTGATCAATGCATAGTGAGTTGTGTGTAACAAATCTTTTATTCTGACTTGCATTGCTGAACAGCTTCAATTTAGATTCAACAGGGCCAGCAGCAATACACCTGAGGCAGTGTAACTGATCTCAATTAACAAGAAAAGTTTGGTGAATTGGTGTGATTGCAGGACAATTTCTTTTCCCCCATGCCAATTGCTGTTTTTTGGCCTCAACACTATATATATATATATATATATATATATATATATATATATATATAATATTGCAAGCTGTATTCTGATACAAGTAAATATGGCACAAAAAGCAAAGTAATGCTTTTCCACTACACTGAAGTAGTTCTGCATGAAGTCTGCAATTCATGTCAAGCCTGGAACTCCAGAGGTTTATCTGAATAGCAGAGTGTGCTGTTCCCCTTACAAATTTGCTTTTTTTTTTTTTGCTCAAATTTATGCCTTTTTTTAATCCAAAAATTTGTCATCTGTGTTCACATACAGTTAAGCACCATTTTCTCCAGATTGTACATTTACATAATAGTAAATGATTCCTGATTTCAGAGTGCCATGTGGAATGTTTGCGTATCTCTTTTTTTTTTCTTTTTTTTTTTTAGTTTAGTAGGGGACCATGGGGGTGTTGGTGTATCAGTAATCAGCTGGCTGTATCTGCAGTTGTCACGCACTCGGGTCGGGCTGCTTGGCTGCAATCCTCTGGCTGATCAAGAACAGGATGTACTGGTGAAGCAAGATAAGCTGCAGTGCAGGGAAAGTTCTATCCTAAGCACTTCCATTTACTTCCGCTCTCAGTGCAGCCGCTACCCACAAATATTGCCTCCACAGTTAGAATAAAAATAAGCTCCGTTCTTTATTTAGAAGATCTATGGCTAGATAAAGGTATTGGTTATAATGACTTCACCATATGTCATGGGGAGCTTTAAAAAATAGCTGATTAGGCTGGTCACCTCTCTCAAAAGAAAGACAGGTAAATCATGACTCAAGCAACAATTTAAAAATTTTGTTTAATTTGATTTAGCAGTTTCAGTATAAATGGGGAAGTTACTTGATCTTTTTATGGAACGAACACGGTGTTTGTGTACAGCAATGAAAGGAGAACATAAATATAGCATTACTTTAAAACAAACTATCAGTTAAGCAGAGCAACCATCTGAGCTTATATATAGTAGAAAAATAGAGTATCAAACAATCAATCACAAAATCAGAAATTAAACATTACACAGTATAAGTATAATCACCTCCTAAATTCTGTTAAGAAAATGAATTTAATCCATTAATCCAAGAAAAGTGGCAGGATAGAAAACACTAATATAGGATTAAAATAGCTATTTTAAAGTATTAAAAGGTACAGAAATTGTAGGAAACAGTAAAAAAAGAAAGTGTACATATGTGTTGATATGCATGTTTGTTAGAAAACCCTGAGCATTTTTACCTATTCTGTCATGAGAAAAGAGAAATACTACCTATATATCTATTATGTATTGTGTTTCTGTCATGAGTAACTATGTTATATGTAAAGGTGTGAACATCATCTTAAATAGGATTTATAGTCTTACAGATAGCTACATGGACATTTTGTAAATATCCAGGTATAAAAAGTTGTGAATTTAACTTTGTAGTTATAGTTTCTGTACAACTGATTCATTGACCCGTATTTTGGGTTTTTCTGAAATCAAGAACGTCTTGAGAAGACTTTGATTCTCCATAAAAAAACAATATTTTTCAAGAAAGAACCTTTAAAAATGAAAGCGCTGCCACTGGAGTAATATGCAGAGCCCCTCAAACAACACAAACCTTTTGTCTTGAGGAAAGTCTATTGTTCTAAAAGTTAAGAACAAGGTCAAGTGCTAAGGCCGATTCAACAAATACAGTATTCTTCACTCCAGACATGTTCTCGATTCAACATTCACAGAACAGCATGTTCTCAAACGTTCGGTACAGACAGGTAAAAAAGCTTTAAAGGGCTGTTAGGCTAATTCATTCACTCCAGCTTTCCTTAAGCATCAGTATACTGTGACCCTGATACTCTAGAACAGAAGAAGGAAGCATAAAAACAAGGAGCTGAAGAAGAAAAGTGCCAAGAAAAATGAACGTTTTGTTTAGCCTTGAGCAAATACAAACATAAGGCAAGCAGGTGTCACTGTGAGTCAACTCAAAGGCACTGAACTCATTCAGGATGTTTTAGGAATCAGCTAATACTATATGGGCATAAGTAACAGTAAAGGGTCAATGTAAAGTGCCACTTGGATATGAGTGTTTTATAGATTTGTGTATGTATATTTTGTATAAGTACATCATTTGTAAGGGAGTTTTTGAAAAGCTGCTTAGATATGAGGTAAAATAATGACTTTCCTGCCATTTTAAAGGATCATATATTTGGTTTTCCGGATTTTTTTCAGATTAGAAAAAAACACAAATGAACCAATCTGGCAAAGAATGAATCTTTAGGGGGAAAAAAATGTCCCAAATGGAGAAAAGTCAAGAACAGATCAAAGTGATCTATTAACACAAAAAAGTAGGATAGTTTAGTCAACAGTAACAAAGTTTTTGGCACTAAATGGGGTTTGGAAATCTGTCCATAATAGAACATTACATACATTAAAAAAGGAACAATTGATAATATTAATATTAGGTAAAATTAACTTAAAGCAGACAGTTAAAAAGTACAGTATAGTTTGACTGAACATTATGAATATATATTTGAGTTACTAAGAGTTAAACTGGAGCGATTTGAAAATCTGCTTAGTTTGCACAATTAGGGTTATGAGGTATTAATAAATAAAACGAGTGTATTGTGGTCCTGTATGAATATAAGGCAAAGCAGTGCTGGCAAAGGGAAGAGTAAATAATCCATCAATGCATTTATATAAATATCTTAATATTCTTATTAGTGTAGCCCATAGTGGAGCAGTTTAAAGCAGCTGTAAATAAAAGTTTTTGCCTGAGTATAGCGAGCTCATAAATATGTCAATAAGTTTATACAGTAGGTCGTGATCAATAAAATATATACTTCAGTGTTTACCACCTTCATTCTTTCCAGTTTGATTCCGGTTATTATTTTAAGGATGCTTTGCTACTTGTCTTATCATTAGTGTTCTGTGGAAGGAGAGGTTCCCAAATCCTCCACCAACTCGGCTCCGTCACGTAGAGTAACAGAAACTTTGAACTGGTTGGGCTTAAGGGTCAGCCCGTATTGGTAGTCCAAAGTCGGTGGCTCTTCTGCCGAAAAGTTGCACTGGTGCACCAGGAGTGTGGTGAAGAGGAAGAGCTGCATTTTGGACAGTTCTTCACCAATACACCTCCGCTTTCCCAAAGAGAAGATTAGCACATTGCTGATTAGGTCTTTATTGAGTGCCCCATTTTCATCCAGGAATCGTTGTGGGTTGAAAATCTCGGGATGATCCCACTTATTGGGGTCATGATTCAGGGACCACTGATTGATGAAGATCACTGTGTCTTTGGGAATAGGGTATCCATTGACAGAGGTATCAGTGGTGGTGGAGTGGGGAATTGTGACAGGGATGAAACTGGTGAATCGCATAACCTCATATATGAAGGCCATGACACATGGAAGGCGGGTCTGGTCTTCAATTGTGGGCAAAGAGCTCCTGTCCACCACTTTGTCCACTTCTTCCTGAAGCCTCTTCTGAATGTCTGGATACCTGCAGCATAGAGTGTGAAATTAAATACATCACTAACTGGAAATAATCGTTAAGTTCAATTTTAGACTGAAAAAGTCTATGATTTTTGTAGTCATGTTTGGTTGCTTTCAAATAAAATGAAAAATCTTTCAATGGCATAATTCAATTGACTTTAGAAAGGTTCCTAAGGCTCATATCTCATTTGCAAAATGATTGTTAATGAAAGACACTGCAGACAGAAAATCTGATCTTGATCCTGCCAAATGCTTCAGATTTTTGTATAAATTGCATCTTTAGACCTTTACACAATAACTAAAAAATATTTCTACATGATTAGTTGGATCACATAAAAATCCATTTTTAAGCAAATCAAACATCTCAGCTTTTATCAGCATAATATCTTTGTTAATGTCATTTAAAATTGTAATTCCTATCCGTATTCTGGGCTTTTACAGGATTTTTCATTTTACAGAATGTATTTAGTATTTCATTCATTAAATAATCTATTCTTTCAAATATTTTCTCTGGAGAGTGTCATCACAATGAAATAAACATTTAAAATCTGCATTATCCAAATATTTTGTTTGTTAAAAGTGTGTACATTTTAAGCATGTCTTGATTGCAAACCTAAAACCTCCAATACATAAATTATGCTCATGAAAGGATTCGTAAACAGAATTAAGCAAATAAAGCAAGTGGTACAGCCAAGATAACTCTAAATCTGGACCTTTCTGGTCTCCACTCCACAAAAAGTACTGCACACAGCCAGTGCAGCACAGTTTCATTCTCTCAGTGTGGTGGGTCTAATGTGGGCAGATCTGATTACTGCCTTCCCCTGGCACGCACTGTTTTAGGAGCTGCTCCCATTACATGCTGACTAAACCTGCCAGCGCTGCTAGTGATTACGCAATGCATTTTGTGCTCAATAACACACACGCTCACAGTTTCCTTGAGAGGCGCAACTTGAATAGAAAGCTAAAGTCTGGTTCTCTTCCTCTTCTTCTTCTTTCGTCTGCTCCCTTTAGGGGTCACCACAGCGGATCAACCGTTTCAATTTCTTCCTGTCCTCTGCATCCCCCTCATTCAAACCAATTGCCTGCATCTCCTCTCTAGCAACAAACCTAAACCTCCTCTTTGGCCTTCCTTCTCCCAATATAATCCTCATCTCTCCTCTGGGGTAGCGGTGGCCTAGTGGTTAGGGAGTGTGCCCCAGGATCGGAAAATCATGGCTTTGAATACCAGACCAGTATGTTGTCCTGAGTTACCCTTGAGCAAGGTGCCGCTCCCATCAATGCTCCCTGGGCACTTTAAATAGCTGCTCCGTGGTATGTGTGTGTGTGTTAAACGCAGAGGCTGTGTTTCACTGTGTGCTGTGTTGTGTTTCACAATGACGAGTTGTCACGTTTACTTTTTCACTTACATGTCTAAACCAGCGCAATCTTGCTTCTCTAACTTTGTCTAGAAGTTCCTCTAATATACTTATTTCCAATCTTGTCAATCTTTTCATCAGAACACCTGTCTCTAACCCATATAACATAGCTGGTCTCATTACTGTGCTGTTAACATTTTCTTTCACTCTTGCTGGTACCCGTCTGTCACAGATCACTCCTGCCACACTTCTCCACCCATTCCAACATGCCTGCACTCTCTCCTTCACCTCTCTTCCACACTAGCAGTTATTCTGAACTGCTGATCCCTCAGCTCATCAATTTGCTCAAACTGCCTGTTTGAGGTGATTACTTTACTTTTAATGTAATCTTTAACATGTTTGTCCCTTTACAGCATTTTTCAGCATTTTAATGTTTGCTTTGTTTTTGAGTATTTATGTTTAACATACTGTGAACCAAAACCCTGGTATAACCACATTTCCCGCTGCTACTCCTTTACACCAGTAAATCTGACCCAACTCGTCACATAAGCAAGCATTTCATGAAGTTAAAGTGAGTGATTAAGATTAGAAGCCACCCTAATTTCAGTGGTTACTCTTGCTTAGCAGCCCACCTTGTATATCGTTCAGTCAGACTCTGTTTTGATGCTGCTCTAACACACCCACTTCCAGCCAAGAAAGCCTGGTTAATTAGTTCAGCTGAATCACATATACTGGTCAAATAAATAGGATTGTGCAGCTAAAGACTGTGATCCACTGTTCAACGGGACCTGACCTAACATAGTGTGGTAGTTCGCTATTCACACCCACTAAACCAGGTCTGCAAGCCAATCACTAAACTGTGCAGGACTGCTAGGATTTGAACTGGCCACTTTGTGACTTCTGCATTATGTACTTCGTAGTGCAATATTCTATCATTAATAGTGCACAAACTGGGAGGCATTAGGAACAAGTTCTAATTGTGTGACCAGTTGGATATTGTGTGTGTAGTAAGAGACTTGGTTTTCTGCTGAGGTTTGTTAGCTGACTCAAACTAAACACTAAGATGCAGTAAAACAGCAGTTTTAGACTTAACCATAAAGGTGAGTCGACATAGCCATTAAAATAATAATATGGAGGCACTCTTCTAAATTACTGATTGGTTGATTGTTTGATGGATGGGTGGATGGATGGGTGGATGGATGGGTGGATGGATGGGTGGATGGATGGATGGATGGATGGATGGGTGGATGGATGGAGGGATGGGTGGATGGATGGGTGGATGGATGGAGGGATGACTATATGATTGATTGTTTGATTGAGCCCTGTGTTTGGTGACTGCTCTGTCTCACAAGAGACAAGACATCACCTACTTCACAAGCATGAGCAGGATCCACTGCAGCGCTGTGGACAGGGTGTCCTGGCTGGCTCCGAAAATGTCCCCGATGGTGGGAGTCACGTACTCCGTGCTGAGGGTTCGATGTGCGGCGCCGCGGTCCAGCGCAACGATGAAGGCGTCCGTCATGTCCCGGATGAGACTGTGCTGAATGGTCTTGCGGTGCTCGGTCACTTTGGCGCGTATGAAGTCGGTGAACTCGACGTTGAGCTCCTTGAACTGCACGAAGAGCGTCTTGATGGGGTTGGGGAAGCTCTGCAGCCACGGCATGACGTCCACGATGCTGCCCGCGCCCACGGTCTTCGTGAACTTGTCGTTGCGTCCCACCACCTGCCGGAACTCGGCGTCGTCGTACGCGTAGCGCTTTCCGAAGCAGGTGGCGCTCATGATGTTGGCCGTGGACACGACAAGGTATTCGTGCGGCCGGAAAAGTCCGAGGCGGCGCGTCTCGCGCACAAACAGCCCAATGAGCTGCTGCACTTCGCCGCGCAAGTGCGACTCGAAGACGCGGCGCGTGCCCGCGTCCCCAGTGGAAAACGCGCGCATGGTGGAGTGCGCCAGCTTGCGATGCGCCTTCCAGCGCTCGCTATAGTCACCAAAGGCCATGCTGCGGCCGCCCGCCACGAAACGGTACGACGCGAAGTCCGGCCGCCCCGCGAAGTCCACGGCCTTGTGCACGAGCGCGCGCCGAATGGTATCTCCGTTCAGCACCACCACGGGCCGGCTGCCCAGCCGGATCTGGAACACGTCGCCGTAGCGCCGCGCCAAGCGCGAGAAGTAGATGTGCGGGGCGGAGCCGAGCTGTGCCGCGTTACCGATCACCGGCCACTGGAACGGTCCCGGGATAGAGCGCGCGCTCAGCAAGCGGCTGCGCGAGAGGCGCGCTAGGAGGAGCGCGACGAGAGAGAGCAGCAGCATCGAGCGCACCGAGAGCGAGAGAAGGATCGACACCACTCCAACCACTCCGTCCATCATCGCACAGGTGCTGCAGAGAGGAGAGAGAAAAGCACAAGTACAGTCACTTTCAGCAACAAGTCAGGTGGCGCTCTTCACTTTACACACGCGAGCCCAAGTTTCTACTAGACATTTCTCTCCATTATAACCGAAAAGCTGCAGACTGAACTCCCTGAGCCCTACCTGTTCCCCCAGCCCCGAGGCAGGCCCTGCGGCTGCCTGCTGTGGTTCAGTGTGGAGAGAGGGGCAGAGTACATGCCTCCACTGCCAGCAAATCACATCCAGTCCGGTCCACGAGCCTCGCTGTATCCACGGCGTGAACGCGCACAGAAAGTGAGAAAGAGGGAGAGAGAGGGTGTGCGTGAAAGAGAGAGTTCTTACTCACATCACTGTTGGGGCGAATCTCTCATATATACTTATACACCCCCCCTCCTCTTCTCCTCTCCCCCCCCCCCCCCCCCCTCTCTTATCTCTCTCTCTCTCTCTCTCTCTCTCTCTCTCTCTCTGTCTCTCTTTCTCTCTCTCTCACACACACACACACACACACACACACACACACACACACACACAAAGTCTCACAGGAGTGGACGGTCGCGACTTCAGTCTCTTTGCTCCTAATAAGGACCAGGAGGATGCAGGTTCGAGTCCCTCCAGCACTGCCACCACCGGGTTCCTGAGTAAGACCCGGGTTGCTCCAGGGGGGTCTCTGTGATCAGGAACTGGAAGTCGCTCTGGTTAAGAGCGTCAGCTAAATGAACAGAAACACCGAGACGAGCCCGAACTGAAGGTCTCGGTTCGGACCTTCAGCTCTCCCTGCGGGCAGACTGCGCTGTGAAGAGCAGGATTAGACTGTTTCAGCAGTTAGTTTTCAGACAGTTTAGACTTTATTGAACCAAACGTTTGGAAGGTGAAGGATCCTCGGGTAACGTGTTGGTCTGCAGATAAGGATGAGCTGCACAGACAGGCAGTGGGAGCTGCTCTCTGATGCTGGTGTGTGTGATGTTAAAGTGCTTTAACTCTCCTCTCCGTCAGCACCAACCTGTACAAGAGCACTGCTTGCTCACACACCTGTCACTTACAGTGAGCTCTCAGTGACCGCTGTCATCAGTACCCTCGAGTCTGTCTCAGCTCCAGATACTCTCACTCTGTTTATTGTTTGAACGGGTAGCCATGACGTTTCTAACTAAAGTTAATAATAATAATAATAATAGTGATGATCATAAAAATAATAATATTGATAATGATAATGCTAAAAAAGAATAATAGTTATAATAACAATAATAGCAATAACAATAATTATTATTAATAATAATAATAACAATAATAACAACAATGATAATAACAATAATAGCAATTATAATAATAATTATTATTATTATTGTTGTTGTTATTATTATTATAACAATACTTATAAAATGGTAAAGGTAAGGTAAGTTCATGTTTATTGCACATAATCACACAGAGAGGTTTCTCAAAGCACTTTAAGGTGATAAAATAAGCCCAGAAGTATACTCACAAACTAATAATAATAAATCCTGGACAGAATAAAAGTGTTATTTACAATAAAATCAACAAAAGTAAACCACATAATAATACAGTGTTTTAATATGAATTCTGACACTGTATTACCAACTGAACAGTCGCACTAATAATGATGATAATAAAAATGGCAGACAGCTTTACTCACAGTCTCTCTGATGAGGTGAATTTGAGAGGGACTGTAATAAAGCGCGGTAACAACACAACACATCAAGATTTCATTTCCCTCGTGCTGCAGTGGGATCTTATCTTCATGATTCCTGATTAGGGCTGTATGATGTCCATCACGAGCTAAATCTGGACAAAATCAGACGGACTCGTCACAGTGTGGCCTACAAAATGCAATAGTGAAAATGAGTATTCTTGTCATTGCGAGGTCACAGCACAGCACACGGTGAACCACAACGAAATTGGACCTCAGCATTTAACCCATGCAAACACCGTGCAGCAGGGGACAGCTATGAAGCGCCCGGGGAGCAGTGACGGGGACGGTACCTTGCTCAAGGGTACCTAAGGGCAGCCTACTGGTAAGGGGCCAACTACCTAACCACTAGGTCGAGCTGATTTATTAAAAAAAAACAAAAAAAAACTGTTCTCGAACTTGGGCAGACAGTGTGAACGGGAGTGTAATTAACCCGCAGTATTTCCACCTTTTACTAAAATGACCAGAGGCTGTAGAAAGTGAAAGTGAAAAAGTGACAACCGTTGTCATTGCGAGGTCACAGCACAGCAAGCGTGAACCACAACGAAATTGGCCTTTTAGTGGGCAGCAATTGAAAGCGCCCGGGGAGCAGTGACAGGGACGGTACCTTGCTCAAGGGTACCTCAGGGCAACCCACTGGGGAGGGACTCGAACCCACAATCTTCCGATCCGGGACCACCTCCCCAACCACTAGGCCACCGCAAATCAGTTTTCTCTGATTCATTGGGACTTTTCGGATGTGGGAGCACATTTTATGGTAAGCTGTCTTCATTTGCTCCTCAGCTAAATACACGAATAAACGGGGTTAGTATTTGGGGGTCGTGTGAAAGCTTTTCTCTTTTTCTCCTCTCTGAATGGGAGACGGACTGATCATTCTTCTTGTAGCCGCTAGGAGGACCATCAGTTTCAGTACATGCAATCAGTGGGGTTACAACTGAAAAACACCTCAAAACACCGCAATAGATGTAAAGAAATATATAGACATCTTTATAAAACTCAATAGAAAGGCAGAAAAATAAATATCAATTTCAGAAAAAAATATACCGATTTAATATGAATCAAATGTGAAATGCATCAGTTCTAGAAATAAATACGTTCTGTTGAATCAGCTGGTAAAATGAACTAGTGCTGCTGAATATATTCTGTACAGCATTTATTAAAACATTGTTTGGGGAACGATTAAAAATATGAAATATCTCGGGGTTGGACTCGTCTGTGTTTACACCGAAGCTGAAAGGAAGGAAGGACTCGAACTGCAAACGTGTGCATCAGCAAAAACTGGGTTTCTGCGTTTTACGAAACGTCTTACTGATCAAACCCTCACCCCTCCAAGAAGCATGATCTATAATCATTCCTAACCTCCGACCCTCAGTTACAGGATGCTCAAATAAAACCAACAGCAGTGCAGTTTCATGCTTTCAGTGTAAAATCAGTTAAAAAATTAAAACCAAAATGTTGAAATAATCTGCATTAAATAAATCAGCCCTCACCCTGCCTGCCTCCCCACTTAACCTGAATTAAATACTCATTAAATGAAGATCGTGAAATTATTATGATTGTGATTATTGTTGTGATTATATTATTATTGTTGTTGTTGTTGTAATATTTTTTCTATCTATATATACTATAATATATAATAATAAATTAGTACATTTTATTTTACTATCTATATATTATTATTGTATTTATTATTATTATTTATGATGAAAATAATAATCTTATAATATATATAGATTATATAATAATAGTATTATATAGATAGATAGATATAGATATAGATATTTAATTTGAATAGATCCGAATGATCCAGCTCGGTGTTTGGTGATGTATGTACCCTGTTTGTTGAGTGTGACCGGTGTGTTGGGCTGTAGTCAGTCTAACAATCAGGGCTGCTCTTCAGCACCACGGACAGCTCCAGCGTCTCCTAAACACATCATCTGCTGCCAGGACACCTTCTAATCTAACACCCACCACACAGCTGTCCACTTTAAACACAGGACAGCCTTTAAAATAAGTTAATAAACAGGGATGTGTGTCACTGAAAACACCTGATTCATAATGTGCAGGAAGGGAGGCTGAAAGATGGACTGAAAGTCTCACGTTGTTAACGTCATCATTTTTATATGGTTTTATTTAGTTTGAGTTATTTTAATCCACAAATTGTTTGAAAGCTGTTTTATTACAAGAGAGAAAAGCCAGTTTTGTGTCTAATGGCTGCTAAATGCTGACTGGCCAATGAAAGTTCTTTATTCATTATAATTAATTAATATAAATTCATTTATTTATTTTTTAGAAATTGTCCTAGAAGCTAAAAAAAAAAAAAAATTAATTAATTAATTTTCTTCTTTCCAACTCATTTCCCAGGCTCTGTATGACTGATAACAAATGTCAGCATATTGCTCAAATTAATGATTTAGATTTATTTATGAATTTAAGATTTATGATTTTACGAGAACTGGGAGAAGAATCTGATACTAGCTCACAGAAGTACGGCTTGAAAATCAGGCACATTATCTCATAATCTCGTTGATGTAAATAGTTACATACTTTTGCCAAATAGTTGGTAAGCTTGTTTTTGGGATTGAGATGAACAGGAACATTATATGACTCACAGGTCAACATGATCAGATTCAATGTTTCTAAACTTTGCTTCTGATAAGAGAGGAGAAAACAAAACGAACAATATCAACAGGGATCTGATGTTTGATGTCTGTGCTGTTAATGAAGGTATTTCTTAAAGCATAGCTGCTTTAAAGTTATTGCTGCTCAAACATAGTATAAAATAAAATAAAAAATACAATTGTTAGTTTCCAGTGAATATTAAAATGAATAATGGTACCCGTCTTCGCTAGATTAATTCTAGAGAAATTTAATGCATTTAAGAACTTTTTGTAATTTTTATAAGAATTTAATGTATTTAAGAGCTTTCTTTTAAATGATGAAATGCCTTATTCTCACAAGGGGAGCAGAAGGCTTTGAGCAGTTGCTGAAAATAAGTGTTGGGACTTTGAATCTGAAGGATTTGTAATTAGACAGAAAGTCTAGACAGAAAGAGTTTAAAAATCAAGATAGAAGTGGCTTAACTGGTCATTTGGTGCAGATCAGTTTCTGTTGCTGTTTCATTTCTGTGTTCTGTGTTTACTTCTTACATCCAGGTACCTGGAGCTCTTTGCTGAGGGTAATCTGTGAAAATAATTTGTTTCTCAAAATAATATAAAGAAAAGATGCTGTAGTGCAGATGGCTATTTATGGTTCGTGGCTACAGAGGAACAAAAGTTGTTATCATTATACTTTCAGAGCGGTTTACTCTGCTGGTAGATGTACTTATGACCTGATCTGCGTTTTTTGATAAGCTGTTGGTTGATGTTGTGCTTTCAGATTTTATTCTGAGCCTGAGTGCACACATGGCTGCATGTATGTATGTGCTATTTGTTTTAGGAAAACACTTTGAAATGGATAATGAATAAAATATTTTGCTTAAAGCAATGCAGTGTTGATATAAACCAGAGCCCAGTGAGAACAGCAGCTATGTTCTTAGCCATTAACATATCAAAAAACAACTTTTCACCTTTTCACCAATATTTTTATGAACTACATACTTCAACCAGTACTAATTTGTGGCTTATTTCAACATCTGAGCATTGATTGCTTTTAGTAAGTTATCCAAATTAATTCTTGTTGATACATGTAGATTCCAGCAACAGTTTACATCCTTATGTGATGGAAAGCAAGCAATGACTTAATCTAGTTTGGCTTTTGAGAGCCCTGTTGCATTTTTCACATATTTGCAATGTGTCTCAGCCGCTTGTCACGCAATAAAGTGGTGAATGATATGTGCTTGTGCAATCCATTCCTCTGGTAACTCCAATGTGTCAACATCCTGCAGGCTCAATGCAATTAGCTAATGAGTTCACACTGTGCTCTGAAGTGGGGGGAGGAGTAACACTGCCAACCTAATATCCACATGTAAGTGTTTTGTTTGGAATATATTATAGACATAGACCTTTGCTTCTCTTGGCAAAGGTGTTTTGAGTAGCTTAAAGCCTCGCTCAAGGGTTACATAAGTGGTAATATTTGAGTAAAAGTAAAAAAAAAAAAGAAGAATTTGATAAGGAGTATTTCATCTTGCACCGCTTTTTGAATAAGGCTCAATACATGATGGGTAGTTAGATCAGGTGCAATTTACATAAGAAATAGTCTGCTGGGTGGAAAACTCTGAAGCAATGAATCTTTCCTTTCACTGGCACAGCCAGTACAAATGTTACCTCATTTTTAACTACTTAATGTCTGAGTCAAGTAAGTCATCACAGGTGACTCCTGTATTGCATGACACCGCCTAAGGCTCTAAGGGAGTTGGCTGCACACACTCCTCAGAACTAGACCCACATGTAAAGCTCCTTATCTCTCAAAGACAGACAGACACATGTCAAGTGCTTAAACAATGTCTCCCAGACATCACCAGCAGATTTTATTTTTGTGGTTAAACTGAAACTTGTTAAGAATATTAAGTTATTGTCTGACTAATTACTTAAAATTTATGACAAATGGGGTGATGAGTGTTTCTCAGACGACTAAGGTGTAAAGCCTACATCCTCTCAAGCACTGAAGAAAGCTCATAATCAACTGAATGGGATTTTCAGAGGCTTACATTACTTCACATGATGGGCTTTTAAAGAAAGAATGTTCTTTGTAAAACATCTTAACGTTGTAATGTATTGCTTCCATCAGATTGCCCCAATGCTGTATATTATTTGCAGTCTTTAAGGTGTGCATTGCCAGGCTGTAAAATAACCAAAGGTAGGTGCTGACTCTTGTGTCTACCAGTATTGTAGCTTAAGGGCATTTTGGACTCTTCACATATTTGTACTGGCTACGAACACATGCTCTCAGTGGAATCATTGTACACTCAAAAAATGAACCAATATGGATATTTAAGCAACAAATAAACATGCAAAAGTACAATTGTTTTAGAAAATGAAGATAAAATAAGAGTATGTGTCTGTAAAATAATTTTTTTATTTTGATATAAAGTGAATTTTATCTTAAAGGAAAAAGCACTAAACTATTTTAATCCAACAGCTTTTGAATTTGTTGGAACCGAAATACATCTGCATGTTTAATCTACTTTGCTCTGTGGTTTAACTAAAAGAAAATGTGTGGCAAAACTGCCTTAAGAAAATATCGTGCCTGTGGCAGGATCTATCACTTTGATCTTTCATCCTTCTCTTATTTCAGTTCTTAGTCACTTTCACTTTTTATTTCTCATTCTGTGAGTTTTTGACTTGGTTTGTCATTGTTCTGTCAAGTAAGTCATAGCTTATACTACTTACCCTGCCACCACCATACACTGCAGTTCTTCTAAATATGTATTAATAGTGCCAATAGGTTGAATTTCATAGTACACAGGGGCAGCAATATTAAAGGGAATAATATTCAAGTTATTAGTCACAGCATGGCTTATATTCTTTTTTCACCTTAAACAGCATACAACTGCTAACAGTATATTATAACTATAAATATTATGAATATTATAGTTACTAAATAAGACTTTAAAATTGTATTAATCCAATGTTTTCTTTCTGTGTTTTCACTCCCTCCTGACATACACAATCAATTTGTTTCTTTTATCCTTTCTTGGTGAAAAATGCATTGGTGCTAAATGTTTCATTTATGTGAAAACTATTTACATTGAAGATGCCATTTAAAGAAAGAAGATAATTGTACATGTCACAGAGGGGAGAAGGTGAGAGCTTGCCTTAAGCAGAGAGTTTTCTCTAACCTGCAACCACTAACCCTAACGGGTAGGTACAATACATGTATAATATTTCAATACATATGTAATATTTCTGGTTGAGATTTTAGACAAGCAGTTTGTGATCCAACACCTATATGAATAGTCAGTCACTGAAATCCATCCTAACCAACCTCTTTTCTCTTGAAAGATGTATAGCACATGTCCTTGTGTGTATAGTTTTACTGTTTTTTCAACTGAACGTGTGGAATTCTTTGTTGTTCAGACTTTACAAGAAAAAGAATCCTGTGCTTGCTTGTGGGAGAATGCTGGGAATCTTTACTGATACAGCGCTCTAACCCTCTAACCATAAATAAAGGTGAATGTTTGATTTGTCATAGCAGGCTGGCCTTAGGCTAAGTGGATAATCACAACACACCAAACAACAGCTTGCTTAAAATTCAGTGTTTCTTATTGGTTTCATTAGCAATGGACTTACAAGCTTTGTTTAAAGATGCATTAATTAATTATTATGTGATTCCGAAATCATAATAGCAGCTTGAATATATTCATTAGAGTGATTTACGAGAGTTAATAGGGGAAGTGCACAGGCCCATTCGGAAGAGAGGTGTGCTAAAGACAGGCTTATCTTCTTTTCTCCATCAGCTTCTGGTGGAAGTAGACAAACGGAAGAGAGCCAGGGGGCATTCAAGCTGTGTGCACCAGTCACGCACAAGCACTTCATCATGGGGTGAGTTCTGACAAATGCTGCCTTAACATGAAGAGAGCTTGCTGCTTTGCGTGCGACTGACGGTACACACACACACACACACACACAGTCAGCAGAAATCAGAACAGTGTTCCTTCACAGGTTCCTTAGTGTGTTCTCAGTGTTGCTGTCAATAAAGTTGACCTTAAAAGTTTTTAGACATGAGCTTTAGATATTTTTCTACAGACCAAAAGAATAACATTGAATAGAATAGAATAACCCTGATGATGCCATAGCACAACTGGCTTTTCTCTTCTTCAGTGGTCTTGCTCTTTCTCCCCATCACTCACCATGAAGCAGGCCAAATGCAGGGACTGTTAATTAACATAACATTTGGCATTCTTCTTCAATAATGTTGAGCTGTTGCATTGATGTTGCATATGAGATATTTTGGAGAAAAAAAAAATGAGTGGCTTGCTTTTAATAACTAGAAGGAAGAAAATGCTATCTTTCTCCCTCCCAGCATTGGTAATATTGGGAGTTTGCTGGAGTTGTGGAATTGTTTTCTTGCTCTTGTTTGTTTATGATTTGCTATGGCCTTGCTGCCTATTCTCCTATAAAGGATTAAATATGCTATTAAGAGCTTGTGGTACTCTCATAAATACAATCCCTGAGTTTAATATCTGCTCACATCCCAGCTCCCTTCATTATGACACAATAAAGCCTGTGGCTCTGAATGTCGGCTTGTTCAACAAGAACCCTGCTTCACCTCTAAGTTTCCCAGAAAATCCCCAAAAACCTCGTCCATTTTCCATCCACAAAAGGACTCAAAAATGCTAAAGCAAATTAAATGATTAGGAGAGCGATGCTAATGAGTATTTCAAGTATCCTAATGACCTTGTGGATTAATTGCCTATTGAGGTACCTCTATCAGCCCCTTCTCCTTTTTTGTTGTCTGGCCAACTGTAGCAGAGGCCCTTGCCAAAGCGTAGTCAGTAGCCCGTGAAGGCGTCTCCCTCTTTTTGACACCAAGAGGGCATTTTTCCCTGGAATTTTGAACTGCCGTCCATGTCAGAGGCTCTTTCAGTTTTCTGGGGAGGGAAATCTTTGTGAAAGCTTGGAAACCTAGGAAAGAATGAGAGCACAGACATATGGCTGTGCGTGATCAATCGCATGAGTGCGTTTTCACTTTAGGATATGCCACTGCTAACCCCCTTTTCCCATCATGCGTGCTCTTTCCCATCTATTAACCTCTCCACCATTGTCGTTTACGAACGCTGAGTCCATGCTTTATAAAGGAAGTGTAATAAGGACACACAATGAAGAGCATGACAGAATGAAAACATCAGTGTCACAAATATTAAAAGAAACAAAAAGTAGCATAATTGCTGCTTTATTATAAAAAAAGATTAAAAGAAGTCACTAAATACAGAAGTTTTAACCACTTAACCACTCTAAACCCCTGTTCGAACTTTAAATGAATCACACTTTTCTCCATGACATATTGTGAGTAACTCCTTTAAACTACGTCTTGTCCAGATAACATTTTTCACATACCTGTAATTTACTACAGCTTTCTGTCAGCAGTATATGAGGCTATAAAGGTATATTTCTTTCACTTTTGTTTTTCCAAATCAAACTGAAATGTTTTACTGAATTTTTACTGAAATTATATTGGACTTTTATATTTATTTTTTTTATTGTTTTTATTAAATATCCACCCAACTTCACATCATTGCTTAAGGAAATGTCCCACAATTATGATCGGCTGACTTCTTATGAATCACTATATCACACACTAAATTTTCACTTCTTTTTTTGACCCCCAAACAATTTAATTCACAATTTCATTGTGATTTCTTTTGTACATTAAATTGCATTAACATATTCTCTAAGTAGACTTTAACTTTAGTCTTTAATAAAGTGTAATTTTAATATAGCTGGAACTATAATATAGCATTTTTGTAATTTCAATTGCAGTTTGAAAAACGAACTCTCAGAGTGAAATAAACCATGCAATGTCTTAACTTCTTTATTAATTTGACCGAGGGTGCTCAAATGTTCACTTATAACTGTACTTTTGTTTTTGTGTTTGAGTGTGACAGCTTTTTTACTTTTGTACTCAAGTATAATTTGGGCTCTGCACTTTACAAAAAAGTAAAAAGAGTAAAATCATCTAAAAACTCCTGATTGTGCTTTAATCTTCCTGTGCTTTTTTCACCTCCAGCAAATCCCATAACCCATCAAACTGATTTGATGAAACACAAGGAATTCGTCTCAATCAGCCTGAACAAACTCGGTCTTTAAATGTAAGAGGAGCTAAGTTCTTAAACCCTTTGTTTACTCAGCCTCCCTGCTAGAGGTCAGAGGTCAGCCAGAGCTCAAAGGGAAACGCTGCCCCCTCAATCCGCAGCCAAGCTGTACTGTTTTCACAGGCAGGTAATGATGATTGACAGCCATGCATGAGCGGCAGCAGCCTGCATGCGAGCTAGTCACGCGAGGCCTGTGCCACCAAGCAAACTGAGAGGAAGAAGGAAATTTGTGTGTTGTGCTACCAGACTTTTCTTGTAGGTGGTATCTGAGGTCATTTTATGATTTAGCCTAAATTCAAAGTTTTCAGCTGATGGTTATCACTCTGGGGAACCAGGTTGCATGCGTATGCCTCTGATTCAGCTTTATATTCACTTTCTTCATCGTGTCAGATATTTCTGGGTCCTGCTCTCAGGCAAAATTAGTTTTGGACCATCTTGACAGAGAACAGAACAAAAGACAGCCAGCATCCAAAGAACGGCTTTGGAATGTCCTTCAGGAACTATTTCTGAAGATGAACAACAATGGTAGTCATACCTAACATGGACTTTAAAGCTAGTTAGAACTATATAAGTTATTTTTGTCTTATCTGCAGGTGTCATAGACTTTATTTACATGTATATCTGCGCATGTTGCGAAAAATCACTAAACCATTTGACTCATTTTTCGAGATAAAAAAATGTAAAAAAAAAAGTTTTGCACGTTACTGTTATACACAGGGTTTCAGATCCAGCCACTGATGTGAAGTACACCATAATTATAAAACCAAAATACAGTAGTTCATCACCTGCTTCTCCACTGGATGCTATTTTGATCCCAAGGAAAGAAGGTTTTCTGTTTTTCTGCTAATTTGTTCATTTTTATACATTTTATCAGTCTTCCTCTTAGCTGCTTAGATGAGACCATCTGTTTAAAAGTGTGTAAAATAACAGTAAAAATAAATAAATAAATAAAAAAGGTGTATGTATTGCAGTCAGAAGAAACACAACTAATATGTTCTTTGTACATAATTCTTTTTGCTATTTATACGTGTGTGTTCTTTGTTTTATATTTATATCCTGATGTGTATTTAAAGGACATTGCGTGACAAATTGATGGTGCAGGAAGAATGTGGAGAAATCCCCTTTCACTGAGATGGCTACTCAGTGAAAAGTTCCCTGCAGCTAATCATTCTGAGACACAGCATGTTCAGAGAGTATTGTTTCACAAAGGAATTTGTATCATTTCCTCTGGGCTTTTTTGTTGTTGCTAAGGTGCCTTTTATATCAGAAAAGTTGCTGAAGTTTGTGCAGTAAAAGAAATGTCCGTAGTGAAGTAGTGATGGTTCATTAAATACATACTTTAAATGTATTGATGTAATGTATTGTATGTAAATGTATTGTAACATATTCCATTATAGCACAAAAAATGCAGCCAGAAAATATTTAGAATATACCTTGATAGTGCATATAAGAAAAAAAAACAACTTTCGTTTATGTTTACTGGCTGTAAGGTTTTTTTTTTATTATGAAAAATAATTTCTGTTAAGTTTAATCTTCTGGGTTGGGCTGCAACTGGTTTTTCATATTTGATGGACCCCAGAATGTTATATAAAAGTATTTCATGTTGTGAGTTTTTACAAGCATCCCATATCCATTGGATGTTTAAAAAAACATCCATATATATATAAATACGTATATGTTTTTAGAAATTTACTGAATTTAACCAGACCAAAATATTGTTATAAATGATAGAAATATGACATAAATATGAAATAAATATGCCAAGGCAGATGTACATTAGTTGTTATGACAACATACAGTTTTTCAGTAATTTAACAGTGTTACTTTACCATTAACAGGTAGTTGGCGTGGGAGATACTACAATGTTTAATTTAATGATGTCCAACTAGAGTAAGCAGAAGAAAAAGTTTTTAAACTTTTAAACAGTGTTGTTTGTGGAGTTTAGCACTGGTGTTATACACTGCATTTCTTTTTATTTTAGGAATTAAACATTCTGAAAGTCAAAAAATTAAAAAAAATTCTAACTTTAATCTGAATTCTGCTTTTCAAAATGTATTTCCAATCTGAATCGCCAATACCTGGATACAGATTGACCTTAGTTAATGACATCATCTTCTATTCTGCTATCTGTTGTAGTTGGTAACTGCTTTTGTCACCAATGTTGATTATAATGTCAAACTATGAAGTCTCCATACATGTGACTACATATACATACATATGACTTTCCCAACTTCGTCCAACTTCGTCCTGGTATCAGTGGCATGTTAGTGATGAACAATCCTTTAATTTCTTGGGAAAAGTATCACAAAACAAACCTGCAGACACACGTGCATGATCACCAGCACCTGGCATGTTCCCAGCATTCCCAGCAATACCAGTGAAAACAAGCTACTTCCTCTCCACCCACATCCCGTTTCACCAGGGTGATAAATAGATGGCTTCTGGAGGGCAATAGGAAGTCTGGCTCCAATATAAAGGCACAGAGAGCGGAGGAAGGGCCTGCAGAATGCACTTGAGGAGATGGAGGGGATTTTGGAAGGCCTGTATCTATATGAGTGAATTTCACAAACAGTCATTAATCAGTGCATAATGAGATTGTGTCTGGCCTGTCAAGAATAGGTTGTGACTAGCCAAGAATTATTGAATGGTTGTTAAATGTGTGTAAGTATGTGGTGTTAAATGACTTCATGGAAGATCTGAATTAGAGCTGAAAAAATCACAGTTGCAGTGATGCTGTTGCCTTCTGCTGCTTAAAGCTGGTAAATCAATATACCTTTGCAACAAAGCTGAATATGTGTAGAGAAATAATACCCCATATAGTTAAAGGAATGTTTGGCCTGAAGTGTTTGTATTCTAATACCTAATTCATTTAATAGGAAGTCTGCAGTCAGAAAAGGCTTGGTCCCTGTTAGATTCACTAGTAGCACTGCAGAGTGGCTGCAGGTAGCTAAGTATTAAGCACCACTAATGAGAATTCAGCTTCACTGACTTTAAAATCCTCCTAATAAGCCAGAATTTTAGGGGGTGGACTGCAGATCAGCCTTGCACACATAAAGGGCAAATAGACAGGAAGACAAGAGTCTGAACTGCTCAAGCACAACATTCTCCCTGTGGTGCCATCACACTGTGAGGGTGTCTCAGCTCCCAGGGCTGAGGTCACAGAATGCCTATTGCATTGTGCATGGAAGACAGATGTTATGTATTATTTAGAGTAAAAGGTGAGGAGTGCAGCCTCAACCTGTTGCTTAAATTTGAGCTGGCCTAACAAACCGTAGAAGGACATTTGGTCCTTTGAAGCACATGTTCTTCCAGACTTGATGATAAATATCTCCCCAAGTTTACAACTAGTTCAAGTTGACATCAAGGCTCAAGTTGAAATAAATCTCACAAATACACACAAAAAAGTTTTATTCAAACTTTACTCTGTTTTTAGCATTTTCCTTTTTTTTTCTTCAGGACTTCTGATGCTCTCTGGGCTTTAGATCAGGTGACTGTCTTAGCCAGTCCAGAACATTCAATTTCTGGCCTTGAAAAGCTGCTTTTGTCTTATGTTTTAGGACACTGATATGCTGTAAGGTAAAACCATCTAAATGAGGAATTTGGTTCAATTTGAGCATTTACACACTTTCAGGATACAAATACTGCCTCTGTGGCGAAATCTTTTGAAATTCCATTTCACTTTTTTTTCATCATTTGCATTGACTCTACACATTCTTCACTCTTCATTCAGGCTCTTTTTCTTTTTCCTACTTAAAAACATGAAAAACATAAATATAGGTCCTGTTTATTGCACTTGCCTGGTTAGTTCCCTTTTTTGGACAGTGCACAGTGGACTTCACCGTGCTTCCCAAAACTCTGCAGGTGTTTGTATACATAGTAAACTATAGAAAACTTTAAAAATGGGTATCCATTCCTGCATCCTGAGTGGTGTTCTTGATTCTTTCAACATTCATTCATACTTTGGTCCGATTACGTCAAGGCCCCTGAAATATTGGAGCGCACCAGAGTACACCCACCATAGAAAGAGTAGGTTTTCTAATATATACAACTAACACAGACAGACTTTGAGGTGTGGTGGTAAAACACTGTTCAAAATATGTTTCATTAGGAATCATTACTAAAACTGAGGAACAGTGTTTTAGAAGAATTTTTAGAATTATTACATTTTTGTTCTTTTGCCAAGTTACAGTGACAAAAAATACTGTTTGTATTACTTTATTACAAGCACTTTTGTTATTTTGGTATATTCAAGATGTCTGTGTTTCTTTTCTGAGTTAATGTGATAAGAAAAGGTAAATAATGCTGATCACTGTCTCCCTTTTATTTCGCAAAGGGACTGAAACAAGCCCTGCTATTGAGGTATAGAAAGTTCACATTTTATGGAGATTTGGAATTGCGTGTTAATATTCTTCAGAGACCAAATACTCTATGAACATGTTTTACAGGAACACTGAGGCGTAAACCATGATCTCAGCTTTGTGGGGCCTTTTTACGACTAAATTAGATGTAAGGACATGCTGTAGGAAAGGAAGGAAAAATGGAAACGTCCCCTCCCGTTTTCATTTGTCCTTGTGGAGTTTAGTTCATTCTGACACAATTCCTTTTGATAACTGTTAAGGAAAAGACAATTCACCACATGGTCCTCTAATTAATCTCCCAGTATGTCCATGCTGTATATGCCAGAATAAGCTGATACATTTGTTTCCAATTCCTATGGAGAGTGCATTAAAAATAGTCATGGTTAGATAACAGACAAAAGCTTGCATAGAAACCTTTCCCATGTTTTTGAGGTTAAGCAGGGAATCTAAGTCAGTGGAGCATAGCCTCGTTGTTTGGGCTTCCTTAACTGCAACCTCACAAAGAAAACTATGCTCTGATAATTCTGATAGATCTCTAATTAGATTTATAATTTGTTTTGTCAGTGTGTGGGTTGACCTGCGGTTTTCTCTTGTGTGCCCTGGGAGTTCTCAGTAGGAGGGAAGAGAAACACAGCTGCCCCTTAGTGGCCCACCAACATGTAGAAAGCAGCTCTAATTCACTCTCGGCTACAAACTCCTAAACCCTAAATGTCTGTTCCAGTTTTAGAAACTTTGCAAGTTGTGTAAAACATTGCACTGCATTTTCACTTGACATTTTCACAGTCCAGCCATAATTACACAAAAGATTGTAAACTATCCATTGGTCACTTTAATAAAAAGAACACAAACTATTTCAATCATTACATTAATGTTTCAATGATAAGTGTCAAAATAGGATTACAGTTTTCAGTAAAACAAATATTGTGAATTATTATTTAATTTACATAAATCATAATCTAGCTTTCTTTTATTGTACTTATTTTTAATGTAAACAAAGACCTTTTCTAATTTAAATGAAAATGTTATGTAAGTAAAAATAATTGCTAGCAATAGACCTCTATTCCTTAGAGAAATTAAACATGGCCTCTCCCCTCTCTTCAAAACTGCAGAACCACGTGCTTCTTCTCAGGTCAGTCTGCTCTTGCCTGGCTGTTGCCAGGGTGGTATTTGGTTGCTGTTTCTCTGGGGAGGAGTGAAAATAGTGAGGTGCTGCCACGGCTGTGTGGAGGTGAGGGAATGGCCTGTCAGTCTGGATTAGCTCTGCCTCACTGTGCTTTGATGTGGGATGACAGGGCCATCCTAGGCCCGCTCTCACTGTTGGCCTTGGCTCAAGTACACTCGTTTGTTTTATTAGGGGTTGTGTGAGTGCATGCTTTGTGTGTGTGTGTGTGTGTGTGTGTGTGTGTGTGTATGTGTGTGTGTGTGTGCGTGTGTGTGTGTGTGTGTGTGTGTGTGTGTGTGACAATTCAATCAGACATCCAAGCATGCTATGTCTTTTTACTTTCAATCTGTAAATTATTTTTTTTTAACCAGGACTTCTGAAAACAGAAACAAGTAAAGGGGCAATGAATTACAGTATATAATTAATATAACTTTAAAATTTTATGGTGTAGTTAAGTAAGGACGAAAGAGGTATTTATTCTCCACTTATAAATTAAACAGAATAGAAACCACTTGTCCTCTACACTGAAAAAGATTACTGATTTTAAAGGTAGTTGCACCCCAAATTTAATATTAAACAAACCTGAGCCTGACACTGCAATTAAAACAACTGGAAATAACAATTCAATCCCCACAGTTAGAGGATGGTTACCCCATTTTTTAATGTTAAGATGTAATCAAATCACAGATATGACTCTAATCTTCAATAATAAAACAATATTCTCCATCAATGTTTTCTCAGCCTTGTCATTGCTATGCTGTTGTTATTACAACCCAGCATCATAGGTTACCATCCCAATCACTGCCACGAAACCTTTGGGGAAAAAAATGTGTTTTGAATACATATGATTGAAAAAGTAGATATCAGGGGAAATGGTTCAACAGTATATGGAACATTTAATGAAAAAAAAAAAACAACTGCAGACTGTGTTGGATTACAGCACAGTAGTCTTAAACCTTACAAAGCAAAGTGCAATTTTGTTTCAGATGTGGGAAAGTCCAGATTTATTTGTTACGACAGTAGCACAGCATTCATCTATACCTATTAACACTGGCTAATATAATGCATCCTGCAGTTTAACCTATAAATACATGTCTTTAATATTTGCTTCAATAGAATTGTGTTTGTATTTAAACTCTATGAGCATTGAAGTACTGCTTTAAAACTTTTTTGCATTTTAGCTGGAAACAGCAGGGTTTCATTTCTTCAAAATGCACAGTGTATAGTTATCCAATTAGTTTTTTTTTCAGGAATATATAGAGAAATAAAGTTAATATAAACATATTTTTATTATGGTTGTTACAAACCTCACATGAAACACTAATGTTTGTGTGTCAGATGTCTGTGTTTAAATTAGCACAGCCAAAGAGTAGCACTTAATTGCTTCTAGACTACATAGAAGTGTTATCAAAAGTATTAAAGTATAGCTATATTGAGGCTTACCTCAAATAGGCACAGTTCATCACTACATGTAAACAGTACTATTGTGATAACTATACAGTAACATAGTAATGGAAATAAAGGAATAACTTCAACCATAATTTTTCAGGTGTTATTAAATTCCAAGATATGTTTTTAACTGAAATCCAATCCTGATTATTGGCTTCACAGTGTAAACAGACTCATTCCTCAGTACACTCAGGAAGATTTATGAATGACACTAACCCTTCTTCAGTTTCCATTGAGAAAAACTATGTGTGTGTGTGTGTGTCTGTGTGTGGATGAGAGAGAGAGAGAGAGAGAGAGCGAGAAAGAGAGAGTATGTCTCAGACATGAAGACAGAGAAGGAGGTGTGTGTGGGGGATCAAAGAATGAGATAAAGAGAAAAAAGGTCTCACACAGAAAGAGACATAAGGTGTGTGCGTGCGAAGGGGTGTGTAGAGAGAGGGAGAAAGAGGGACAGAAAGGTCGGGGGGTGTGTGTGTGTGTGTGTGTGTGTGTGTGTGTGTGTGTGTGTGTGTGTGTGTGTGTGTGTGTGTGTGTGTAGATGGCTTCATAAGTAGACCTGTTGCATTCTTCCTAGTTTACACTGACTTATATAACCTGGGAATGGAATATGTGTCAGTGTGAAAGGAGCACGCCAAACTGGATTGGCCAGGTGGGAAGTAAGATACACGCGAGTGCTCTGTAATCACCTTTCTCTCGCACGCATGCACGTATACCTCCCTCACGGCCCCTGCACAACCATCAAAACACCTACTGCATGTTCTCTATACTTCCATGTAATACTACAGCTTACACAAAGATAGATATGAGCTGAATGTCTATAACACATGAATCATCCATCAATACATCATCCACCAATACACTCGACACAATACTAATGGCACTATACTAACAGCTTGCATGTGTGTGTGTGTGTGTGTGTGTGTGTGTGTTTGTGTGTGTGTGTGTGTGTTCGTGCTTGTGTGTGCTCAGGTGTGGTCAAAAGATTTGCTTTAAGATTGTAAGCTTTGTGAGCTGTTTTAAGGTGATTATGTTACTGTCTTACATAACAGGAACACAGGTAGGATATCTGAAAAAAAAAAATCCCTTATGAGTTTAAAGGTTATGCACTTATAAAATATATAGATTTAGATGAATTACATTTGTTCTTTGTTTTTTTCCATGTATTTCAACTCTTTTTCTTCTTCTTTCGATGTATACGTCAGTGTATTTCTTCATGCCGGTCCCAACCCCGGATAAATGGGGAGGTTTAGGTTAGGAAGGGCATCTGGTGTAAAACGTTTGCCAAATCAAATATGGAGACAACAAAATACATTTCCATGCATTTCAAGTGCATCAGCAAAAACTTTAAGTAGGTATTTTGCAAAGTTGTATAACTCATTGCGGAAACAATGTAGACATTTAGATTCTTCTACAGCTGCAGTTACAGTTATAACAGCTTACAGATTCCTACTTTTTATTTGAAATCTGTGTTGCAAAGCAATTGAATCAAATTACAAGAATTTATTTATGAAATATAAGTTTTCCTAGTTTTCCTAATTCTAAGAACTAAACTCAATGAATAAAAACAAAAAAAGTAAGAATGCACAGGTTCACTCATTCCACATGTTCATTCATTCAAACAGGGACTGTTTGAGCAAAATCAGCCCTCTGGTTAGCAAGATGAAATAGCTTTATTATGTAAAACCTAATGTGCCAAACAAATGTGCCACAAGACAGACTTTGAAAATCAACAATAGGAATCACATATCACATATCACATATCACATATATTTCACTGGGGAAATAATTTTATACCTCCTGGCAGAGGGAAATAGCCAACTCACCTAGGTCAGCATGTTCGCGTGAGGCTTGAATTGTTATTGAGCTTACTTATCTTTTCCTCTTTGCTCCACTGTACCCTAATTTAGTTCATCTTTTCATCTAACTGTACCATCCAGGTCAACAGGAAAGCTAGGCTGCCGGTTCTCTCAGTGGGAGATCTGGGTCTGTTTCAGCTCATCAGTCATATAAGCATCTTTTTAAAAGGTTGCTTCTTTGCCAAAAAATATATAAATATCCTGAAAAATAGACGTATTCTGGTCTCATTCTACCAATCTTATCTGAAGTGACCAAGGCCTGCATTTCCTAGAATGTTTGTCTGGATGCTTTTGTGGCTTAACTGATCAGTTGTTGCCCTGCTCTGGGAGGAGTTTTTGTAGGCCAGTCAGTTCTGAAATGGTTCCATTTTTCTTAGTGTGGAAGTAATAGCTTGGACAGGACAGACTGACAATAATTATGCCTGAGTATGTCTAATGTCATCCATCCTAGCTGTCAAACATATTTAATTTGGTTGAGTAACTAAGAGGGCAATTATATTTTTACCCAAAAAACATCTGAATTTGAAAAATAAATCTAACTGTTCAATAAATATGTAAACCACAATAATGTGTTCACTGGGGTTTACCTTTTATATACTTTAGTTTGCAGGTCTAAAAACATTTATGTGCAATTAACTTTCAAGGAACAGTATTTCTGTATATGAACTAAACAGGGATAAAATAATTAAAATCTACAAACATACCTCTATTATATTAGCACTGTTCTAAAGCATTGTGGAATATTTCAAAATACTATCCAATATGATATTGTGTTTATATTATTTATTTAATTATGGTCAAATATATTTCCCATTAACATTTCTTCCTACATATGGTTTCTATTACATCAAAATATCAGGGATTAAAAAACATTTCAATGTGTTTTAAAATAGTTCCTCTCAAAAACGGATATATGTGTTTCTTTAAAGAAAGATTGAAAATGGTACTAAATAACAAAAGAAAGGGATCTGCTTCTGTCAACTCATGTTTTTTTTTTGCAACTATGCAATGATGAGTTATTTCGCAGAATCAGAGTTTTATAAATCCTCTTTGCAGTTTTGTTCTGGCTTCTCTGGTAGTAGACTTGCGGGGTTAGTAAGACGATCTTTTCTGCAGGTATTGTTGCAGCACAGCTCCACCCCAGCTGCACCTTCTTCAGCTGTCTTCTTATGAAAGACCCATGAGGGGGAGAGAGGTAGAGAGACCAAATGAGTGCTGGTGCGAAGAAAGACAAAAGTTCTTTCTAGATTTTTCTGTCTAGCATACCTGCTGTGCAAAGCATGATCCTATTCAAAAGCACTTCAAAGGCTTTTTTTTAGGATATGACAAAAGGTTTGCTATTAGCTGAGATTCCAATAATATTCAGCAGATATGCAAGCACACCAGCATGTCGACCATGCAACTAATACATAGATTAATGGCTCTTAAATCATTTTCTGGATAATCCTTTCCTGGACAAGAACAATAAACAGAAGTTCAAAAGAAATTTCCATAATGGCAGTGAGCTTAACAAGTAGTCACGTAGACAATTAGGTTTTATTGTCATTGCAACCATATACACAGTACATAGTAAAACTAAATGACGTTCCTCCAGGACCATGTTCCTACACATAAGGCAACATCAGACACGACATGAAACACAAGAAAAGGCAAGAAATAAACAATAGAGAAAAATGATAAAGACAGCACAGCTCTAAATGTTTACTCTCCTCTGATCTGACCAGTGCATGTTTAGTGTGACCTTTACTATGGGCCCGAAGGGAGCATTTATTAGTTGTGTTTAAGTTTGCTTTTGGTAAAATTTGGAAAATATGTAAATATTTCTTCTGAAAATGCCTTATATAGCCGCATGCTACCTTTCATGACAGTTTGTTTTTAGAAGCACAGGAGCAGTAGTAAAAATTTCTATTAGTGGCTGTGTAAAGCTGGAAGGCAGATGCTGGGTATTGCAAATTAAAAAATGACCACACAACTGAATCAGGCATAGCCAGTGGGGTTCTACCATTTGGGCTAGCTGTAAATCAGCCCCTCTTTTGCTAACATGTAATTCTCTTTTTACGGATTTTCTCTTATTTGTTCATGAGTACCAGCAATGTTTTATACAGCCACATCATCACCATGCAAAATCTTACCGCCTCTACCTACAAGCCTTTGGGATAAAAACACTGACTGACAGCTCTCTACTCTTTCCGTCTATCTTAGTCAAATCACTCTGTACTTTACTATCTGCTTGTTCTTTGTACATTGTATCATGCATTGAATTATTTTGTGTTACATTGTGGTTGAATTCTGTTTTGTTTTTTTTCTAATTTAGCTATTGATCATAACCTTTATATTAATATATTATATTTATATCAGCAAATATTAACAAGACTTAATTAAAATCTTAAAAAATGGGTCTGATCAGTTCAAATCCCCCTATAATTCTCATCCTGGATAAAACACCCATGCATGTAAATGGTATGGATTTGGCAATCCAGCTCTTAGGTGCATAGATCAGTTGATTCAGATTCTAAAACAAGCACACAAAATACCTTGGATCTTTGGTCCATTAGTATTTTTTCTGTTTGCATGTGAAGCACCTTTGCAAAGAAACAGCAACAGAGATTCTAGCAAAGAGAGGCATTAAGGCTACCGATCGACATAAGATGTATGCAAATGGAGAAGTTTGAGAGCCTCTGTGTAAATATATATATTGGTTGCCATAGTGCAATCCAGACACACTTAACTGCATTGAGGCAATAATGAGATGCTAATGAAGTCTTTTTTTAATTGCATAAAAAAGCCTTGCTTGAGTTATTTTCACAGCTGTCTACAACTTTCAAATCTGCCCCTGAAGACTTTTCCTTTTGCAGAATTGGCCAACTTGTTGGGAAAAACCCTTGGCCAGTTTTTGAATTATGTTTGTTTGTCCACTGCGTTGCCACAGTTTGGCAGAACATTATATCCACTGTAATACGTAGCTTTTGTATCGTGGCCCAAATACTGATATCCCACCCATCAGGATCAACAGTATGACCTACATAAAGCTTTCTGTAATTATTGGTTGGCTGATGTTAGTACTGACAGATCTTCACTGTGGCATGTAAGCCCCATGAATCCTTCCTCTAATTTAGAGTGTTGTGTTGAATTTAACACATTTTGTGAGACATAGTGACAGACTTTTGTTTTCCTTTTGTTTGCTCGTTGCTAATTGATGTCAACATGACATCAGTGTATTTGGGCATATAGGCTTCTCTCTCCTTGTTTTCTTTTCTTTAGCTATATATATATATATATATGTATATATATATAAGATATATATGGGATATATATATATATATATATGTACAGTACTAGTTTAGGCAGGTGTGAAAAAATGCCTTAAACAAAGAATGCTTTCAATGTGTTAATCATTTATTTTCATCAATTAACAAAATGCAGTGAATGAACAAAGAAGAAATCTAAATCAAATCAATATTTTGTGTGACCACCCTTTGCCTTCAAAACAGCATCGATTCTTCTAGGTGAAAAAAAAGTGACCACCCTTGTCATTGCGAGGTCTCAGCACAGGACCGCATTAATTCCCTGGCAGAAATTGGACCTCTGCATTTAACCCATGCAGCAATGGGCAGCTATTGAAGTGCCCAGGGAGCAGTGATGGGGATGGTACCTTGCTCAAGGGTACATCAAGGGTACACACAAGGGTACTTGCTCAATCGAACCCACAATCTTCCGATGCAGGGCCAACTCCCTAACCGCTACACCTGCACAGTTTTTGAAGGAACTCGGCTGGTAGGTTGTTCCAAACATCTTGGATAACTAAGCACAGATCTTCTGTGGATGTAGGCTTCCTCACATCCTTCTGTCTCTTCGTTTAATCCCAGACACGCTCGATGATGGCTCTGTGGGGACCAGAAGAATTGATGCAGGTTTGAAGGCAAAAGGTAGTAACACCAAATATTGATTTGATTTAGATTTTTCTTTTGTTCGCTCACTTTGCATTTTGTAAATTGATAAAAAATAACCAATCATTATTTATATTTCTGAAAGCATTCTTTGTTTACAGCATTTTCACACCTACCTAAAACTTTTGCACAGTACTGTACATATAAATGATTCACAATGCACCACTTTTTGCTATGCTTTTTTCCAAATTTTGCTATGTTACATCCTTGTTCCAAAATGGGTTAAATAATTTTTTTACATCAAAATTCTAGACACAATACCCCATAATGACAAAAATAAAACATGTACAGAAGTACTGTATGTATTAAAAATAAAAAACAAACATAACATTTACACATTTACAGCATTTACAGCCTTAGGTTAATACTTTGTTGAAGCAAACTATGTTGGCATTTACAGCCTCAAGCCTTTTTGAGTAACTTCTCAGTTTTTCTTGTTTGTGAATGACGTTGAACATTGTTTGATTACTTGATTAAATGATTACTTTTACTATTTTAAGGCGTGTTAGAATCTGATGTTCATGATTCATAACAACACGATTTTAAATGGAATGTGGTAGTTTTATTGTGCAAACCACTTTATTCTTTAGAAGCTATTTGGTAAATGTGCCAACTACAGGATTTCAGTAGCATTTCATTATCTAATCAAAACGAACATGAAAGTCCTTGATGGTATTCTAAGCTCATATTTGTTTCAAACAGGCTTTCGGCCATTCGTCTCCCACCGATTATTGTATGGGCTTGTTTGTGGAAGGTTGTGTGATTGTATGTTTGCCCTGTTTTGTTTTTGTTGCTCTGGTGTTTTTGGATGGAATTAAAAGCAAAGACGTCTTGATAGCTGAAGGAGTACATGGTGGTGCCATTTCGTCTGTCTCTATTATCAAGTGATTTACAACTTCCTGATATTTGGTTCAGGGACCCGGAAAAAATATGCAGAGCTACGTGAAAAGGAAGAGGAAAATACGTGCAGCAGGTTTATTTTCAAAGGATCTAGTATCGTATTCAAGTGAGACTTTTCATTCACACGCAAATCTACCAAGACAGACTGAGTGGATGCATTGTGCTCAAATTAGAGAGGACGGCTGCAGGGGGGTGGAAGTGTGAAGATGGAAGTGTAGGCACAGTCCAAGGGTCAGGTTTATAATTCAACTTAACATGTGTTGCCGGTTTCTAATAAAGCCAAGCGTGTCCATTCATAGTTTCTTTTTTTTGCACATTCTTGCACTTAGAACTTGTGTGAGTTAGATTTTGATTTTTTTCTTTTAGTTAGTTATTAAGAGCGAGTAACCAATATGTGTTTAAATTTAATAATGCTAGTTATTCAAAAATATTTTCATTTTAATGTAAATCTAAATATTTACTCAAGCCATTCAATGCAAAACAGTGACTTAAATTATGAGTCACTGCTTTAAGTTAGGTTAAGATAACACACTTTGAAAGATGTTCAGAATGAATATATAATTAAAACATCTGCAAACCCTTGTCAGATGAGAGCAAAATATAAACAATGATATACTAGGAAGAATCCTGAAACATTTAATGAATTGTTATTACAAACAAATGGTGAGTATTTCACAAAATGTCTAATCAGAAGCTCATGTACCTTTATAATACAGATGACACAAAAATGAGTCTTGTCCCAAGCGGGGTCGCAGAGGAGTGCTGGAGTCCAACCCAGCTCTCTTAGGGCAAAGGACGGGAGACACACCCTGGACAGGTCACCCGCCCGTCGCAGGGAATGAGTAAAATGCATCACAATATTCCATTGTGATTTAATTAGTGGAAAAATACATTGTGTGCACAATTATTAGCCAAGTGAGTATTTTAACCATATTATCATTTTCATACATGTATTCCAACTCTGTCACGGTCTGTCGTGCCCGTGGTTCCGATCGGGCACGACAGATGGCGCTCTGCCCTGACTGAGCACACCTGGAGCTTGTTAGATACAGGTGTGCTTCATAGAAACCACTATTTAAGCAGTGTCAGGACAGAGCGCGGTTCATTATCATTCGCCTCACCCAGTTAATATTGGCACTTTTGGTTTATATTGTTCCTTTTATGTTAATAAAGTTACGTTTCGGAACCACTGGCTCTGCATTGGCATCCTCCCTACACCCCGCCATCGTTACAAACTCTAAGCTGTATAAACTTGAATGCTAATTGGATTTAAGCAAATCAGGACATCCTATATCAAGGTGTGCATAGTTATTAGGCAGCTACTTTTCCTCAGGCAGAATGCACCAAAAAATGAGAAAGAACTAACTCTGAAAAGTAAAAAATGATGAAACGTCTTTCAGAGGGATGCAGCACTCTTGTGGGGTAGTGGTATGATCTGGTATTATTAAAGAAGAGCTGGTTGGAGCTTATAACCCTGGAGCAATTCAGGGTTAAGGGTCTTGCTCAGGGACAGTGGTGGTAGTGCCAGAAGTGGGATTCGAACCTGGAACCTCATGAACCATTGGTCCATAGGCAAGTACCCTACCACTAGACCACCACCACCCTAATGGCATGTCCCCCTTCCTCACCTGACCTAAACCCTATTGAGAACTTATGGGTCTTCTTAAACTGGAAGAGGGAGGGGAAAGAAAACAGTTCCACCTCTCTCAACAGTGTCTGGAAGGCTGTGGTTGCTGCTGCACAATAAAGTTGATCATCAAATGAACAGATCAAGAAACTGACAGAGGGCGTGGATGTAAGCATTATGAAAAGAACAGTGGCTATATCAATCAATTTTTTTAATGTCAGAAATTGTTCATTTGTTCATTTAAGTTGTTTGTTCAATACGTTGATGAAAATGCGTAAGATGGTATTTTTTCACTTTAGTTTTCATTTCGTTTTACATATAGTTCTGCAGACTAATAGGTGCCTAATAATTGTGCACACATGTATTCCCCTGAGAATGTTCACACTCACATTTTCTTTGTAAACATTCAGGTTTCAGGGTTTTAACATTTTGGATTGACTGATAGCACTGGATTTATTCCAGATTTAAATTAATCCTCAAGATATAAAATACATTCAGCCTAATAATTGTACACATAATGTAGAAATGGCTGTAAATGTATCCAAACATAACACAGCATGAAGATTAAAATTGCTATAACAGCAAGGACAAAGAACTGCCAATGCTTCCTTTCAGAAATCTACCATGGGCCGGTCTTTTTCGTTTTAAGCGGCAAAAGAATTCCCACTAAATCCATACATCAATTCAATGAACTGAATGAGATTTTGCCTTATTATATATTTTTATTTAGGCATACATTCAAAGTTTTCAACACTCAGACAGTTAAATTTATAACATTGGTTTTAAGAGGAACATCTTATTTTTAGGGTTCTTCTTATCTAATTTAACCATGACTAATGGCTGGTTTCATGTTTATCCCATGTGCTTCCATTTATAGATGTCGTAAATAAGATCGATTTCATGTGCACATATTATTATTGTGTGACATCACTTTTCTGCTGCGATTAGTACACTCCCTGCCTGAGGGTCAGTGACTACAATGGAAGCCCTGTGCTTTAGGAAAAAATGGAAATAACACATGGAAACTGACGCATCTTTTTTATAGCTTTTTAATGACAAAATGTAATAACAATGAAATAATTAATATTATATAATTTACATATTTCATGTATATGATCAGATGAGGATACAGAACTGCCAAATAATCTAAAATTAACAAAATATTTTCTGATTTTATATTTATTAATAGTAGCAGTAAGCTTGTGTAGCAGTAGTATTGAAGTAGCCTCCTAGTACCTGAATAGCAGTAATGTTAGTAGCTGTCATGTTTGCAAGGAAAGAGAGGCACAAGCGCATGGCAGACTTCAGGGTTCTTTCATCTGATCAAAACAATTGTCCCAAGAAACTAGGCAAACAATGGCAAACCTTAAATGCCTGGCTGATCAGGTGTGAGGATTGGGTGTGACTAGTGAGGGTGAAATAAAGATCGGCTCAAGCTCAGGGACTAGGACCCGTGGCCATGGCCGAGTTCAGTGGTCATGACAGTAGTAGTGGTTGTGAAATTGTAGGCCAATAATAAAAACAGTAATAATAGTTATTCTTAGCATATATAGGTAGTATAAATGTGTAATAATAATATAATATATATTAATATTAAATAATATAATAATAATAATAAATGGATGACAGTAGACTCTTGCAGACTCCTGAGAACCCAGGACAAGGCCTTCAAGTCCCAGGGGCCAGGCCGCCCTAAGCAGGCAAGCCATCTCTCGGGCCATCAGGCGGCCAGCCAGCTCACATGAAAATCCATGGCCGCTAAGAACACTGGTGACACGCGGCGCTGTGGCAGGGCATCCAGGCCCGCTTCTGGGATCTCCACCTGCCTGTGACAGTGACTCCTCCCTCCCAGATCGCTGAACCACTTCCATACGGTTTGATGCAGTGAGCGGCACACGTATGAGAATACCACCCCTCCTCCAAGCGACCAGATTCTGTCTGACCACAGCCGAGGTGAAGATCTCTTCTCAGTCCAACCCGCGAAGCTGCGGTCAGACAATATTCAAAGTCGTGTGCTCAGAGGATGTGCAGAACAGCTGGCAGATGTTCTCACCGACATCTTCAACACCTCTCTGAGCACCACTGTTGTTCCAAGGTGCTTCAAGACCACCAGCATCATTCAGTGCCAAAAGAAACCATCTATCTCCTGCCTCAAACTATCGTCCCGTCGCACTCACACCCATCATCATGAAGTGCTTCGAGAGGCTGGTCATGAGGCACATCAAGTCCCAGATCCCCTCCTCACTAGACCCCTGCAGTTTCTTCCCCCACGCTCAGCGGTGATGTAATCTCCACCACCCTCCACCTGGCCCTTTCTCATCTTGACCCAGAAGGACAGTTCGTCAGAATGCTGTTCATCGACTACAGTTCAGCATTCAACACCATCATCCCTCAGCATCATCCCTCAGCAGAGTGAGAAGCTGAGGCTGCTGGGCCTGAACACCTCCCTCTGTAACTGGATCCTGGACTTCCTGACTAGGAGACCCCAGTCAGTCAGGATCAGTAGCAGCACCTCCAACACCATCACACTGGTACGCGGGCCCCAGAACTGTGTGCTCAGCCCTGCTGTTCACACTGATGACCCGACTGTGCAGCCAAGCACGGCTCGAACCACATCATCAAATTACGCTGATGATACAGCCGTGGAGTGGGTCCTGATCAGCAGTGGAGACAGAGGCGCAACCTACAGAGAGGAGATACAAGAGCTGACGGTCTGGTGCAGAACCAACAACCTGTCTCTGAATGTCGACAAGGCTAAAGAGATGGTTGTTGACTTCAGGAGATCACGTCGGACCACTCTCCACTTATCATCAACACCTCACCTGTGGAGATGGTCAGAGCACCAAGTTTCTTGGTGTTTCACATCACTGTTGCAACCTCACGTGGTCCCCTCAACACAGCTCCATCACAAAGAAAGCCCAGCAGCCTCTACTTCCTCGCAGACTGAGGAAAGCCCATCTCCACCTTCCATCCTCACCATCTTCTACAGGAACCATTGAGAGCATCCTGAGCGGCTGCCTGGTACGAGAACTGCAACGTCTTAGACCGCAAGTCCCTACAACGGATAGTGAGAACAGCTGAGAAGATCATCGGGATCTCTCTGCCCTCTGTACAGGACATTTTCACCACTCGCTGCATCCATAACCAACCAGCATTGTGGATGATCCTCCCTCCGTCCACACTCTCTTCTCTCTCACCATCCGGAGAAAGGTTCCGCGGCATCTGACCTCTTTAGGATGAAATGGTCCCCTGGCCATCAGACTCTTGAACTCTGAATCTACCAATAGCTTGAACCCTTAAGCCAGTCACTTTCATCGCATTTATTTATTTATGTCATATTTGCACTCTTGCCTTTAAATTCAATTACACTGCTCCACCACACTGCTACACATAATCTACCTGGGCTCTTTGTTTCACAACACTGCAGCCCTCCACGAATCTCAGATGTACTGTCTGTCGTGCCGTCTGTTGTTGTCTGTCTTGTCTTGCACTTGTCTTGTGTGTAGCACCAGGGTCCTGGAGGAACGTTATTTCATTTCACTGTGTACTGTGTATATGGCTGAAATGACAATAAAATCCTACTTGACTTGACTTGACTAATAATAATAAGAAGAAGAAGAAGAAGAAGAAAAATAATAATAATAATAGTACATGTAATTAAGGAAGGACAGGTATTAGTATCTTTATAGAACTAGCATAAGTTGTGGTATTAGTAGTTGTGTTACTAGTACTAGTAGTAGGCTTCTAGTAGTAACAATGTTGATAGCAGCATAAGTAAAAACTATAATAGTAGTAAAGACTTTTTTAAAGTACTAGGTAGAACTGTAAACCTGTACTTCCCCCCATAATATATATATATATATATATATATATATATATATATATATATATATAAAATTATACAATTTGATGTGTCTGTCTTATTAAGATACAAATACAAATAACTGAATACATATATATATATATATATATATTGAATTATTTGTATTTGTATCTTAATAAAAGAACAATTTTGTATAATTTTATATATATATATATATATATATATATATATATATATTATGGGGGAAGTACAGTGTTTACAGTTCTACCTAATCTTGTTTATTTGATGAGTTGGTTTGATTGCGTGAAGTGAATTAAGTTTTTATCTATTTATCTATTTATATATTTTAATTTAATGGGATTTTAATGGGTTTTTTTCAGTTAAACTTTCATTGAGGGTGATTTATCAGCACTTATAATGATAAAAAAAGTAAAACATAGGATTGAGGGAAAACATAAACAGACATACTATCACATAACTAAAAGTGGATAATAATTTTGTTTCAACAACATTTATTCTTTAGATAGATAACCTAACCCAATCTCCCTTGAAGTCAGTGTGTAAACAGAGGCATTGGTTTACATGTCGAGTATCTGGCCTCAGGAGATTATGCTTTGTAGCAGAGTTACAATTGTCCCACGCAAATGAAACATTGTTGACTTAACACAAGGCAAAATCTTATCCTTCTTCCGTCTATCGAAATACTCACTACAAACTACCTGTTTCCCAGATTACCCCATAGAGAAAAGTCTGTGACCATACCATAGATCAAGGGCCTCTTTGTTCAGAAGCTACACTGCAAAGTCATGGCAGCAATGTAATGAAAGCTTTGACCACTGCATGCAAAGCTGAAGGTCATGTTTCTGTCACTTAGGTGAGATAAGGAAAGAGCTATAAGGGGATCTATCAGCTGTACTCTTTTGGCCATAATGCCTTCAGGACTTCAGGGCTTTATACTGACATACACAGCAGACAGTGACTTTAGCTTTCATGTTGTAACGCTTATCCATGAACTCTCCTAAGCCCTTTATGGTGCTTGGTCATTAAATTTCTCTTGAAACTAGCAGCGAAATCATAAAACAGTGTCTTCTAACCTTTCGCATTTTAATTTATTTATAAGATCATATATTTGACTTTGAACTGAATTTAGTAACATTCAGAAAAAGAAATGTAACTTCTTAATGCAGGATGTGAAATGAATATTAGTCACTCAGTACATAAAATAGCAATAATTTACTGTATTGACATATTTACATTTCAGTCTAATACATTTTTGAGCATGTTTTCAAATATTTAATCCTTTTTCTACATGTAATTTTGTTCTTAGTATGTTTGTCTTATTTATTTGACTTTAAGGTAGGATATATTTCACTCTTATAATTAAAGCTTCTTTCACTTCAGCTGTGGCTTGTGGTGAATACAGAAGTAAGGCTCTAAGGCATCAGCCACTAGATTTTAGCATGCTACATTGCTGCTCCCTCAATAAACATATCCATAAATATGACACAAACATGACGTATGACAGTTAAGCGATGATTTATGGTATTAATTGCAGAGTTGTTTTTATGTCATAACATGAAAGCAGCCAAGACAAATAAAAATGTAGATTTGGCAGCTTTAGTAAACTTTAGTGAATAAATCTCAACATGAAAATGAATCACACTGCTGAGCCTTTGCGTGTTCACCATGAGAGCATGCAGAGAGCATATATATAATCAGTTTTGCCTGGTGTGTATAGCGTGCCTCCAAGAGTTGCATGTAATGTTTTCAAAAAAACAAGATCTCTCTGAACCTTGTAACTAAATACACTGCATCAGAATCTTTCATTGCCATGCAACCTGATGTCATGGCTAAAGGCTAGAGCATGAGTACAGTTTTCCCATCTCTCACTGCCTCTCGACAGACAAAATGAGTTTCCATAAAGAACTATAGCCTACAGTAATGCTGCTTTTGGCCTTTCCTGTGGCTGACTTGTGCTGGAGCAATAGCATGACATGCTGAGCCGAAGTCAAGGCAAGACCACAGAAAACTTGTCTTCTGTGTAAAATATGGTGTGGAAATAATGTGTATATAAAGTGTCCTTTCAGCAGGTTTTGCACCCAGATATTTCCATTTGTCTTAAAATGGAATATGTTTTTAATTCCATATTTCCAGGCAGAAAGAAAGAGAAAGGACAGAGAAAGAAAGAGAGAGCAGATGATGAACATAGTGATGATGAGGATGAGGATAATGATGATGATGATGGTGCTACATCTGTATGAATTAGTTTTGCATAAGTAGACAAAGGAGGGACTTTTCTGCTACTTCACAAATGTCACTTCACACAGCTCTTCCTTGACCATGGCATTTTCTCTGAAAGCAAAACAACAAACAGAACCTCATTATCAGGTTTTTCCTTTCTGTTTACATCATTGGAAAGTCCCAAAAATCAGCTCAGACGTGATACTTTGATGTCATCAAACTAATCATTTCCCTCCTATGTCATATGCTATCTATAGCATGTTCTAATCCTCAGCAAATATTTGAAAGTATAGGAAAATAAGACAGCACCACTGTCTTCAGGCTTTTCCAAAAAATGATATAGCAAAGCCATACAAGTTATTTTGCAAATGTTTGTTTTTTTATTTTCTGATATTTTATGTTTATATGCATTCGTGGCTTCCATTTCCACTTTCATAGGCAGCGGTGGCCTAGTGGTTAGAGAGTTGCCCCAGTATTGGAAGATTGTGGGTTTGATTCCCCACCAGTAGGTTGCCCTGAGGTACCCTTGAGCAAGGTACTGTCCCCGTCACTGCTCCCTGGGCACTTTTAATAGCTGCCCACTGCTGCAAGGTGTTTGAGTGCATGGGTTAAATGCAGAGGTCCAATTTCGTTGTGGTTCACTGTCTGCTGTGCTGTGACCTCGCAATGATGAGGGATGTCACTTTCAGTTTCATTTTCTTAAATACAGGGGCAGTCTCCATGAAACACCTTGGGGTTGAGAATTTTGCTCAGGAATTTTGGAGGAAAATGGAGGAATTTTGCTTCATTTCTTCCTGTCCTCTGCAACTTCCTGCTTCAAACCAACCACCTGCATGTCCTCTCTCACCACATCCATAAACCTCCTCTTTGGTCTTCCTCTTCACCTCTTTCCTGGAAGCTCCATCTTCAACATCCTCCTTCCAATATAATCCTCATCTCTTCTCTGGACATGTCCAAACCAACGCAACCTTGCTTCTCTAACCTTGTCCCCAAGACGTCTAACCTGAGCTGTCCCTCTAATATACTAATTTCTAATCCTGTCCATCCTCGTCCCACCCAACGAAAATCTCAGCATCTTTAACTCTGACACCTCCAGCTCCGCCTCCTGTCTTTTCGTCAGTGCCGCCATCTTTAACCCATACAACATAGCTGGTCTCACTTCTGTCCTGTAAACCTTCCCTTTTACTCTAGCTGGTATCCGCTTGTCACAAATCACTCCAGCCACTCTTCTCCACCCATTCCAACCAGCCTGCACTCTCTTCTTCACCTCTCTTCCACACTAGCAGTTACTCTGAACTGTTGATCCCAAGTATTTAAATTCCTCCACCTTTGTTTCCTCCACTCCCTGCATCCTAACCACTGGAAATATATTACATTTAAATAAAAATGCAAGACAGGTAGATTTTGCTGGTATGGCAACTGTGAAAGGGTTAATTTATTATTAAAAGGTCAATACTTTAGGGTTATTGGTCAGTTTTCAATGTAAGGATTTTTAAATAGGACCCTCACTCAGGCTCACTAATGCAAAACAGTAAGTGTTAATGCTGACATGTTTTTACATATTTTTAATAGAGCTTAAGCCTCTGCTGCAAGCTACTTGGCTGTAATCAACATGCTATTTAGAACAAAATTACAACAAAAGCTAGGTATCCTACAGGCTTTTTCTGACAGACAGTAGTGTCTAATCCAAGGGTAGCCTAGGTCACATCCATATCTGCCAAGCAGAGGAGGAATTGGGGCGACCCATATCTTCAGTCTGACTCACATTTGAATGGAAACATGGGTGAGGAGCCATCTGAGTCAACACATCTTGTACATGTTAATCAGCACTACAGACATCTAATGTCTGTCCCTGATTCTATAAGCATGAGTTTACAGGATAAAACAGTGCCCTGCAGGCCACCCCATCCCCCTACGTGACGACCAAAACCAACTGGATTTTGGATGGAACTGTGATAAAAGGGTGTGGAGGACACAAGGTGAGACAAATTAAATCTACGCACGTGGAAAAAACATTTTTTATTTTATGGTTGAATTTACAAGAGCCGTTTTCCATGCTTCTCATAATGAATCAAGTAAAATGAATAAATATAAATTATCTTGGACTTGTTCAGTTAGATGTTGTGAGAAAGGACATGCAGGCAGTTGGTTTTAAAGGAGAAAGATCCACAGGACAGGAAGAAATGGATCAGCTGACAGCTAACAGGAGCAGCCGAAAGAGGAAGAAGATCTTGAATCTTATTGAAACGGATTCCAAAATCATGGAATCAAAATTCATGTTGGTCATTATTTTTTATTAATTCATTTAGATAATTTACAATGGGAAAGTTACACAAATAACAAATGTAATTTATTTCTATAAACAAAAGTCATTTATTATCAAAAGCTAACATTTAACCATTTTAGCAGTAGTTAAAGTAGTTGTAGCTTCTGAACTGGCATGAATCCACTCTGTATGAAAATCCTCAGCCTGAAAAGATAGACAAGGTTAATGCTGTTCTACTTCCTGAAGCATTTATCTCTGTCCATAAAGCAGATTTGCAGTGTGTTTTTAAATTTTCTTTCTCCTAGGGCATAATTTCTGGCTCCCTTTTACATCCTCTTTAAATGCATTCATACCCTCATCCATGTGGAAAAGTTGATTCAGTGAGTGATGATCAGTCCAGCGCCAAATAGCTGGAGGAGCTTGAATCCTCCTCTCCAGACAGATACGCAATAAAGAAAAGCAGTGAGCAGTAATAACAAGCTGATATTACTAGCTCCAGATGTACGATCACATTCATATAATTTCTGTCATATTTGATATAGATTCTTACAGGCCTGGCTACATTATATAAGTTGCAGTTATCACCAGTGTCAACAACATTATACATAAATCTGGCATAAATTATGTCTCATTCATTTCTAAAGTGGAACAATTCTGTAAAATATGTTCTGTATATATATATATATATATATACATATAAACATTAAGAGGCTCTAAGTAGTACCATACCAGGGCCTCCGCCACACATCTCAGTCATTTTACTTTTCATACTAAATTCAAAGATAAAAATAATTAAGAATATTACAATGGTATCTAAACACAAATAAAAATATAAAAAATATAGTTTTTTTTATGAATATTTTGCTCTTTGAAGTATTTATGTTTAGTTAGAAGTCATGATGGCTCCATAAGGGGCCGACATCAAGAAACAGACCTGATATACAGTCTGTTTTAGTTGAAAAATTAAATGTTTTTGAAGAACATGAAAATTTCTTTTTGTAAAGGGTAATTAGTTGCATAACTACAGCATCGACTAGCTGATGTTGAACTGCTTAGGAAAACAGTTAAAAAGAATGTGATAGAGGAGTAAGAGAGGCTAGTTTATTTGGCCTGCCATTCCATCCTCTGTTCCCAGGGCTACACACCAGTAATCACACACATATCTCCTGGCTACTGTTGTGGTTCAGTGGCTGGTCAGCCTAGCTCAGCTGGAACGGAGGTCCTGGGCTTTGGGAGTAGGGCTGAGATGGGGGCTCTCTGGCCTTCTGCCAGCTCTTCCCAGAAGTTCAAAGAAATACTCTCCCTGTCAGCCGGGTAATGACCACAAGACCATTTCTTTATTGGAGCTCTTCAAAACATCCTTCAACCACCTGAAGGGTCTGAGAAAGAATTTACCATCTCGGACTGCTGCAGGTGTGAAGTTTTCTCACTAATAATCTTTAATAATTAACAAATATTATTAACTCAGAAAAAATCTGATCAATCATATACATAGCTTGTATATTATTAGCCTGTATCAAGCAAAGAAAACAATTAAAGAGCTCACTGACACTGCTAAAATTGGATTATGAGCTGTTTAGGGCCTTATTAAAGCCTGGAAAGATAGTAGTTAACCTTTAGAGGCAGAAAAGTGGTTAGAAAAAGGTCTTGAATGGTCAGGATCAGAGAGCATTTCTATTTCTGGTGAAACCAGATTTTTAAATAATAAACAGTAGAACTCACACATTAATTGCATGTTTTAAGTAAAGAATTCTAATTGATGCACAATGTACAGAGAAATCAATGTTTTGGGACTAAACAGTTGTGTTGGCTTAAGAAAACCCCGGTGAGGCTATTAGAAAAAAGTCTTCAGTTTGCTGGACAGGAATGGAAAAAAGATGGAAAAATGTCAGATGGTCTCATGAATCCAGACTGACTTTGTTCCAGGGTGATGGACACCTCAGCAACATTAGGTGCCAAGAAAATGAGCTCAACTGAGTACCTGAATATACTGAAAAAACTGACTGGGTTTTTTCCATTACAAGATTTTTCTTCCTTCATAGCACAGGCATATTCCAAGATTACAATGCCAGGATTCACCAGGCTCAAAAATAAACAGGGAGTGCTAAGGAGCATTTTTACATATGCATTGGCCAACACAGTCCAGACCTTAACTGGAAATTTGAGAATATTTGGGATGTGCTGGTGAAGACTTAGTGTATTGGCCCGACTGCCCCATGATCATAACAAGACCTTGCTTCAAAAATAATGGGAATAAATGTTGTGACATTACATTATCCAAAGGTGGTCCAACAAAATCTTAGAGTGTGTAACTTTTTATTGGCCAGGCAATGTAATATGAAAAGCTCATTTAATATTTTTTTCTTCTGAAACCTAGGGAAATTAATAGATTTGGGTGATCAATAGAGAGTCTGTGCCCTATTTTGCAGTAGCAGCTTGTAGTTCATCTGGTTGCCCTTAACACTAGATGTTAAGATTACATTGCATAGAGCATTAGTAAGGTCAGGTGTTAGATTAGTTCTGGATCACAAACTCATCTTCTCATCTAAAAGCTACTGGTTAGAGCACTTCAGTTCCAAAATTGCTGTACAGTAGTAAACTAGAATTACTTCACTTATTTGCAGGAGTGTCTAGATCCTTTTGGACACTGCATAGGAACCACATAAAGCATAGGTTACCTATGCATTCATTTCTTTTTTTTTCACTTTTGCCATGAAAATGTATCAGAAAAACACAGACAGCCCAAACAATTCCTCTTTTTATTGTCCTCTCAAATATCTTTAAATGCTGTTATTGGAATCTGTACCATCTTTTACCACACATACTGTAGCATTTCAACCATGGCAAGGGAACAAAGTTTGACTGGTAAATTGAGGGCTTTGCCTTTCTGCTCAACTCCCCTTTTACAGTTTGGTACAGCAACTGTTTAACTGCCATTGCTGTCCCAATCCATCTGTCAATCTCTCACTCAATTTTACCCTCAGCCGTGAATTAGATTCCAAGATACTTAAACTTACCTAAGCTAACAGAACCACATCTTTCAAAAAGCGGAGATCTTGAGGCCCCTATACTGGACACCCTCCGGCCCCAGGACTGTGGACAAGGGGACACTTCTCAGGGTACATGATTTTAAGCTTTCTTAAAATCGACAAAGCATATGTAGACTGGCCTGGCAAACTCCCATGACCCTCCAAGTATCTGTGCTAGGGTGAAGTACTGGTTTGCTGTTCCACAGCCAGGGTAGAAACCCAGTCCTTCTGTATCTGAGGTTCAACAATCAGAGTCTCCTTTTCAGCATCCTGGTGTAAACTTTTCTAGGGAGGCTGTTTAATGCAATACCTTGATAATTGGAGCACTCACTCCAGTCTTTCCCTTTTTTAAAAATGGGGACCACCATCCCATTTGTCACTCCAAAGGTACTGTCCCAGACATCCATGCTACACTGAAGAGCTGTGTCAGCCATAACAGCCCAACAATGTCCAGAGACCTCATTCAGGGAAACTGGTGATGACACTATTAAATCCTCCAGCCCTGCTTCCTCTGTGGAGGGTGTGTCTGTAAGGCTTAGAAGCTCCAGTGTTCCTTTCACCGTCCGACCAGCTCATCAGTTGCAATCAGAGCTTCCCCATCCCTGCTTAAAACAGCATGAGTCCCGGTCTGGCCCTCCTAAGTCAACTGGTGGCTTGCCAGAACCTCTTTGAAGCCAACCAAAAGCCTTCTCCATGGACTTCCCAAACTCTTCCCATACCCATTTTTTTGCTTTCTTGACTCCCATTGCTGCAGCCTTTTTGTCTTACCAGCCAGTTATGGAGTAATTAATACTAGTCAAACATTGAAGGATTCCTTCTTTAACCTGACAGCTTTACCAATTGGTGTCCACCAGGTCCTTGGATTGTCACCACAGCAGGCACCGACAGCTGTCTTACCACAAGGAAGGCTTTGAACAGGGCCCATTTAAACTCCATGCCCCCTGTCTCTTGTGCTCAGGGAAAAGCTCTTCCAGAGAGAGGTGAGACAGGGTCCTCTGCCAGATGCTCCCAGTTCACCCTCATCACCCGTTTGGGTTTACCAGGTCTGTCTGGCAGCCTGGTCTGTCTGGTTTTTATGGAAAATCCATGCCTTGTACAGAAGTTTAATAATAAAACACACCATTAGGGTTTAGATCAGGTAGGTCGTTCCTTCCAGTCACCCCATCCAGGTTTTCCCATCATTGCTGCCATGTGCACTGTAGTTCCCCAACAAATTTGCAGAGTGACCAAATGGTACTCCTCAGTGCCCCTAGAAAGGTTGGGTATTCTGAGTTGCCATTTGGAGTATACACTGCCACAACAGTCAAAGCATTGCAGCTTGCAACTCACAGCTGCAGTGAGGTGACCCTTTTGTTTACTGGGACAATTTCCAACATAGCATTTCTTTGAACAAGTAACTCTATGCCTGTGTGCTGCCTCTCACCAGAGAAGAAATGCATCCATTCCCCATCCAGGAGTTTGGTTCCAGAGCCCAGGCTGTTTAGAAGTGAGCACAACTATATCTAGTTTATAATGCTCCACTTTCCACATACGTGCCAGGTCTTTCCCCCAAAGAGGTGATGTTCCACATACCAAAAGCCAGTTTCTGTACTGTACCTTGTAACAGGCCTGACCAACAGACGTTCGCCTGCCAGCTCCCCACTCTGGTGTCGACAAATATTTCTGAGCATTATGATTCCCAGCACAGCTCCCAGATTCATGGCGGCATGCAAACCCATGCACCACTGGAACTGGAATCAGTTAAGAGTAAAACTAGATTTCCATCACTTGCCTCATTCTCCAGACTCATTACTCAATTTGTATTGGTAAACCTTTGTATTTTATGTGCTGTACGAAGTCAAAGAGTGTATGCTTGGCCCTTAAATTGATTTTAATTGTTGTTCTGATATTAGATTACAGGTTCATTTGTTGAACTGTTTACTGCTTCCTGATATTGATCTTTTCTCCAATGCTCAGCTTTTACTCCACAGTAGACAGGTGTTATCTGAGACATTTGGACATCATGTGACCCAGAAGCAGTGCTGTCTCTGGGGGAGGGTTGTGAGACACAATGAGAGATAGCATGCAGTGGTGGTCTGGCCACCCACCAAGATTAAAAAAGTGGGGGAAAAAACAGCAGGCCGCACAGACTGAGAATCAAACATTTCCTGCACATTTCCCCAGATTCTGCCACAGCACAGGTGCCTCCAAATGAGCAGAGGTAGTTTGGTAAAGAAAACCATAATAAAATGTCCCCCTTACTTCAGATCAATCAGAAAATGCTTTGATAATTGTACTCTAGATACTTGCATTCATATTCAAGTGGTGTCCACTCATGAGCTTTTGATGATGCTGTGCTTTGAAGTTGTTTTCATGCTCTTATTACTCAGTAATCAGTTTTTGTCAATAATCTGTTCAACACAAGCACTTCATTTATCTGATATTGAATCACTCAGGGATCAATTATGGGATTCCTAAAAGTTTATTATTTATCTCAAGACAAACACTAAGAGGAAAAAATTAAGAAGATATGTGAAGAATAATAATGTATCCTTTCATTTATAGGGATGAAATTTATTCATCTTCATTATTTGCCAGCATTGCTGGAAGGTCAGACAGAGCTTTTGCTCCACCTAGCATAAACACAGTTTTCCTCACTTTTAAACATCCTCCACTGCATTAACCCTTAGAAACAAAGAGCTGCTCAGATTGCTACACTACAAGATAGAAACTGCATTTCCAAAATTATTGGAGTGGATTGTAGTTAAAAGAAACTAAAGCCATAGTTGCCTAGTGGAAAAAAAAAATTGTTTTTTGGTATATTTTAAAACTTTATTCTATGTGTTATTGAGGGGCTCATTTGCAAAAGAAACACATGTTAGACAGCAAACCAGTCAAGATAAGTGGGATTTTTGTTGGGGGAAACTGCATAGATGTGATTTGTCACTGCACTTTCACTCTAAAGGTAAAATAAAGCAAAGAGACATAACAGTCTGTGTTCATCTGTTGCATCCAGTACCTCAGGCAATAGTTTGGTTGTTTTGGCAGCTGAAAGTAGGCTAGCAGGCTCCCACATACTCTCCTTTTCCTGACACAAAGGTTAACCAGACAGTTTGTAAAAAGTGACTGCATGACAAGTGACACTATTATAATAGATTGCACAGGGCTTGGTATCCACACTATGAGCAGCATCCATATGCGTGAGAAATGCTCCAAGTGTGATAGTGCTGCCTATGTGAGGACTATGCGCTGACACCTTTTTGCGTGTGAACCTTTGGCTCCTGGCCAGATGTGTGAGCATGCCAGCAGGCGAGGCTGAGTTTACATAACAGAAGATATGCTTCTCAGAGTGCAGAGCCAAATCT